>JAEMOT010002523.1:0-26435 GCA_019297695.1 Apostasia ramifera | reverse complement strand
TATGTCCGCGAGCCTGCCCGCCCGCGTGCGCCTGCCCGCTTGCTGGCGCGCCGCCCGCGCCTGTTCACTCGCCTGCCTTTGCTCGTGCCCGTCTGCGCTTTGTCCGCGCATCGCCCGTACTCGATCAGTGACTCTTCTCCCATTCAAATCGTTGGTAACTTCTTTCCTGAACCCAATTAAGCCGATTATTTGATTTCTACATAAATTATTCGCTTGACTTGAATTATTTATTTGGCTCTAATTGTGTGACCCGATAATTCCTTGTGTGTTAATTACTGTTAGATTTAACGATGAGACGTCTGTCCTAAATTCCTGAACCTCGGATCTGATTTATTGAATTTAAATTGGCGCCCTAATCTAAATTGATAAATTCTTATTTATCATACGATCCAATTTGATTTTAATTTTAAAATATCTTAATTTGCGGGATTTAAAATTCTTATTTATCATATAATTTATCTAGAAAATATTTTTTCTCTTAATTAAAATAATTTGCCAATTAATTTTGCTAAATATAAAAATAAAATATCATTGGCATCCGTTTTCCGTCCCGCATAATAGAAGCTTGATTGTTGTTGTTGTACAAGTGCTTGCATGCACATTCAGACATACTTACATTTGTAAATCGAGGTTGGGTCTAGTAAAAGCTTAACAAGGCTTAATTCCCAAAATGTGTCCATGCAACTTTAAAGGCTTGCGATTAAAACAACTGAGTCTCTAAAAGTGATTAAAAGTTAAAACAACCTGAGTCTATGTAGAGGGTAGCTCAGTTGAATTAAACTCCCTAAACAGCCTCCCACCCGCCCAATTAGTATGAAAGTTTGTAAGGCTTGAGAACATCCCACAAGAATTTGTTAACAAAGGAATATCCACATGTTAACATAGAGTAACATAAAAGAATGGAAAAGTGTCAATCCAACAAAGGTTTTGCACATTTCTACCAAGGTTTCACCAGAAAGGGGTATAACACCTTTTTTTTTTAATAGCAAACATCAAATTTAAACAAGAACAAAGAAAAATCTAAATAAAAAGCTAAGAAAGTAAACTAACAACAAACAAACACTATGGTAAAATGATAGTTCTTAAAGCCACATTCAATCACCAACCATCTCAGAATTGAATGCATCAAATCACTATGCAAGTCTAAACTCTTAAATAGGTAACGAGTGCTGGAGATGGCAATAATTCCGGGTGATTAACCTATATCTAGTTTTGGAATGATTACTAGAGCTTTTTTATTAAAAAAAAAAGCTTAACATAAGATGAACACACACCAAAGAAAAGGGTTATCCGCATAGTGCTTAGCAAAAAAGACTATTTCAACAAGTACATGGCTAAGACATACAATGTTCAGTAGAGAATAGTTATTGCAGTTACCTGAATCTTTTCTGTTCACCGCATGTAATTATTGCATAAGGATCAGATGTTCCATTCAAGTTGGCACCAATTAGGTTCTTGGCAGCAAGTAGTTCAAGCTGAAATAATATATAAGCGACAGTAACAGTAAAACATAGTAACTTAAAAATAGCTTGTCATGTTCTTAAACACAAAGGTGAATAGACATCTCATGAAACAAAAACTAGTTCAAATATTCTGACTATTTTAAAAAAATGATATAAAAAAGTAAAAGTACCTTAATAACATATGCAGAATTAACTTGAGCGTCCCCTTTGAACTGACTCATCTACAAAATAAGTGGAGAACTGCATGTCAAACAAATGGAAAAATTATTTCAAGGAACAAAGCCATAGAAGAAACTAGGTCAAGAAACTAGAAGTTCAGACGTACATATGCAAAAAAACAAATTAATTAAGAAATATGAAAGTTCCAAGATTTAAAGAACAAATCAAAGGAATTATGAGGAGAATAAAAATTATGATCCATACTAAAAATCAATTTAACAGAAAGCATCCTAAATTTGGATAGAGATCCTTGACCCAGTCTCAATGTCTTCCAATAATCAGACCTCCCCAAAGACAAATTTAAAACCATAATGAAACACAAAAACAAAGAAGAAAAATCTTTTTTCATGAAATCTGATGATCACATAAAATATCTAATCTGAACAAATTGCACAGAGTACGTAATCTTCGGAGTTTCGCTTATAATATCAAGGAAAATTATCACGCAGTCATCTTGGAGATAATATTCAGTAAAATCTTATGTTATCTCTTGAACTTTCTTTAAATGAAATCAATGTCCTAATGGTCTTTTTAATAAATGGAGTTGGTTTGGGATCAATAATTTGTTGAGAAAATTTATACAGCATACTCATACTTGAAAGAAGAAACTACATAAGGAAAACTTTTTTTAATTTGTTTGCAAGATAATGTCATGACTTCGAGATTAGAGGGTGGTAAAGTTTGTAGCCTAGCAGCATATCACTACTAATCAATCTTGGCAGTTGGCATGCTAAGTTGATACAGAAGGATATAAGTCAACCATCTTTAGTCGGTGCAGAGATCAAGCTTTCTGCTCAAAATCAACTTATACTAAGTCAATTTAGACACCATTCGTAATTTTTATTTGTAGTTTGCAATTTGTATGCTAAGACAATTTATATTAAGTCGATTTGGATTTTACTTAGTAGTTTTTTTGGATGCTTTTCTCTAGTTTGATCACTTGTAATTTCTTTCTTGAAATAAATGACCATGTAATCCTTTCTCTTTTGTTGGAAAGAGGCCAGATGAATAAAATACCCTACCTCTTTTGGGCATCTTGGAAAAAAAAAACAAACTTAAATGAGAACTTTTCATACGAGAGATTACTTACAACAAGATTGTAAAATTTCTACTAAACAACATAAAGCTTTACAAACTCATTCCTTTCTAGATTTGGCCAAACTAAGAGCCTTCTTGCAAGTTTGGTAAATTCATTTTACAATTTCGAATAAACATAAAGCTTCACAAACTCCTTCCTTTCAAATTTGGCTAAACTAAGGGACTTCTTGCAAGTATGGAAAAAATTTACCAAGTCACAATGTCACTCAATCTTGGTCTAGATTTGGCCAAACTAAGAGCCTTGTAGCAAGTTTGGTAAATTCATTGTATAATATCAACTAAACAACATAAAGCTTTACAAACTCACTCCTTTACAAATTTGGCTAAACTAAGAACCTTCTTGCAGGTTTGGACAGAATTTACCAAGTCACAATGTCACTCAATCTTGGCCAGATCAAATTAGAAAGGCTTAAATCTGATTACAGCTATATTATGTTCACTAAATAATTTCTATATCTTCAGATATTTTCCCATCTAGTTTGAGATCCATCATGTTGCTATCACCTCTCATAATTTCCCTACATCATAAGAACAGATCTATAAGACAAACAAATGAATCACTATGGAACTTCTCAAGCATTGGGGAACCTTTGCTGACAAAATCATTTACTACTGTGAAAAGTTAATGCATTTTGCCCTAACTTTAAAAGTAAATATGCTGTGAAAATGAAGTATTTTATTTTTCATTACAATCTAACTTCAACTAAGAAATAGAAACGACTCATCAAATGCTAGAATCTAATTGTTCCCGAGCAGAAACAGTTATAAATACGCGTACTCAAGCTGACGGTTCCTTACATCCATCCATCCCGCATGCTCGCCTTAACACCTTCATTCCATGGATTCTATCAATAGCTATGGTTTTAAACAAGAGCCTGAAAAACTAAACAGTAAAGGCTACAAGATTCTACATTTACATACTTCTTGTTAGTGGGATAATACAGCCTGCAGATTATTCTATAGTAAACATCTGCTTTCGTCCTTTTCAGTCGTGCTGATAAATTACCGAGTGGCAGGTCGCGAGATATCAAGAAAATTTATCCTCAAAATTACTAAATCATAAGATTCTTGATTTCTGCCTGAAAGCCAAAGCCATGGAGCCGATAGTTTACCCAAAATAACCTTAAAATTAATCGAAAACTTCCAGAACATATTAAATCTCCACATCTGACCTTGTCCTTGTCCCTGTCGTCCGACACCCGGAGAAGCGGGTCTTTAGCAATGGCCATCTCATCCCCGCCAGCAAGCCGATCGTCCTCTGCTCCACCTCCTCCTCCGCTCCAGCTACATGCGAGCCTTTCGAACAAAGAGTAGACAGCAATCACCAAGAGCGCGGCGGCGAACGTGACCTCGATCTCCCACCAGGAAGGGAGGAGCACGGCTAGCGTGATCCCCGCCATGCTGACACCCAGCCGCCGGAGCGGATCTAGGGTTTCCTGGCGGCCCGGCCGCGGTTATTGCCTCTCGTTCTTAGACTCGCCGGAGCACCGGGAACGACGAGCCATGAGAGACAGAGAGAAGAAGAAGAAGAAGAAGAAGAAAGGGGTCAAACAAATTTGGGAGTTCGTTGGACGGAGAGGGCGAGAAAATAGCGGGTAATGGAAAATGGAACGCACTCCCATCGGTCTTTATTTGGAAATATGTTGGAAAGGCCCCACGAATTTCCAAGATATTACGGGATTGCCCTTAGTCAGGTCGAGTTCAACCGAGTTGGGCACAACTCGGATTCGTGTATCATGCCAAAGTTGAAGTTTCATTTCTATAGATAGAAAACGATTTTGAATCCAAGGTTTTAAAACTCGATTTTCATTTCAGTTTTGCTCGTAATTTTAATAGTTTTAATTTTGACTATCATAATTATTAATTAAAATTTTATCCTAAAAATGTGAGACCTTTGATTAAAATAAAGCAGAGAAATTTTTAATCAATTTTGGGAGAACTCAAAACTACATCTGAATCATATCTCTGAAGTTCTATTTAAATAATATCTAAGAATGATAATTTATACTCATATTTGTTTAATCTGCCCTCGACCGTCCCTAACGAGACGAGCATAGGTCTTATAACTGTACCTATAACTCGCCCTGTCCTGTTATGAAACAGAGCAGATTCTAGTATGATTAAATAATACGCGTCTCGGCCTATAATCTCTAGTTATTAAATATTATTATGTAATCTTAAAATAAAAAAAAAATTAAGTAGGCAACATCTCTTTATTTTTATGTAATAAATTTAGGGTAGGGCAGAGCGTCGTAGGGCGGGGGCAGGGCTCGACGGGGAGTAATGGGATAAGAATCGACAGGGAGTAATGGGATGAGAATGGGTTGTAGAAATAAAATAGAGTAGGGTGGGGGAGGTATGTGTTTTGGGAGAAATGGGGGGCGACTGGGTGAGGAGGATCGGAAGTGGGTATGAATAATGATAAAAAAAAAAGCCGGATAGATATGAGTTTTATTAACTTGCCCCATTACCATCCCTAATCATATCTAAATTGAGTATGATGTATTTTGGTTCAAGGGATATTTCTTAGTTTGATAGAAAAATTTATTATTATTAATTTTATTACATATATAAAATAAAATAAAAAATATATTAAAATTTAAGAGAATTTACATACATGATATTCTATTGTCATATTTATATATTACATATTTATTTTTAAATCTCATATTTCACGGTACAACAAGCCAAAAAGATTCTAAAAATTCAGATTTACAGAATGCTGATTCAAAAAACAAGCGAGATGGCATAGAGACTATTCAATGCCAATATAAAAGTAAGGATGTTAAAGATGAAATTATTAATATTTCTTCTCTTCCTTTTCCTCAAAGAGTTAAACAAAGGCAATTAGATCATCAATTTCAAAAGTTTCTTGAAATATTCAAAAAACTACATATTAACATTCCTTTCGCACATGCTCTAGCACAAATGCCTAATTATGCTAAGTTTTTGAAGGAGATTCTAGCCAACAAGCGAAAGTTAAATGACTTCAAGATGGTATGCTTGACAGAAGATGCATCGTTCTCTAAATTATTGTATTCGACTTCAATTCAATGTTAAAGCAACAAATACTTGTCAAAACGTCACTATTCAACTCAAATACGTTGATATGTCATAAATCAATATCTATAAGTGCCTAATAACTTAAAATAAATCAATATACTTTCAGAAATTATAGAATACTCATATAATTATTAGTATTTAGATAAAATAATTTATTATTCAATGAATCATTCTCTAAATACTTGTATTCAGCTTTAATTCAACGTTAACGCAATGAATAGTTGTAGACACGTCACTATCAATTCAAATATCTTGATGTCATAAATCATTCTTTGAATAGCGATATTTTTACAACTATTCATTTCGTTAACATTGAATTCAAGTAAAATACAAGCATTTGGAGAACGATTCACTGAATAATAAGTTATTTTAACTGAATACTAATAATTATACGAGTATTATATTGTTTCTCATAGTATATCAATCTATTTTAAATTATTTGACATTATTGAGACAGATTTATGATATATCAATGTATTTGTATTGAATAGTGATATTTTTACAAATATTCATTAAATTAACGTTGAATTGAAGACGAATACAGGCATTCAGAGAATGATTCATTGCATAATAAGTTATTTTAATTGAATACTAGCAATTATACGAGAATTCAATTATTTCCATTGAAATTTGAAGATAATACAAGCAATATGATGTGACCTTATCTATATTAAGGTATTTTAACATAATACTCTAATTAAACAACTAATATTTGTTATATCTTTATGTTTTAGCTGAAAGCAGTTATTTGGCGATCTTTTAGGAACATATGACCGAGTTTTAATATAATACTGATAACTTGACATCTTTCTGACAGTATATTCATCTATTTTAAGTTATTAGGCATTTTTAGAGATTGATTTATGATAAATCAAGGTATTTGAATTGAATAGTGATGTGCTTATAACTATTCATTGCGTTAATGTTGAATTGAATTCGAATACAAGTATTTAGAGAATGATTCATTGAATAATAAATTATTTTATCTGAATACTAGTAATTATATGAGTATTATATCATTTCTAAAAGTATATCGATCTATTTTAAGTTATTAGGCACTTATAGAGATTGATTTATGACATATCAATGTATTTGAGTTGAATGGTGACGTTTTGACAAGTATTCGTTACTTTAACATTGAATTGAAGTCGAATACAAGCATTTAGAGAATGACGCATTGCATAATAAGTTATTTTAACTTAATACTAGCAATTATACGAGTATTTAATCATTTCTGATATGATTTGAAGAAAATACAAGCAATTTGACTTTGATTTTGTCTATATCAAAGCATTTTAATGTAATGCTTTTATAAAATAACTAATACTTATTATATTGATATGTTTAGCCGAAAGCAGATATTTGACAATCTATTAGAGAGAGATGATTGTGTTTTAATATAATTCAGGCAATTACGTAACTTTCTAATAGTATATCGATTTTTTTATAACTTACTAGGCCCTTTTAAAGATCGTCTTAGGACATATCGATGTGTTTGAATTGAATAGTTATATTTTGATAATTATATGATGCATTAACGTTGAATTTAAGCGAAATATAAGCATCTAGAAAATAATTCATTGTATAATAAATTATTTTGATTAAATACTAGAGATTATACTAGTATTTAATCATTTTTGGTTGAAATTGAAGAGAATGCAAGCATTTCTATTAGTATTTGAAGAGAGAATATATGAAATTTTACTTTAATCTTGCGTACATCGAGATATTTTAACGTAACACACTGATTAAATAACTAATATTTATTATATCAATATATTTTAATTAAAAGCAGATATTTGATGATCTATTAAGGACATATAACTAAGTTTAACTAAAATAACGGTAATTACACTTCTTTTTGATAGTATATCGATCTATTTTAAGCTATTAGACACTTTTAGAGACTGATTTATGACATATCAATATATTTGAATAGAATAACGACTTTTTCACAATTACTCATTGCATTAATGTTGAATTCAAGCTGAATAAAGGCATTTAGAGTACGATTCAATGCATAATAAGTTATTTTAACTGAATACTAGCAATTACACGATTATTCTATCATTTTTAAGGGTATTTGAGGAGAATATGTCTTTGATCTTATCTATAACTAGGCATTTTAGAATAATACTATGATTAAAAAATAAATATTTATAATTACACATATTTTTGATAGTATATCAATCTATTTTAGGTTGTTAGGGACTTTTAGAGCAGATTTATAACATATCAATATATTTATTTTGAATAGTGATATTTTTACAATAATTCATTGCCTTATCGTTGAATTGAAGCAGAATACAAGCATTTTGAGAATGATTCACTGTATAATAAGTTATTTTAATTGAATACTAATAATTATACGAGTATTTTATCATTTCTCATAGTATATCGATATATTTTAAGTTATTTGACATTTATTGAGACTGATTTATGACATATCAATGTATTTGAGTTGAATAGTGATGTTTTCACAAATATTAGTTGCATTAACGTTGATCTGAAGCTGAATACAAGCATTCAGAGAATGATTCATTGCATAATGGTTATTTTAAGTGAATACTAGCAATTATACGAGTATTCAATCATTTTTTATAGGATTTGAAGAGAATACAAGTAATTTGACTGTGACCTTATCTATATCAAGATATTTTAACATAATACTCTGATTGAACAACTAATATTTGTTATATCTTTATGTTTTAGCCGAAAGCAGTTATTTGGCGATCTTTCAGGAACATATGATCGAGTTTTAATATAATACTAATAACTTGACATCTTTGTGACAATATATCCATCTATTTTAAGTTATTAGGCAATTTTAGAGAATGATTTATGACATATCAAGGTATTAAGCGGAATATGAGCATTTAAAAAATGATTTATTACATAATAAATTATTTTAATTAAATACTAGAGATTATACCAGTATTTAATTATTTTTAATTGATGTTGAAGAGAATACAAGCATTTCTGTTAGTATTTGAAGAGAATATATGCAATTTGACTTTGATCTTACGTATATTGAGGTATTTTAACGTATCACACTGATTAAACAACTAATACTCGCTATATCAATATATTTTAACCAAAAGCAGATATTTGACGATCTATTAAGGACATATGACTGAGTTTAAATAAAATTACCGGCAATTACACATCTTTTTGATAGTATAGCGATCTATTTTAAGCTTTTAAGCACTTTTAGAGACTGGTTTATGATACATCAATGTATTTGAATAGAATAGCGACTTTATCATAATTACTCATTGCATTAAGGATGAATTCAAGCTGAATAAAGGCATTTAAAATATGATTCAATGCATAATAAGTTATTTTAACTGAATACTAGCAATTACACGAGCATTCTATCATTTTTAAGAGTATTTGAAGAGAATATGTCTTTGATCTTGTCTATATCTAAGCATTTTAGCATAATACTATGATTAAAAAATAAATATTTATAATTACACATATTTTTGATAGTATATCAATCTATTTTAGGTTGTTAGGCACCTTTAGAGATAGATTTATAATATATTACTATATTTATTTGGAATAGCAATATTTTTACAACTATTCATTGCGTTATCGTTGAATTGAAGCAGAATACAAGTATTTAGAGAACGATTCACTGTATAATAAGTTATTTTAGCTGAATACTGCAATTATACAAGTATTCTATTGTTTTTTATAGTATATCGATCTATTCTAAGTTATTTGACATTTATTAAGACTGATTTATGATATATCAATGTATTTGAGTTGAATAGTGATATTTTTACAAATATTCGTTGCATTAACGTTGAATTGAAGACGAATACAAGCATTCAGAGAATAACTCACTGCATAATAAATTATTTTAATTGAATACTAGCAATTACATGAGCATTCAATCATTTTCATTTGAATTTGAAGATAATACAAGAAATTTGATCGTGACCTTATCTATATCAGGGTATTTTAACATAATACTCTGATTAAACAACTAATATTTATTATATCTTTGTGTTTTTGCCGAAAACAATTATTTGGCGATATATTAGGGACATATGACTAAATTTTAATATAATGCCAATAATTAAACATCTTTATGACAGTATATCCATCTATTTTAAGTTATTAGGCATTTTTAGAGAATGATTTATGACATATCATGGTATTTGAATTGAATAGTGACGTGTCTACAACTATTCATTGCGTTAACGTTGAATTAAAGCCGAGCATTTAGAGAATGATTCATTGAATAATAAATTATGTTATCTGAATACTAGCAATTATTAGAGTATTTTATCATTTTTGATAGTATATCGATCTATTTTAAGTTATTGGGCACTTATAGTGATTGATTTATGATATATCTACGTATTTGAGTTGAATAGTGTCGTTTTGACAAGTATTTGTTCCTTTAACGCTGAATTGAAGTTGAATACAACCATTTAGAGAATGACGCATTGCATAATAAGTTATTTTAACTGAACACTAGCAATTATACGAGTATTCAATCATTTCTGATATAATTGAAGAGAATACAAGCAATTTGACTTTTATCTTGTCTATATCAAAGCATTTTAATGTAATGCTCTTATAAAATAACTAATACTTACTATATTGATATGTTTAGCCGAAAGTAGATATTTGGAATCTATAAGAGAGATATGATTTTATTTTAATATAATTTAGGCAATTACGCCACTTTCTAATAGTATATCGATCTATTTTAAGTTATTTGGCATTTATCGAGACTGATTTATGACATATCAAGATTTTTGAATTGAATAGTGAAGTGTTTACAACTATTCAATGTGTTAACGTTGAATTAAAGCTGAATGCAAGCAATTAGAGAAAGATTTATTAAATAATAAATTATGTTATCTGAATATTAGCAATTATAAGAGTATTCTATCATTTTTGATTGTATATCGATCTATTTTAAGTTATCAGGCACATATTGAGATTGATTTATAACATATCAACGTATTTGAGTTGGATTGTGACGTTTTGACAAGTATTCGTTGCTTTAACGTTGAATTGAAGTCGAATATAAGTATTTAAAGAACGACTCATTGCATAATAAGTTATTTTAACTGAATACTAGCAATCAGACAAGTATTCAATCATTTTTGATACGATTTAAAGAGAATACAAGTAACATTACTTTGATCTTATCTATATCAAAGCATTTTAGCATAATACAGGCATTTAGAGTATGATTCAATGCATAATAAGTATTGTAAATGAATACTGGCAAGTACACGAGTATTCTATTATTTTTAAGGGTATTTGAAGAGAATATATCTTTGATCTTGTCTATATATGGGCATTTTAGCATAATACTATGATTAAAAAATAAATATTTATAATTACACATATTTTTTGATAATATATCAATATATTTTAGGTTGTTAGGCACTTTTAGAGACAGATTTAAAATATATAAATATATTTATTTTGAATAGCGATATTTTTAAAACTATTTATTGCGTTAACATTGAATTGAAACAGAATACAAGAATTTGGAGAATGATTCACTCTATGATAAGTTATTTTAATTGAATACTAACAATTATACCAGTATCCTATCGTTTCTCATAGTATATCGAACTATTTTAAGTTATTTGACATTTATTGAGATTGATTTATTATATATCAATGTATTTAAGTTGAATAGTGATGTTTTTACAAATATTCGTTGCATTAATGTTGAATTGAAGAGGAATACTAGCATTCAGATACGCACTGCATAATAAGTTATTTTAGCTGAATACTAGCAATTATACGAGCATTTAATCATTTCCATCGAAATTTGAAGACAATACAAGCAATTTGACTGTGACCTTATCTATTTTCAAGGTATTTTAACATAATACTCTGATTAAACAACTAATATTTGTTATATCTGTGTTTTAGCCGAAAGCAGTTATTTGGCGATCTATTAGGAACATGTGATTGCGTTTTAATATAATACCGATAATTACACATCTTTGTAAAAGTATATCCATCTATTTTATGTTATTAGGCGTGTTTAGAGATTGATGTATGATATATCAAGATATTTGAATTGAATTGTGACATATTTACAACTATTCACTGCGTTAACATTGAATTAAAGCCGAATACAAGCATTTAGAGAATGATTCATTGAATATTAAAAATTGTATCTGAATATTAGCAATTATAAGAGTATTCTATCATTTCTAATTGTATATCGATCTATTTTAAGTTATTAGGCACTTATAGAAATTGGTTTATGATATATCAACGTATTTGAGTTGGCATTTTGACAAGTATTCGTTGCTTTATCATTGAATTGAAGTCGAATATAAGTATTTAGAGAACGACTCATTGCATAATAAGTTATTTTAACTGAATACTAGCAATCAGATAAGTATTCAATCATTTCTGATACGATTTAAAGAGAATACAAGTAACGTGACTTTGATCTTGTTTATATCTAAGCATTTTAGCATAATATAGGCATTTAGAGTACGATTCAATGCATAATAAGTTATTTTAAATGAATACTGGCAAGTACATGAGTATTCTATTATTTTTAAGGGTATTGGAAGAGAATATGTCTTTGATCTTATATATATCTAGGCATTTTAGCATAATACTATAATTAAAAAATAAATATTTATAATCACAAAGATTTTTGATAGTATATCAATCTATTTTAGGTTATTAGGCACTATTAGAGACAGATGTAAAACATATCAATATATTTATTTTGAATAGTGATATTTTTACAACTATTCATTGCGTTAACGTTGAATTGAAACAGAATATAAGCATTTGGAGAACGATTCACTGTATAATAAGTTATTTTAATTGAATACTAATAATTATACCAGTATTTTATCGTTTCTCATAGTATATCGATCTATTTTAAGTTATTTGGCATTTATTAAGATTGATTTATGACATATCAATGTATTTGAGTTGAATAGTGATATTTTTCCAGATATTCGTCACGTTAAGGTTGAATTGAAGAGGAATACAAGCATTCAGAGAATGACTCACTGCATAATAAGTTATTTAAATTGAATACTAGCAATTATACGAGCATTTAATCATTTTCATCGAAATTTGAAGACAATACAAGCAATTTGACTGTGACTTTATCTATATCAGGGTATTTTAACATAATACTCTGATTAAACAACTAATATTTGTTATATCTTTGTGTTTTAGCCGAAAGCAGTTATTTGGCGATCTATTAGGGACATATGACTAAGTTTTAATATAATACTGATAATTACACATCTTTATGACAGTATATCCATTTATTTTAAGTTATTAGGCGTTTTTAGAGAATGATTTATGACATATCAAGGTATTGGAATTGAATAGTGACGTGTCTGCAACTATTCATTGCGTTAACGTTTAATTAAAGCCGAATATAAGCATTTAGAGAATGATTCATTGAATAATAAATTATGTTATCTGAATACTAGCAATTATAAGAGTATTTTATCATTTTTGATAGTATATCGATCTATTTTAAGTTATTGGGCACTTATAGTAATTGATTTATGATATATCTACGTATTTGAGTTGAATAGTATCGTTTTGACAAGTATTCGTTCCTTTAACGCAGAATTGAAGTTGAATACAACGATTTAGAGAACGACGCATAGCATAATAAGTTATTTTAACTGAATACTAGCAATTATACGAGTATTCAATCATTTCTGATATAATTTGAAGAGAATACAAGCAATTTGACTTTTATTTTGTCTATATCAAAGCATTTTATTGTAATGCTCTTATAAAACAACTAAAACTTACTATATTGATATGTTTAGCCGAAAGTAGATATTTGGCAATCTATTAAAGAGATATGATTTTGTTTTAATATAATTTAGGTAATTACGCCACTTTCTAATAGTATATCGATCTATTTTAAGTTATTTGGCCTTTATTGAGACTGATTTATGACATATCAAGGTTTTGAATTGAATAGTGACGTGTTTACAACTATTCAATGCGTTAACGTTGAATTAAAACTGAATACAAGCAGTTAGAGAATGATTCATTGAATAATAAGTGGTTTTATCTTAATACTAGAAATTATATGAGTATTCTATCATTTCAGATAGTATATCAATATATTTTAAGTTATTAGGCACTTAAAGATTGATTTATGACATATCAACATATTTGAGATGAATAGTGACGTTTTGACACGTATTCGTTTCTTTAACATTGAATGGAAGTCAAACACAAGCATTCAGAGAATGACTCACTGCATAATAAGTTATTTTAATTGAATACTATCAATTATACGAGCGTTCAATCATTTTCATCGAAATATGAAGACAATACAGGCAATTTGACTGTGACATTATATAATACTCTGATTAAACAACTAATATTTGTTATATCTTTGTGTTTGAGCTGAAAGTAGTAATTTGGCGATCTATTAGGGACATATGACTGAGTTTTAATATAATGTCCATAATTACACATCTTTATGACAGTATATCCATCTATTTTAAGTTATTAGGCGTTTTTAGAGAATGATTTATGACATATCATGGTATTTGAATTAAATAGTGACGTGTCTACAACTATTCATTGCGTTAACGTTGAATTAAAGCCGAGCATTTAGAGAATGATTCATTGAATAATAAATTATGTTATCTAATACTAGCAATTATAAGAGTATTTTATCATTTTTGATAGTATATCGATCTATTTTAAGTTATTGGGCACTTATAGTGATTGATTTATGATATATCTACGTATTTGAGTTAAATAGTGTCGTTTTGACAGTTATTCGTTCCTTTAACGCTGAATTGAAGTTGAATATAACCATTTAGAGAACGACTCATTGCGTAATAAGTTATTTTAAGTGAATACTAACAATCAGATGAGTATTCAATCATTTTTGATACGATTTAAAGATAATACAAGTAACATGACTTTGATCTTGTCTATATCAAAGCATTTTAGCATAATACTGGCATTTAGAGTACGATTCAATGCATAATAAGTTATTTTAAATGAATACTGGCAGGTAAACGAGTATTCTATTATTTTTAAGGGTATTTTAAGAGAATATGTCTTTGATCTTATCTTTATCTGGGCATTTTAGCATAATACTATGATTAAAAAATAAATATTTATAATCACACATATTTTTGATAGTATATCAATCTATTTTAGGTTATTAGGCACTTTTAGAGACAGATTTAAAACATATCATTATATTTATTTTGAATAGCGATATTTTTACAACTATTTCATTGCGTTAACGTTGAATTTAAATAGAATACAAGCATTTGGAGAACGATTCACTGTATAATAAGTTATTTTAACTGAATACTAACAATTATACCAGTATTCTATCGTTTCTCATAGTATATTGATCTATTTTAAGTTATTTGGAATTTATTGAGATTGATTTATGATATATCAATATATTTTTGTTGAATAGTATTGTTTTTACAGATATTCGTTGCATTAAGGTTGAATTGAAGAGGAATACAAGCATTCAGGGAATGACCC
Organism: Apostasia ramifera; assembly: GCA_019297695.1. Classification (NCBI taxonomy): domain Eukaryota; kingdom Viridiplantae; phylum Streptophyta; class Magnoliopsida; order Asparagales; family Orchidaceae; genus Apostasia; species Apostasia ramifera. Next base: position 11,073 of record JAEMOT010002523.1, on the reverse strand, counting down.
ACTGCATAATAAGTTATTTTAATTGAATACTAGCAATTATACCAGCATTTAATCATTTCCATCGAAATGTGAAAACAATACAAGCAATGTTAATGTGACCTAATCTATATCAGGGTATTTTAACATAATACTCTGATTAAACAACTAATATTTGTTATATCTTTGTGTTTTAGAAGAAAGCAGTCATTTGGCGATCTTTTGGGACATATGACTGAGTTTTAATATAATGCAGCTAATTACACATATTTATGACAGTATATCCATCTATTTTATTTTATTTTGCATTTTTAGAGATTGATTTAAGGCATATCAATGTATTTGAATTGAATAGTGACGTGTCTACAACTATTCTTTGCGTTAACGTTGAATTAAAGCCGAATAGAAGCATTTAGAGAATGATTCATTGAGTAATAAATTATGTTATCTGAATATTAGCAATTACAAGAGTATTCTATCATTTTTGAATGTATATCGATCATTTTTAAGTTATTAGGCACTTATAGAGATTGATTTATGACATATCAACGTATTTGAGTTGGATTGTCACGTTTTGACAGGTATTCGTTCCTTTAACGCTGAATTGAAGTTGAATACAGCCATTTAGAGAACGACTCATTGCATAATAAGTTATTTTAAGTGAATACTAACAATCAGATGAGTATTCAATCATTTTTGATACGATTTAAAGAGAATACAAGTAACGTGACTTTGATCTTGTCTATATCAAAACATTTTAGCATAATACAGGCATTTAGAGTATGATTCAATGCATAATAAGTTATTTTAAATGAATACTGGCAAGTACATGAGTATTCTATTATTTTTAAGGGTATTTGAAGAGAATATGTCTTTGATCTTATCTATATCTGGGCATTTTAGCATAATACAGGCATTTAGAGTATGATTCAATGCATAATAAGTTATTTTAAATGAATACTGGCAAGTACATGAGGATTCTATTATTTTTAAGGGAATTTGAAGAGAATATGTCTTTGATCTTATCTATATCTGGGCATTTTAGCATAATACTATTATTAAAAAATAAATATTTATAATCACACATATTTTTGATAGTATATCAATCTATTTTAGGTTATTAGGCACTTTTAGAGACAGATTTAAAACATATAAATATATATTTTTTTTGAATAGTGATGTTTTTAAAACTATTCACTGCGTTAACGTTGAATTGAAACAGAATACATGCATTTGGAGAACGATTCACTGTATAATAAGTTATTTTAACAGAATACTAATAATTATACCAGTATTCTATCGTTTCTCATAGTATATTAATCTATTTTAAGTTATTTGGAATTTATTGAGATTGATTTATAATATATCAATGTATTTTTATTGAATAGTGATGTTGTTACAGATATTCATTGCATTAAGGTTGAATTGAAGAGGAATACAAGCATTCAGGGAATGACTCACTGCATAATAAGTTATTTTAATTGAATACTAGTAAGTATAAGAGCATTCAATTATTTTCATCGAAATTTGAAGACAATACAAGTAATTTGACTGTGACCTTATCTATATTAGGGTATTTTAATATAATACTCTGATTAAATATCTAATATTTGTTATATCTTTATGTTTTAGCCGAAAGCAGTCATTTGGCGATCTTTTAGGGACATATGACTGAGTTTTAATATAATGCAGCTAATTACACATCTTTATGACAGTATATCCATCTATTTTAATTTAATATGCATTTTTAGAGTTTTATTTAAGACATATCAATATATTTGAATTGAATAGTGACGTGTCTACAACTATTCATCGCGTTAACGTTGAATTGAAACAGAATACATGCATTTGGAGAACGATTCACTGTATAATAAGTTATTTTAACTGAATACTAATTATTTTATTATTATACCAGTATTCTATCGTTTCTCATTGTATACAAATTCTAACGTATTTGAGTTGGCGTTTTGATAAGTATTCATTGCTTTAACATTGAATTGAAGTCGAATATAAGTATTTAGAGAACAACTCATTGCATAATAAGTTATTTTAAGTGAATACTAACAATCAGACGAGTATTCAATCATTTCTCATACGATTTAAAGAGAATACAAGTAACATGATGTAGATCTTGTCTATATCAAAGCATTTTAGCATAATACAGGCATTTAAAGTACGATTCAATGCATAATAAGTTATTTTAAATGAATACTGGCAAATACACGAGTATTCTATTATTTTTAAGGGTATTTGAAGAGAATATGTCTTTGATCTTATCTATATCTGGACATTTTAGCATAATACTATGATTAAAAAATAAATATTTATAATCACACATATTTTTAATAGTTTATCAATCTATTTTACGTTATTAGTCACTTTTAGCGACAGATTTAAAACATATCAATATATTTATTTTGAATAGCGATATTTTTACAACTATTCATTGCGTTAACGTTGAATTGAAACAGAATATAAGCATTTGGAGAATGATTCACTGTATAATAAGTTATTTTAACTGAATACTAATAATTATACCAGTATTCTATCATTTCTCATAGTATATCGATCTATTTTAAGTTATTTGGCAATTATCGAGATTGATTTAAGATATATCAATGTATTTGAGTTGAATAGTGATGTTTTTACAGATATTCGTTGCATTAAGGTTGAATTGAAGAGAAATACAAGCATTCATGGAATGACTCACTGCATAATAAGTTATTCTAATTGAATACTAGCAATTATACCAGCATTTAATCTTTTCCATCGAAATGTGAAAACAATACAAGCAATGTTAATGTGACCTTATCTATATCAGGGTATTTTAACATAATACTTTGATTAAACATCTAATATTTGTTATATCTTTGTGTTTTAGCCGAAAGCAGTCATTTAGCGATCTTTTAGGGACATATGACTGAGTTTTAATATAATGCAGCTAATTACACATCTTTATGACAGTATATCCATCTATTTTAATTTATTATGCATTTTTAGAGATTGATTTAAGACATATCAATGTATTTGAATTGAATAGTGACGTGTCTACAACAATTCTTTGCATTAACGTTGAATTAAAGCCGAATAGAAGCATTTAGAGAATGACTCATTGAGTAGTAAATTATGTTATCTGAATATTAGCAATTACAAGAGTATTCTATCATTTCTGAATGTATATCGATCTATTTTAAGTTATTAGGCACTTATAGAGATTGATTTATGACATATCAACGTATTTGAGTTGGATTATCACGTTTTGACAGTTATTCGTTCCTTTAACGCTGAATTGAAGTTGAATATAACCATTTAGAGAACGACTCATTGCGTAATAAGTTATTTTAAGTGAATACTAACAATCAGATGAGTATTCAATCATTTTTGATATGATTTAAAGATAATACAAGTAACGTGACTTTGATCTTATCTATATCAAAGCATTTTAGCATAATACTGGCATTTAGAGTACGATTTAATGCATAATAAGTTATTTTAAATGAATACTAGCAAGTACACGAGTATTCTATTATTTTTAAGGGTATTTTAAGAGAATATGTCTTTGATCTTATCTTTATCTGGGCATTTTAACATAATACTTTGATTAAAAAATAAATATTTATAATCACACATATTTTTGATAGTATATCAATCTATTTTAGGTTATTAGGCACTTTTAGTGACAGATTTAAAACATATCATTATATTCATTTTGAATAGCGATATTTTAACAACTATTTCATTGCGTTAACGTTGAATGGAAATAGAATACAAGCATTTGGAGAATGATTCACTATATAATAAGTTATTTTAACTGAATACTAACAATTATACCAGTATTCTATCATTTCTCATAGTATATTGATCTATTTTAAGTTATTTGGAATTTATTGAGATTGATTTATGATATATCAATATATTTTTGTTGAATAGTATAGTTTTTACAGATATTCGTTGCATTAAGGTTGAATTGAAGAGGAATACAAGCATTCAGGGAATGACCCACTGCATAATAAGTTATTTTAATTTAATTCTAGTAATTATACGAGCATTCAATCATTTTCATCGAAATTTGAAGACAATACAAGCAATTTGACTGTGACCTTATCTATTTCAAGGTATTTTAACATAATACTCTGATTAAACAACTAATATTTGTTATATCTTTGTGTTTTAGAAGAAAGCAGTCATTTGGCTATCTTTTAGGGACATATGACTGAGTTTTAATATAATGCAGCTAATTACACATCTTTATGACAGTATATCCATCTATTTTAATTTATTATGCATTTTTAGAGATTGATTTAAGACATATCAATGTATTTGAATTGAATAGTGACGTGTCTACAACTATTCTTTGCGTTAACGTTGAATTAAAGCCGAATAGAAGCATTTAGAGAATGATTCATTGAGTAATAAATTATGTTATCTGAATATTAGCAATTACAAGAGTATTCTATCATTTCTGAATGTATATCGATCTATTTTAAGTTATTAGGCACTTATAGAGATTGATTTATGACATATCAACGTATTTGAGTTGGATTGTCACGTTTTGACAGGTATTCGTTCCTTTAACGCTGAATTGAAGTTGAATATAACCATTTAGAGAATGACTCATTGCGTAATAAGTTATTTTAAGTGAATACTAACAATCAGATGAGTATTCAATCATTTTTGATACGATTTAATGATAATACAAGTAACGTGACTTTGATCTTGTCTATATCAAAGCATTTTAGCATAATACAGGCATTTAGAGTACGATTCAATACATAATAAGTTATTTTAAATGAATACTAGCAAGTACATGAGTATTCTATTATTTTTAAGGGTATTTTAAGAGAATATGTCTTTGATCTTATCTTTATCTGGGCATGTTAGCATAATACTATGATTAAAAAATAAATATTTATAATCACACATATTTTTGATAGTATATCAATCTATTTTAGGTTATTAGGCACTTTTAGAAACAGATTTAAAACATATCATTATATTTATTTTGAATAGCGATATTTTTACAACTATTTCATTGCGTTAACGTAGAATTGAAATAGAATACAAGCATTTGGAGAATGATTCACTGTATAATAAGTTATTTTAACTGAATACTAACAATTATACCAGTATTCTATCGTTTCTCATAGTATATTGATCTATTTTAAGTTATTTGGAATTTATTGAGAATGATTTATGATATATCAATATATTTTTGTTGAATGGTGTTGTTTTTACAGATATTCGTTGCATTAAGGTTGAATTGAAGAGGAATACAAGCATTCAGGGAATGACCCACTGCATAATAAGTTATTTTAATTGAATATTAGTAATTATACGAGCATTCAATCATTTTCATCGAAATTTGAAGACAATACAAGCAATTTGACTGTGACCTTATCTATTTCAAGGTATTTTAACATAATACTCTGATTAAACAACTAATATTTGTTATATCTTTGTGTTTTAGAAGAGAGCAGTCATTTGGCGATCTTTTAGGGACATATGACTGAGTTTTAATATAATGCAGCTAATTATACATCTTTATGACAGTATATCCATCTATTTTAATTTATTATGCATTTTTAGAGATTGATTTAAGACATATCAATGTATTTGAATTAAATAGTGACGTGTCTACAACTATTCTTTGCGTTAACGTTGAATTAAAGCCGAATAGAAGCATTTAGAGAATAATTCATTGAGTAATAAATTATGTTATCTGAATATTAGCAATTATAAGAGTATTCTATCATTTCTGAATGTATATCGATCTATTTTAAGTTATTAGGCACTTATAGAGATTGATTTATGACATATCAACGTATTTGAGTTGGATTGTCACGTTTTGACTGGTATTCGTTCCTTTAACGCTGAATTGAAGTTGAATACAACCATTTAGAGAACGACTCATTGCATAATAAGTTATTTTAAGTGAATACTAACAATCAGATGAGTATTCAATCATTTTTGATACGATTTAAAGAGAATACAAGTAACGTGACTTTGATCTTATCTATATCAAAACATTTTAGCATAATACAGGCATTTAGAGTATGATTCAATGCATAATAAGTTATTTTAAATGAATACTGGCAAGTACACGAGTATTCTATTATTTTTAAGGGTATTTGAAGAGAATATGTCTTTGATCTTATCTATATCTAGGCATTTTAGCATAATACTATGATTAAAAAATAAATATTTATAATCACACATATTTTTGATAGTATATCAATCTATTTTAGGTTATTAGGCACTTTTAGAGACAGATTTAAAACATATCAATATATTTATTTTGAATAGCGATGTTTTTAAAACTATTCACTGCGTTAACGTTGAATTGAAACAGAATATATGCATTTGGAGAACGATTCACTGTATAATAAGTTATTTTAACAGAATACTAATAATTATACCAGTATTCTATCGTTTCTCATAGTATATTGATCTATTTTAAGTTATTTGGAATTTATTGAGATTGATTTATAATATATCAATATATTTTTGTTGAATAGTGATGTTGTTACAGATATTCATTGCATTAAGGTTGAATTGAAGAGGAATACAAGCATTCAGGGAATGACTCACTGCATAATAAGTTATTTTAATTGAATACTAGTAAGTATACGAGCATTCAATCATTTTCATCGAAATTTGAAGACAATACAAGTAATTTGACTGTGACCTTATCTATATTAGGGTATTTTAACATAATACTCTGATTAAACATCTAATATTTGTTATATCTTTGTGTTTTAGCCGAAAGCAGTCATTTGGCGATATTTTAGGGACATATGACCGAGTATTAATATAATGCAGCTAATTACACATCTTTATGACAGTATATCCATCTATTTTAATTTAATATGCATTTTTAGAGATTGATTTAAGACATATCAATGTATTTGAATTGAATAGTGACGTGTCTACAACTATTCATTGCGTTAACATTGAATTGAAATAGAATACATGCATTTGGAGAACGATTCACTGTATAATAAGTTATTTTAACTGAATACTAATTATTTTATTATTATACCAGTATTCTATCGTTTCTCATAGTATACAAATTCTAACGTATTTGAGTTGGCGTTTTGATAAGTATTCATTGCTTTAACATTGAATTGAAGTCGAATATAAGTATTTAGAGAACAACTCATTGCATAATAAGTTATTTTAAGTGAATACTAACAATCAGACGAGTATTCAACATTTCTCATACGATTTAAAGAGAATACAAGTAACATGACGTAGATCTTGTCTATATCAAAGCATTTTAGCATAATACAGGCATTTAAAGTACGATTCAATGCATAATAAGTTATTTTAAATGAATACTGGCAAATACATGAGTATTCTATTATTTTTAAGGGTATTTGAAGAGAATATGTCTTTGATCTTATCTATATCTGGACATTTTAGCATAATACTATGATTAAAAAATAAATATTTATAATCACACATATTTTTAATAGTTTATCAATCTATTTTACGTTATTAGTCACTTTTAGCGACAGATTTAAAACATATCAATATATTTATTTTGAATAGCGATATTTTTACAACTATTCATTGCGTTAACGTTGAATTGAAACAGAATACAAGCATTTGGAGAATGATTCACTGTATAATAAGTTATTTTAACTGAATACTAATAATTATACCAGTATTCTATCATTTCTCAAAGTATATCGATCTATTTTAAGTTATTTGGCAATTATCGAGATTGATTTATGATATATCAATGTATTTGAGTTGAATAGTGATGTTTTTACAGATATTCGTTGCATTAAGGTTGAATTGAAGAGGAATACAAGCATTCATGGAATGACTCACTGCATAATAAGTTATTTTAATTGAATACTAGCAATTATACCAGCATTTAATCATTTCCATCGAAATGTGAAAACAATACAAGCAATGTTAATGTGACCTTATCTATATCAGGGTATTTTAACATAATACTCTGATTAAACTTCTAATATTTGTTATATCTTTGTGTTTTAGCCGAAAGCAGTCATTTGGCGATCTTTTACGGACATATGACTGAGTTTTAATATAATGCAGCTAATTACACATCTTTATGACAGTATATCCATCTATTTTAATTTATTATGCATTTTTAGAGATTGATTTAAGACATATCAATGTATTTGAATTGAATAGTGACGTGTCTACAACTATTCTTTGCGTTAACGTTGAATTAAAGCCGAATAGAAGCATTTAGAGAATGACTCATTGAGTAGTAAATTATGTTATCTGAATATTAGCAATTACAGGAGTATTCTATCATTTCTGAATGTATATCGATCTATTTTAAGTTATTAGGCACTTATAGAGATTGATTTATGACATATCAACGTATTTGAGTTGGATTATCACGTTTTGACAGTTATTCGTTCCTTTAACGCTGAATTGAAGTTGAATATAACCATTTAGAGAACGACTCATTGCGTAATAAGTTATTTTAAGTGAATACTAACAATCAGATGAGTATTCAATCATTTTTGATATGATTTAATGATAATACAAGTAACGTGACTTTGATCTTATCTATATCAAAGCATTTTAGCATAATACTGGCATTTAGAGTACGATTCAATGCATAATAAGTTATTTTAAATGAATACTAGCAAGTACACGAGTATTCTATTATTTTTAAGGGTATTTTAAGAGAATATGTCTTTGATCTTATCTTTATCTGGGCATTTTAACATAATACTATGATTAAAAAATAAATATTTATAATCACACATATTTTTGATAGTATATCAATCTATTTTAGGTTATTAGGCACTTTTAGTGACAGATTTAAAACATATCATTATATTTATTTTGAATAGCGATATTTTAACAACTATTTCATTGCGTTAACGTTGAATGGAAATATAATACAAGCATTTGGAGAATGATTCACTATATAATAAGTTATTTTAACTGAATACTAACAATTATACCAGTATTCTATCATTTCTCATAGTATATTGATCTATTTTAAGTTATTTGAAATTTATTAAGATTGATTTATGATATATCAATATATTTTTGTTGAATAGTATTGTTTTTACAGATATTCGTTGCATTAAGGTTGAATTGAAGAGGAATACAAGCATTCATGGAATGACTCACTGCATAATAAGTTATTTTAATTGAATACTAGCAATTATACCAGCATTTAATCATTTCCATCGAAATGTGAAAACAATACAAGCAATGTTAATGTGACCTTATCTATATCAGGGTATTTTAACATAATACTCTGATTAAATATCTAATATTTGTTATATCTTTGTGTTTTAGCCGAAAGCAGTCATTTGGCGATCTTTTAGGGACATATGACTGAGTTTTAATATAATGCAGCTAATTACACATCTTTATGACAGTATATCCATCTATTTTAATTTATTATAATTTTTTAGAGATTGATTTAAGACATATCAATGTATTTGAATTGAATAGTGACGTGTCTACAACTATTCTTTGCGTTAACGTTGAATTAAAGCCGAATAGAAGCATTTAGAGAATGACTCATTGAGTAATAAATTATGTTATCTGAATATTAGCAATTACAAGAGTATTCTATCATTTCTGAATGTATATCGATCTATTTTAAGGTATTAGGCACTTATAGAGATTGATTTATGACATATCAACGTATTTGAGTTGGATTATCACGTTTTGACAGTTATTCGTTCCTTTAACGCTGAATTGAAGTTGAATATAACCATTTAGAGAATGACTCTTTGCGTAATAAGTTATTTTAAGTGAATACTAACAATCAGATGAGTATTCAATCATTTTTGATACGATTTAAAGATAATACAAGTAACGTGACTTTGATCTTGTCTATATCAAAGCATTTTAGCATAATACAGGCATTTAGAGTACGATTCAATGCATAATAAATTATTTTAAATGAATACTGGCAAGTACACGAGTATTCTATTATTTTTAAGGGTATTTTAAGAGAATATGTCTTTGATACTATCTTTATCTGGGCATTTTAGCATAATACTATGATTAAAAAATAAATATTTATAATCACACATATTTTTGATAGTATATCAATCTATTTTAGGTTACTAGGCACTTTTAGAAACAGATTTAAAACATATCATTATATTTATTTTGAATAGCGATATTTTACAACTATTCATTGCGTTAACGTTGAATTGAAATAGAATACAAGTATTTGGAGAATGATTCACTGTATAATAAGTTATTTTAACTGAATACTAACAATTATACCAGTATTCTATCGTTTCTCATAGTATATTGATCTATTTTAAGTTATTTGGAATTTATTGAGATTGATTTATGATATATCAATGTATTTTTGTTGAATAGTATTATTTTTACAGATATTCGTTGCATTAAGGTTGAATTGAAGAGGAATACAAGCATTCCGGGAATGACCCACTGCATAATAAATTATTTTAATTGAATACTAGTAATTATACAAGCATTCAATCATTTTCATCAAAATTTGAAGACAATACAAGCAATTTGAATGTGACCTTATCTATTTCAAGGTATTTTAATATAATACTCTGATTAAACAACTAATATTTGTTATATCTTTGTGTTTTAGCCGAAAGCAGTCATTTGGCGATCTTTTAGGGACATATGACTGAGTTTTAATATAATGCAGCTAATTACACATCTTTATGACAGTATATCCATCTATTTTAATTTATTATGCATTTTTAGAGATTGATTTAAGACATATCAATATATTTGAATTGAATAGTGACGTGTCTACAACTATTCTTTGCGTTAACGTTGAATTAAAGCCGAATAGAAGCATTTAGAGAATGATTCATTGAGTAATAAATTATGTTATCTGAATATTAGCAATTACAAGAGTATTCTATCATTTCTGAATGTATATCGATCAATTTTAAGTTATTAGGCACTTATAGAGATTGATTTATGACATATCAACGTATTTGAGTTGGATTGTCACGTTTTGACGGGTATTCGTTCCTTTAACGCTGACTTGAAGTTGAATACAACCATTTAGAGAATGACTCGTTGCATAATAAGTTATTTTAAGTGAATACTAACAATCAGATGAGTATTCAATCATTTTTGATA
>JAEMOT010002522.1:292333-306731 GCA_019297695.1 Apostasia ramifera | reverse complement strand
GATCAAATTAAAATGCATCATACTTTCCCCAATGCCAGGGTTTATATTTATACAAAATCCGTTGACACAATTTAAACTCAATCCGTTGACTGTCTACTCACGACACGGATACTTATTATCGTGTCCGATGGGAAAAGAAAGGGCTAGGGTTTGTGCTTTTGCAGCGTCGTCTCTCTTTCTCTCCTTAGCTGTCTTCCCTAAAACTCCGACAGCCGCCGACGATCTGCTCCGACCGCCCTGCGCTGCTATGATCGCACGTAGACTCTGAGGTAAGCTCTGTTTCTGATAGATGAAGAAATATAAATATTGAACCGGGTTCAGACCGCGTTCTTTCGTCATCTATCTGTTTCCTCCGTCTACTCCGCTTCTTTTGGCAGACGTCATCACGACCGTTGCCGAAGCCGCCGCCGCTTACTGAGCACCATCCACTCTTTTCTCCCTCCCCTTCTAGCTCTCGTCTTCCCTCCGACGCCGGATCGCCGATCACCCAAACCCTTTGACCAAAAATAAAATATTCATACCATAATTGTTTGCATCAAGATTGTTGAATATTTAGCAACATTGTTGTCACGTTTACATTTAATTTTATCAGAAAATTTCTGAAACACTGCTGGAATAACTGTAGACCAACTTCATTTTGCAATTCCCTGCATGTTAATGCTGTACTCCAATGCAGATGTGGTCATCAACTTATAAAATCTCATAACCATTCATTCCCGATGATTTCGCCATCTTAGCACTCCTTCCTGAATATGAGTCTCCTGCAAATCAAATAAGATTGTTTCATGCTGCATTCCACAATACACTACAGCAAGAAAGTGAAGTAAGTTGGCCCATAGCATGCCTTAACGGATTTTGTATAAATATAAACCCTGGCATTGGGGAAAGTATGATGCATTTTAATTTGATCACTATTCAAACCACAACAAAAACATTTGTTGTACTTTAGTGTTTCTTTAAGCATATGTTTACACATGTAATCCTTGTTTAATTCCAACCGTCCATGTGGCGTGCGGATAGAGCTACAACCTTTAGTGGGGACAACCCCAAACCCAGTGACTGAGCTCCCCAGATTCGCTAGACTGGCCCTTCAGCAGAGCTCACGCATCATAATCGATAATGGTTGTGCCAGTACGGAAGATCCACAACTTCTTGGTTCCCCTGGTATCCTCATCATTCCAGGGTCACCACATTGTCCTCTCAATCTCAGCTTACCTTGGCATTCTCAATGCAAGAAGTCATCATCTCTTCCTAGAACTCTCAATGCTCTGCGAGTTTGATATCTTATGCTCCTCGTGTCTTCTACTTGGGAACACTAGCTGCTCTTATCAATTAGCCATTTCTCGTGGTCCCTATATGGAGATTTTCAAAATCTTTGTTACACGTTCGACCAAAGCCAAACAAATCTGCACCATATTCTTTGATAAAGTGTGGTATGTTCTCACAAAGAGGTGTTGGCACTGGTGATGACATAAGGCTATAAGAATGATGGTAGGACAGAACATGCATCTTCACTGCCCAAGAAGGATCACACGTTTTTGTTGTGTCAGGATCTTTGGACTTTTCAACATTCCTCCATTATAGTGACATGCGATCTACGGCTAGAAATAATCCACAATAGCTACAAATTCTACTCTCCTTAAGGCATGGAGGATATTTCGATTCTTATATTTTTAAGCTTTTTCCCTAGTCCTTGGACTAAGGCTCTAAGGCATTTAGCTAAGGAGTTTCTCCCCTTTTCTCTCCCTCTTGACCTTTGAATTGACCCTTCTTTAGTTCGAAGTTTCTCTTGGCTTTTTCACCTAATCACTTCGTTGGAACTTAGGTGGCCCTCCTGACCCTGGGCAGCCTATTTATTCACATGTTCTTCAATTTATGTTGTTGAAATCAACTTTGTTTGGTGAAATATTATCTATTTCAATTTAATTCTATTACGTATATTGGCTGAACTTTTTTAGTGTAATCATTCTATATTCTAACCTATCCTATGTGGCCATCATTCTAGCAATGCCTCCCCATCAAGCTGAACCTCACCATCAACTGTACACATGCTCCATTCTCCAAATGAGCTGTGGGAAGATTTTTGTCTTCTTCTCATTCAGTGGATCAACACTCATAATTGCCATTGTCCCAGCCACTTGATGTGTTGAAATTTTCAGAAGCAATTTCAGCTTTATTTAGCCATGCTTAAATTTCTACCTTACAATAAACGCATTGGTGATACTATCACTAGCTTCATGACCACATAACATTTCACACAATATATGGGCACATCATTGGCCCTTAGGACTAGCTAATACGTCAAACATCATTAATTATTTGGGATGAAGCACCAATGTTAAATCGTTTTGCTTTTGATGCAGTTGATAGAACATTTCGTGGCTTACTAAAACATACTATACCAAAAGCAGAGACAATTCCATTCGGTGGAAAAACTATTGTTTTAGGTGGTGATTTCCGTCAAATTCCTCCTATAATACCTAAAGGAACAAGAGAAGATATAGTCAATGCATCAATACATAAGTCATCTTTATGGGAATTTTGTAAAGTATTTTCATTGACAAAAAATATGAGACTATATATCAATGCTAATAACAACGACATTGAAAAATTAGAAAAATTTGCAAAATGGATTATTAACATCGGAGATGGTGAAATAGAAGGAATTAAGCTACCTGACGATAATTATGACAGTACATGGATTAAAATTTCTGAAGATATGTTAATTAATCCTTCCGAAGGATTACAAGGCTTAATCAAAGAAATTTACCCCAATCTGAATTCTAAAACCCTTGATCCAAATTATCTGAAAACAAGAGCAATTTTAGCACCAAGAAATGAAGAAGTAGATTATATTAATAATATTGTTTTAAGTGAAATTAAAAGTGACACAAAAACATATCGGAGTGCTCATATAATAATTCCACAAAATGATGAAAAGTATGATAAAAAAACCTTATACACACCTAAATTTCTAAATTCTTTAACTTTACTAGGTTTACCACTACATTCTCTGCAACTTAAAATTAATACCCCTATTTTGTTATTACGAAATCTAGATCAAAACAGAGAATTATGTAATGGCACAAAACTTATTGTCAAAAACCATGGCCAAAGAGTGATCGAAGCACAAATTACTACAGGATCAAATATTCAAGAAAATATTATAATTCCTCGAATAAGTATGACTAGCAACAAAAATGATATGCCATTTACAACTTCCAATATAAATAGCTTATGCCATGACAATAAATAAAAGTCAAGGTCAAATACTTGATCATATTGGTCTATATTTACATACACCAGTATTTTCACATGAACAATTATACGTTGCAATTTCTAGAGCTTCGTCAATTACTTCTATAAAAGTTCTACTATCTAATTGCAATAATGTTCATTTCTGACATTTAAAAAATTTTGAAATTCAGTTATATATATACATTTTATAGTCATGCTGTTGCTGATCAACAAATTGAAGAATCATTCTCAGGTTTTGTAATATTGCAAATTTATATTCTCTATATAAGCTTTTAAATACATAATTTTAATAACAACATTCTTTATATATTTCTTCTACAGATTAATCTAATAATAACAAAATATTATGCCTATATTTATTATGTTAAATTTCATTAATTATATAATTTTCATTTGCAGAAACTACGGAAGACATCGACAAATCTTCAGAATACAAAGCAAGGAAAAATACTAAGCGAGCATCATCAAAAAAAAAGTTCAACAAAAAATGAGAAAAAAAAATCAAACAATCAACAGGCAACAATATCAACACTACTAAACCAAATTAAAACTTTTCATGAATTTTGCAACATTCAAGTTTCTGTCACACAACTATGGTATGGGAAGTTATATTCTCAAAATTCAGAGCCTTCAACACTTTTTATATCGAAAGATGATCAGGTATTATAATTTAAACTTTCTTATACATAATACTTATTAAACATTATCATCATTACTTTAACATCATATTTAATATATTAGGAAACTGAAATGGAAGTCTTCATTCCCAGCAATTTATGTGACAAATGGAAAGATATGATCTTTTCAAGCAATACATACAAAATAAAAGACATACATCATGAAATTTTCCATGCACCTCTAAAGGTTCTAAGAAGATCAACAAGATTATGCTTCAAAGAGGAGACTTCAGTTCTGAAAATAACAGAGAATGACCTCAACAATAGTTTTGCCTAGTCATTTAGCAAATTGAATGAAATTATAGAATTATCCAAGAAACCAGAATATCTCATAGGTAATATTTCTACCTTTCTTTTAATAAATATATTAAGTTACTATGTTCTAACAATTTATCACTTATAAAGGTGTTCTCGGATATGTTGTTGACGTGGGCCCTCTTACTACAATTCGTACAACAACAGGATTATCCAGTTTACTTGAAATTTCAATAATTGATAATACTTACTACAATGAACCCATGACATTAACAATTTGGAATGACACCTTTAACAAATATCACGATATATTAATAATAGAATTCAAAGAAGATACAATCTTAATGGCATCTGGATTACGAATCAAAAGTTTCAGAGGTAAGTCTGACATTACATTCATTCTTCCTAAAAATACATATATTTATCTAACAATTCAAATTTTGATTTACATCTAACATTTTACATTTTGACATGTGGGAAAACATATTCCTGAGACCAAAGCTTTTACTGAATTGTCCTTCTCAACTTCAGCTATTGAAGAAGCAAACAAATTATTGTTATGGTAAGATACACACCATAACTTCTTATTATTTCACATATAAAATTTACATTTACCATTTATTAAAACAGGCACAAAAATATATTTCCTACATTATGTACCACAACAAAAAAATCACAATCTCTCAGATCTTCTTCAAAAGCAAAAATTGAAAAGGTTACAATCAATGATCTATTGAACCTAACACCAATAAGTGCTTTAGTTGAGGTGATATCTCACTACAAAATTCTTTTTATTCATAAAATTTAAAGTTTTTTTTCTCTAACATACCATACATCGAAATATCTATATTCAGCCTCAACATTTTAACATCGATGCAAGGATCATAAGCATATTCACAAATGAACAAGTTTGGTATTATTGTTGTTCAATTTGCCGAAAAAAAACAACAGGATCTATTTGTGATAACTCTTCATGTGTCACTGCAAATTCACAAATAACATCCAGGTATATAAAATATTACTATATAACTTATTTTAACTAATTATTAGATCATAAATATCACACGAATGTTTTAATTCATTTCAGGTATAAACTACGAGCAATAATCGAAGATAACACTGATCGAATCAATGTTGTTCTATTTGACAAACACGCTAAAACTGTTCTACACCAACCTTTAGAAGTCACCAAAAAAATGATAGAACAGATTCCATTATTTTACACGACAATTATCTATTAAAATATAATTATTCTAAACACAATTTTTTCTTCCAGAGAAATGGTATTCAAATTTTCCAGCAATATGTTCAAAATTGCCTTTCCATCCAGTATACTTTCCATATACAAATAACGAAGCTGAACTTCAAATTCATACAATATGGAGGATATAGTGTTGTCGGACTTCAAAGGATACTTCGAAACTACAAAGAAAATCCAAATCCAAAAGAAAGTTCCGAGGAAAGCAACAATGAAGAAAATTCAAATAAAAGTAACAGTACAAATGAAGCAGAGCAAGGTGAAAACAACTAAAAATCAATATGTCTGCTAAAGATTTTGCTATGTAAATATAAACATATGTATGTGTTTTGTTTACGTTCATGTTTTGCTTATGTTTCTTTCTTTTGTAAAAACAAGTATAAATATTTTGTTATGTAAATAAACTTATATTTGTGTTTTCTTATATTCATATTTTCCTTATATCTTTTGTACAAACAACTAAAATCATAATATTCGGTGAAAAAAAATTCATAATATTCCTTATTTCCTTTTTTATTTCAAAACAACAATTTCTTCTTTTCTCTTATTTGCAAGTCAACTATTTAATCAAACAAAACCTAAAAATCAAAAAAACAAAAAATAAAATTAAGCAAATCTCCTCACTCTACACCCAAATTACTAACACAAAAACTGCATATATAACAAAAATACTACATGCATCAAAAAAATACAAAAAAAAACACGACATACTCAAACCAAAAAAATAACTTAAAAATCTAAACACAAAATAACAATCAGCAACAAAACAAAGTACTTGATACAATATCAAAACTAAAATCAACCAAATTTACTAAGCCTTACCTCTCACAAAGCTAGCAGTTCCAATTCTCCAAATCCCAGAAGTAAAAAAAACAGTGAAAGCTTGGATAAAAGCTACATACATAACAAAATAAAAAAAAAAAAAATGCATTAAAAAAATACAAGAAACTAATATCACATGCAAGATCACAGCTAAAACAAAGCACATCTACTATGTATATCTCTGATTCATCCAACCTCCAAAAAAAAAAACAGCATGCATAAAAAGAACGTAAGAAAGCCATGAATGTCCAAAAAAGAAATCTACACCCAAATTACTAACACATCAACTGCATATATAAGAAAATAACAAAAAAGTACTTTAATATAAAATCATAGCTAAAATAAAGCAAGTCTACAACCTACATGTCCGTCGATCAGTGGCGGAGCTAAGACCTCAAGCTAGGGGGGTCAAATAAATTATTTATAATAACAACATAAAAATTATAAAAATTTAAATTTCAAAAATATTAAAAATTTAAAGTTCTTACTAATATAAATAATCTGTCTTACGTAAACTCCAAATACAATAAAATGATATTACAATTGACCTCGACGACTTTTCATATTTTGAAAGCATTGCAGAATCAACTCATTATCAACTTTGTTGAATATATCTCTTTCAATAAATGTAACCAAGCAATCATTCATCCAGAGATCACCCATCTTGTTTCGTAGTCGGCTTTTCACTATATTCATTGCTGAAAATGCCATTTCTACGGATGCAGTGGCAACTGGAAGGGTCAATACCAATTTTATAAGCAAATAGACTAATGGATAAATGATATGTCTATTTGTTTCCACCAATTTTTTAGCAAGATTACCAATTCCTTGCAAATAAGCAAAGTCATCGCTGCTGTGCATATCAAATATATAATTGTCAAGTTGATTATCAAGCTTCAAAAGATCAACTAAAGAGAAATCTAGTGGATAAAATCGAGCAAGTTTAACTAACTTAATTTTATCGAAAGCAAAAAATAGATTGCTTGGGTTTAATGACTCCATACAAAGAAGCAATTCAGTAGTTGTCTCAGTAAAACGACCATTTAACTCTTGAAGTTGCATGTCTATAACATTATAGAATATATCAACTTGATAGTGATGCAAATTTGTAATCTCTAAAGCTTTTCTCCTTGATCTTCCTCGAAGCATATGCATATCATTCACACAAGCAACTTCGATACCATGATTGCTGCAAAATAAAGAAACTTCTTCTAGTAAATTTTTCCATTCATTATCTCTCATCATTTGTAACCATTTTTTGGAAATTTCAACTTGTTTCATGCTATTTACAATATCTTGATCTTTCCTTTGTAATGCTACAGATAATTCATTGGTAACTCAGAAAATTGCTTTCATCAAATGTATATTGAATATAAAATCAAAACTCAATATCACATCTAAAAGGCCAGTAGCTTCAGCCTTTTGCTCAGAAGTCAATCCATCTTCTCTTATAAAGTCAAGGACATCAACTATAGATGAAAATATGATAATAATATTTAATATAGTTCCATAATGAGAACCCCAACGTACATCTGCTGGCCTCTTCAGACTTCTTTCTTGATTTAAACCTCGTCCACTCAAAATTATGTCATTTCCAAGTGCCACTTTAACTTCAGCAATTCTTTTTTCTCGAAGCATATCATGTCGTTTGCAAGATCCTCCAACAACATTTAGTAATATACCAATTGAATTGAAAAAAGATGCCACTTGGATGTGATTTTTTACGACTGCCACAAGTGTAAGCTGTAATTGATGAGCACAACAATGCACATAAAATGCAGATGGATTTTCACTTAAAATTAAACTTTTAAGTCCATTAAATTCACCTCTCATATTGCTTGCACCATCATATCTTTGGCCTTGAATTCTAGAAATACTTAGTCCATATTTAATCAATAATGACTCCATTGATATCTTAAGTGATAAAGATGACGTTTCATTAACATGTACTATTCCAAGAAATCTCTCAACTATCTTTCCTTCTTTATTAACAAATCGTAAAGCCATAGCCATCTGTTCTTTATTTGACACATCACGTGACTCATCTATTATAACAGCAAATAATTCATCTCCAAGCTCCTTGATAATAGCATTTGTGGTTTCAGTTGCAGCATGAACAATATCTTTTTGAATATCTGGAGCAATTAATTGAAGATTTTCTGGGGCATTTTGCAGAACATTTTCTTTTATAGCTTCATCATGATCAGCAAGGAATTTAAGAAGTTCAAGAAAATTTCCTTGATTACTAGAAGTTGTAGACTCATCATGACCCCGAAAGGCGAGACCTTGACGTAAAAGAAATCGAATGCAATCAACTGATGCAGTCAATCTATTTCTGTATAAGCTTCTAGTCTGATCTGATTGCCTCGATAACGCAATATCAATATGTTGGCTTTGCTTCATCAAGTCCCCACATTTCTTTAATGCTTGATTATGACTACTATTTGGTCCTCCAATATGCTTCTGAAATCGATCTTTTTTATTCCAACTATTAAAACCCTCTGAAACAAATGCATCTCCACTTCCTTGCTTTCCAAAATCAGACCTAAATAAATAACAACATAAACAAAATGCAGCATCTTTTTCTATACTATATTCCAACCAATTTCCAAACTCATTAAACTATGAAGTGCAAAATCTCCGTGCTAACTTGCCAATCTTTGTTTGTGGGAAGTTATGTTGACGAGGTTGACATGGTCCCTTCTGTAAATATGCTCTCCGTATCTTATCTTGATCATTTGGATGATAACTTGAAATTTTTGGACGTAGTCCTGGGTCAGCTGGGAGATCATTTAAATTAACATCCATCGATTCTAGCCTTTGTTTTTTGTTTTTTGAGCAACTCAAAATATCTTGATCACTTTATTTAGTTGATGATTCTTTATTGGAAATTGATTTTTTCTTGAAATTTTTTTTCATGACCTACAATAAACATATGAATTGAAAATTTTGAATTTAAACATAAAAAAATAATTATATTTTATAGAATACAATAAATATTATTTTGTAGCATTCAAGGGCGACTTTCTGCAATTCTGCTGATAAAAATCATAATAATATTATTTAACCTAATTCAAATAATTTTTACATAACCTAATATAATCTTATTGATTAACAGTTTTATTTTAAATTAACACAAATGATCAAAATATATCTCCACTATGCTTCCAAATAAACAACAAGATTCTTCAAAATTCAAAAAATTACACAAATTTCATTTTAGATCTTATTGGCTTGTTTTCTAATATGCAACCACTTTAAATTGCTTAAATTTGATGAGGTCTCATCAGTAGTTGTATACATTGACTCATTGAGCAGTGAGCACTCAGCACAGAAAAATTCTCCAGTTAAAACTCAAGTAAAATGAGATCTTTTAACAGAGCTGGAGGAAGAGAAACTCACTTGATAGGGATTAGGGAGCTGCTCGACGAGGGAGCTGGGAGCACAAGCCGTCGAGCGTTCTGGTGGAGGACGGTCAACAGTGACCGTTGGATCAGCTTTCGAGGCGAAGGGGCGGAGCAGCCGAGCAGGACCCGTCGGATTCGTCGCCGGAAGCCGGGAAGCGAACTAGCGAAGGGGCGAAGGGCGGAAGGGGCCGAGCAAGACTGCGTCGGGCAACTGGAGCCTGGGCCGTCGGTGTCGCCGCGAGACAGCGAGAGCAGCGTCGGGCCGTGAGCGTCGCCGCGAAAGCCGCGTCAGGCCGTCGGCATCGCCGCTGCCACCGCGAGAGCCGTGACCCGCGAGACAGCGAGAGTCGCGTCGGCGAGAGCCGCGAGAGCAGCGTCCGGCGGTCCGGCCGTGAAAGGGAGCCGCGAGACCGCGTCGGGCCGTTCAGTGGCCGGAGAGCCGCGAGAATCGCGTCGGTGTCGCTGCGAATCGCCGGTTGCCGTTGGTGCCTGGCGGGCGGGATATGGAAATCGCAGAGCAGGTCCGTCGGTCCGACAGAGCGTGAGAGCGGCGGCTTGGGCTAGGGTTTAGAGGGTTATATAGTTGGTCATTTTATAATAAAGTCTTAAATTTAGACATTTATTAGGGTTAGTTGCACCCCCTAAATTACATTTAGGTCCGCCCCTGTTTCCGATCTGTCGACACTCCAAAAAAAATATTGCATGCATGAAGAAAAAAATAACAAAACTCTAAAAATCTACATAAAAAATCAGATCTACAAAATCCAAGAAATAAAAAAAAAATAAACCAAAAGACTACTGCCTTCTGTGCTACTGCACCAATATCTAAAAAAAAAAATATGCACTCAAATTACCAACATAATAACTGCATATATACACAAAAATAATCATATATTTCTGATTTGTCCAAACTCTAAAAAAACGTCACATGCAGAAAAAAAACGTAAGAAAGCTATCAATATCCAAAAAAAAAAAAATCTACAAATTCTTTATTCCTCACACAAACAACAGCTGTCATTCTCAAAAAAAAAAACCAAACATGAAAAAAAAAATACAAAAAAGTAGTTTAATACAAAATCATAGCTAAAACAAAGCAGATCTACAACCTACATGTCCGATCTGTCGACACTCCAAAAAAAACATCGCATGCGTGAAAAAAAAAATAACAAAACTCTAAAAAACTACATAAAAAATCAGATCTACAAAATCCAAGAAATAAAAAAAAAATAAAATAAAATAAACCAAAAGACCACTACCTTCTGTGAAAACATCGCATGTGTAAAGAAACAAACCAGATCTCCGCCTTAAGTTTAAGAACCACACCAAAGAAGAAGGCGGAGTGAAGTTAAGACGGTTGAAAGGAACTCCAGCGATCTTTCGCGAGAAGAGAAGCGAAAAGATGAAAGAGAGGGAGAGGGAGACGCGGCCAAGCTCCGCGCAAATCTTCCACGGCTTTTGTGCAGAGACAGAGAGAAAGAAGCAGAAGATTAATATGACAAAAAAGAGAGACGTTGTATGAGAAGAAGAGAGAGAAGGAGAGGGAGAGGGAGACGCTGTATGATTTAATTAAAAACATATATTATATTTATTCAATTTTTTTTAAATAAAAATCAGACTTTCTAAAATTTAATTTTTAAAAAATAATAATTTTAAATATGATATTTATAATATTATAAATTCAAAATTAATTTAATTAAAATACATATTTATTCTTATTATATTCATTAATATTAATAAATTAAAATATAATATTAATTATTATGTATAATATAAATAATATAAAGTAAAAAAAACATAAAATATATTTCATTTCTTTACATTACACAGCTCTCCACCTGTTTAACAACAAAAAAAATTATTATTTTTTTTCAAATATAATTCACACAAATATTTTTCTTACAATTATTGCACAGATATTTTACTTGTAGATATATTAAAAAAATTAAAAATTCCTTCTTTAGGGCTTTTAAAATTTTGTTTAGAAGATTAAATCAAGGTTGAGATTTAGAGACCTAATCGGCCCAATCTGATCTACTTGGGTCAAGTTTGGACTCGCGTAAAAATTAAGCTGAGTTTAAAACTTACTGACAGGATTAGATCGAAATCCAAAAGGGTATCTCTGTGTCTACATGTGCAATGATAATTTATAAAAAAAAATATATATTTTTCATGTTTGTTAAATTTATATGAGTTTAATTTTTGTGTAAATTGGTTGTAAGGGTTGGGTTTTAGGCTTTTAGAATGTTTGGTGCGAAAATTAAAATTAAAATTAAAATAATAGTAATTTAAAAAATAACAACGATAATAACAAATAAATTTTTTAAATTATTCTACACAAATTTTAATATAAATCGAATCAAGATTGAATTGAAAATTTTCAATTTAATCTTGCGCTGAGATCGGATCAACTCAAAATCGGATTATTAACAGCCCTAGTTAAACATGCTATTACATATTGTTGCCATCGAATTCAATTGGCCACACGACTCAAAAAGAGACTCAGATGTAGTTTAGAGGAATTCTCGACAAAACCACCTCTAAAGTAATATGCTTGGCAGATTCTTGATTAAAGTTTCTCACTATATATTCTTCGAGAAATATAGCTCGAATTACTTACTTATAAATTGACATTTCATAATTTAAAACTTTAATATACTGAATTATTTAGTATATTAATTATTAATTTATTAAATAATTTAGTATATTAAAATCTTAAATTATAATTGTTCAATTTATAAGTTAATTATTAAGGATAGTAGCAAACTCATAATTTTATTCACAATAAATAATGTTTGACATATTCGAAGCAGTGTTCCAACAGCCCAACACAGTGAAGATTAAAAAGTGAACCTTTATTCTCGCTTCTCAGGGATCACCGTTATTTTACCTTTTATAGCAACTCGTATTGGGTTCGGACGTCTGACATATTAAGATTTTCGCTCCCCAATTGCCACTCGCCAGGGCTAGGCGAAAAAAAGTGAAAATTGAAAAATCAAACTGAACCGAAATTTTTGGTTAATCGAACCGTTGAAATAGGATTAGGTTTTCATTTTGTTGAAGCCGATGATTTCGGTTTAAACCTAGGTTTTTTATATCAAAAAACAACGATCAATTGAAACCGTTTACTTAATATATTAATCTATTGATATAAAAAATAATATTATTTTCATTCGTAATAACCTTGGATGGAATATTTCATTAATATTATTAATAACATTTACATCGGGTATTATTGTGAATTTTTTTAGTAAAATAAATTAAAATAATTTTATGGTATATTATTTTTTGAATAATTTGTAAAATTTATAATATTGTTTACATAAAATTTTTGAGATAGAAAATGTATGGTTAAATTTTGATAACTGCAGTTAACTAATAAAAAAAATTCAGTTAACCAAATATCCAGGTAACTGCTTGACTGATTCCTGTTTAGGTTTTTTGATATTGAAAAACTAATAGGTACGATATAGATTTAGGCTTTTATATTTTAAGATTATTAATCGATGCTGATCACCCGTACCACTCACCACAAGTGCACGGTGGCTCCTGCTCATTATGGCAACAAAATAGCGTGCTCGCACCAAACTATCCGGCCACTCCAATGTCTAGTCCAACCTGACTGGACCGTCTGACAACACCAAATAATAGTCTAGTCAGGCCACTAGTGCAGCCTAGCTAGTCCAATCAGGCTAACATTGTGGCCTGACTTGGATGTCCGGTGTACCCGGACAGACGATCTGATCAAACCAAACTGTTCTGTTCGGCCATGATACTAGCACGACCGAACGTTCCCATTCATCGTCATGATGCATGAGGACAGCTGAGCGCATGCAGCGAGTGGTGATTAAGAAATAGACGTCTTATGTAGTTAGGCTATTAAACTCTAGTTTTTTTGTAAAGTCTCAAGTTCCACTCTCTCTAATCTCTCTATTTGATGAGCACCGTGAGTTTTTCCTATTTAATATTTCATGCAAAAAAAATGTGTTATTTTCTCCTTTTATTTCTTTTTCTTTATCAAATTTCTTCTTCTGTGACTTCAAATAATCATGATTGCTTGAACGATTCTATTGTCGAAAATCGACTTCAATGCTATTTAGCTCGTATTTCACTTTGGGTAAATTACATTCAAGTTCTCAATTTTAAAACATAATATCAGATAAATTTATGATTTTAATTTTTTTAATATTTTAAGTCTTAAACCATATATAATACATCAATTAAGTTTTTTATTATTAAAATTATTTATATTCACCTTTTCTCTCTCCCCGCCTACAAAGTGAATTTTGAATTAAATCGATTAGAAACAAAGTGAATTTTAAATTAAATCGAGTTTTGAATTAATAACTACATAATTGATAATCATTGAACTCCAACAACTAGCCCTGTCAATAGATCAAATTCGGGTCAAATTGACCCTAGCCCGAATGTGAATTCATATATATCGGATCGGGTCATGATCAATCTGGATACTCTTGGGTTGAAAATTAGATCGGGTCGAAAGTCAGATCGGGCTGGAACTTGGGTTTTCGAGTTTAATTTATTTACAATAAAAGTTATTATTTGAATTATTTTTTATAGTCCAATCTAGAATAATGTTAAATTTATTGAAAACAAAATAAAAAAAATATTATTTTCTTATGAATTAATTGAGTATTTTAATATAAAAATCAGTATTTATAATATACGTTTATATATATATATATATATATATATATATATAT
>JAEMOT010002522.1:280764-291905 GCA_019297695.1 Apostasia ramifera | reverse complement strand
ATATATATATATATAGTGAAATATAAACTTATAAAAATAAACTATGAAAATAAGTACACTATACACAATAGTTTGCTTAATTGTATAATCTATAAAAGTTCTTCATTAATTAATCACAATAACACTCTCTATTTAAATCTTCTCATAAAAAGATTATTAGCCATAATATATACTTATATGAATTACAAATTAAATTACATAAATAAATCGAATTTTAAAGGAGTCGGGTCAACGATAATTCATATTTAATTCATTTTTTTGTAAATGAATTGAGCCAATAAATGAAGCAGGTTGACAGGTCAAAAAATAATTTATTTAAAAATTTAATTGAATCAAAATTTGAATCAAATCGAGCTATTATTC
This sequence comes from Apostasia ramifera, assembly GCA_019297695.1. Taxonomy (NCBI): domain Eukaryota; kingdom Viridiplantae; phylum Streptophyta; class Magnoliopsida; order Asparagales; family Orchidaceae; genus Apostasia; species Apostasia ramifera. The sequence goes on along the minus strand of JAEMOT010002522.1, from coordinate 291,542 downwards.
GATCCGCCGATAGACTTAGGTGCAGGCAATGCTACCCCAATAACTCCACTTCTAGCTTTAAGGCCCTGTTTGGCAATGGACTAAAAATCATGGCTAAAATTACCCATGGCCAAAATCTTAAATTTATTTTAAAAAAATTTAAAAAATTATTTTATATCTCATCTCACACAAATTTCAACATTAAACAATCGCTTTATTTCACATCCAACACAATTCTCAATAAATCAATCAATTTTATTTCACATCATACACAATTTTTAATATAACTAATTTATTTTATTTCACATCATACATATTTTTCAAAAATCGCTAAAAATTTCAATTAAATTTTCTTTTTTTTCTTATTATCAAACAGAGCTTTAAGAACAGCAAATGGAAAGCTGCGAAGAGACTGGAAGGCATCCAATTAGAGGAAAAACGTGTGACATCTGTGGGCCAGAATTGGCCTTGAGCCAGGATGTGAAACCACACCAATCACCTTCTGATCAAGGGCAAATTCGACGGCTCTTATGCCATGTTTAACGTAAAGACTAAAATCATAATTAAAATGATACTAATTTGAAAAATAAAAATAATAATAATAAATAAATTTTTTTAATTATTTTATACAAAACTTATTATAAAAAATATGATTTTATTTTATGTGCTTAATAATTTTCAATAAAAATATCAATTTTGTGATTCTAGTATTTTGATCTAGGATATGAAATAAATTAAAGTTGATAGTTTTATTGAAAATTATTGAGTATGTAAAATAAAGTAATTTTTTTTATATTAAAATTTATTTTGAATGATTAAAAAAATTTATTTATGATTTTTATTATTATTATTATTATTATTTATTTATTTTTCAAACTACTACCATTTTAGTTCAAATTTTGGTCAACACGCCAAGTAGGACCTTAGGACGAAAAAATTATTAGGCATAGCCGCATATAAAGTCAACAAAAGTTCTTACAGAATCTAACATTATTAATACAAAGTAGTAATATAAAGTAGAAAAGAGTTATATATTTTCTACGGACATTTCTTAATATTTTATTAGCAATTTTAACTCTATATATGTATATAAATCAAGCAAAATAGTAATACAAAAGATTACAAAATGATGAAAAAAGGTATAAAACGGCGAGAAAATTATTCAAAACAGAGTTTCATCACCGTTATACGCATGGGCAGACTGGTGGGCTGCGCATGCCTATGCGGCACGCTTTGATTGAGCGTCGAATGGGTGACATAGCAGGGAGGCTACACCTAATAGTTTTTTCTTAAGCAAAAGAGTTCCGAATGAATTAAATTCATTTCAAGTTTGTTTTTGAGTTTGGTTCAGGTCAAAGTATAATTATTCTAATTTTAATCGAGTTTCATGAGTAGGAGTGCAGGGGCAACTGTGCACGGACCCTTTTTGCTCACGAAGGTGGCTTACTTCTAACTATGTTTGAAAACGTCGAATGCTTTTTCACGTAATTTTTCTATTTTTCATGGAGATTTTTTCGAGCCTTATTGTTATAATTATTTTAAACTATTATGTTTGTTCTGTAAGCTATTTGAAAGACATTACGGAGGAAGATTAGGACCAAGTTGATGTACTATTCGGCTTAACTCTCCCAAAGTTAGTTATTGCAATACACTTATAAAAAAAATAGAAGTGAGTGAAATTAAATAGATATTAAATAATTATTAAAAAAAGTTTAAACACGTGATTTATTATTTTATTTTGATTTTTGAAGCTTGAGTTGCTAATATTGTTCATTTGATTAAATATATCTCTTGAAATAAATGTATCATTTATTTTTTTAAAATAATTATTAAACAAAGTTTAAACACATGATTTATTATTTTATTTTGATTTTTAAAGCATGAGTTGCTAATATTATTCATTAGATTAGATATATCTTTTTGAATAGATTTATCTTTTTTTTTTTTTATGAAAATAGATGGATCATTTAAATTTGACCTGCAATAGCCAAATTCATTGGATTCAAATGAACGGAAATGACTATTAAAGAAATAAATACCTTCTTTTTTTAATTCTAATTCTCCTGCATGCACACAAAAAAAAAGAAGAAAAAAAATACTCTGAACCACTACAATTATTGACATATTCTAAAATTATTCCCTTAATTTTTGACATATTTTGGTCAGCTTCCCCCTGTTGGATTAACCAAGTTAAAGTTAATCTCATTAATCTTAATTAAACATATAATATTAATTACACATAAAATTTAATATTAAAATTTAGCTATATTTTATATTATACATGTAACGCCGCTCGTGGCCGAAAAGGACAAAAACTGACTGTCGGGTGATGTTCCAAGAGAAGAAAATTATTAAAGTAAAGTGCGGCTTTTGGCTGGTTTCTAAGCTGATAAATAGTGATGAAAGGGGCACAAGAATGAATCATCTTATATAAAAAAAAAGAGTTCTTGAACTATAAAAATAGTAATGAATTTCTAAATGATAGATGTGTCATTTAGAGTAAACTGTGAGAGTGATAATGAAAAACTCCGTAGTTAAATGTACTTAGATAAAAATAGTACTGGGATGGGTGATCTTTTAGAAAATATTCAAGTCACACAGTTCTCAGAAGTCAAAATGAATAATAAATCTATATTTAGATTACAAGATATTATAATATGGTATCAGTATTAACCTCCCACGGTACAATATTGAAGAAGCTAGTGAGATTATGATGCTCATAGCTGAAAAGAGCGGAGAGTGATTATCAGGTAATATTTTAAGAGAAAGAAATCACTGGAATAAAGTGCGACTCCTATTTTTAGGCCGATAAATAGTAATGAAAGGGGCATAGGAATGAATCATCGGAGTTCCTGAGCTCTATAGTTGATAATGTGATCCTAAATAATAGAAGTATTTATTAGAAAAAAATCTTAAAACTTAGGAAACTTCGAAGTTAAACGTGTATGAGCTAAAATAATACTGAAATGGATGTCTTTTCAGAAAATATTCAAGTCACGCAATTCTCAAAAGTCAAAGAAAATAATATTTCTATATTTATATCATAGAATACTGCAATGCACATATTTTTAAATAAAAATATTAATTTTATTATATATACTATATATAAATTAAAATAATAATTAAATTATATCACATTATTCATACATTTCTTTTTCTTTCAAAATTTATTTTATATTACCCATAACTTTCAATAAAAATATTATCCATTTAAGATTAACTTTAATTTTTATTAAAATTATTATTTTTTAAACAAACACACTGTCATTTTTGTGAGAATGAGAAGAGCCATTATTCACATCTAATAAATGCTAGTTAAATAATATATTTTTCAGATAATTAAATCAACATTTAATAAGCAAAAAATAAAAAATATATATTAATAAATCAATGAATTAATTAATATCTACTTGCAAGAATGACAAAGACATAGCTATGAAAAGGATCCATCACTGATTTATTTATACTTTTCTTTATTTGCTGTGTTTACTTTCATGAAATATAATGATAATAATAATGACAATAAAAATATCAATGATCATAGCAAGAAGGAATTGCATAATGGTCTCAAAATTTTATGTACTGAATTACAAATTAAATTTTTTAATCAATATATTTATATTTTAACTATAAAATAGACATCGAAATTACATGCCGGACATCTAATTATACAATTGACAGCATCATATCTTTCGAGTAGTACTCAATTTCTAATATTGTAATTAAAGGAGGTAATATATAACTCAATTTGTCAACTCATTTCAAGAATTTCGAATATAAATCATAAATTTTGACTAATTTATTAAGCAAATTATGTTTAAATTACACATAATTGGATTGAGTTAAATTCAAATTTTCAATTAATAAATAATTATTTTATAAATGAGTCAAGTTGATAGATTGATCCTAATGATCGACTTATTAATCTAATAAAATTTAGGTCAAATTATTCAAGTCAAATTAATTTAAATTTAAGTTAAATTTGACATGTTAACCCGTTATATTGTTCGTCTTTTTAAGAAGTAGAAATCTTATAGATAGATTACTGGTGACACATGACATTTGTGGCATGAATATTCTCAAAAATAAGCTTAAATAATTTAATTGATAAACATTTTTAGATGACCAAATTGGTTGAAAAAATACACTATAAATTGTGAAATTAAATTAATTTAATATTTGAGATTTATGTTAAATATAACTAAAATTAAATATTTTATTTAAATATATAAAAATTGTAGAGATTTATACGAGTTGAATGTAAAATAAAGTTGTTTATTTTATTAATATATATGTATGTTATGAAGTAAGATAAATTTTTAATATTAAAATATTACAAATATTAAACAAAGTTGAAATTTAATGACAATTTATGTAACATGAGAACTACTAAATAAAAAATCAGTCATAATGCTTTTTAAAATTTGTTAAAAATTTAAGATAAAATTACTTTTATTTTTAAGGTATGACTAGACCATAAAATAAAATTAATTTTTATTTTAAAATTTAAATATTTTGCAAAATAAATTTGAGGTTAAAATTAAAATTTATGAAGAATTTAAAATTTTATAAATATAAAAATTAATAAATAATATGACGGTAAGGGGGCGTTTGGTTCAGTGTTATATACAACAACAACAACAACCAAGCCTTAATCCCACTAGGTGGGGTCGGCTACATGAATCCTTTATTTTCATTGCGCTCTATCAGTTACCAAATTCTTATCTAAGTTTAAGTAATTAAGATCACTCCTTATAGTTTCTTGCCATGTCTTCTTTGGTTCAGTGTTATATAAATGTCAATATTATTTAGATATTATGTTATCTAAATATCATTATTATTGACATTATAATGACAAATTAACAGTGTTATCTTGAGATGTCGTCTGATTTGAGGTGATATCTAGATATCAACGTGTAATGATATTTTTATAATTAATTATAATATAATTTAAAGATATCATTAAACTAAATAATTATTTTCAAAAGATAACATAACATAATATTGAGATAACACTGAACCAAACGCCTCCTAAAATTAATTATAGTTCAAGTTAAAATTAATTTCAACGAACAAATAGAGATTAAAGTGTATATGTAACCAAATAATAGCATAATAAATCATTAGGTAAAGATGAGAGTTTGGCTCGAAGATCGGTAATTACTTGATGTGAATAAATTTATTTTTCTTGGATTGGGATTAAAAAAAATGATTAAATTTAAGGTAAGCCAATAATAATAAAAAAAAATCAATTTTATATGTTAATTAACATATAAACTTGTGTTTGAATATATTGCAAGTCCCTATCAATTTATTTGATTGATATTGCTGGGAAAATGACTAATTCATTTTATTTTTGAAGTGAGCAATAATCAAAAAATGAAAATTTAGCATGGTGAATTTAAGAGTTTGACGCAAAGTTCAATAATTGCTTGAATCGAGCTCAGCTTAAATTTATAGATCAACTAAGCCATAAGCTATAGTCGGGTTTGATCAACTTAACTCGATCTTTATTTTTTAAATGTGAATAATATTTTTAATTATTTCTTGTAATTATTGTTACTTCTACATAATTTTGTGTTGGTTGAGTTATTTGCATGTATTTATTTATTTATTAAGTCAGATGAATTAAAAATCATGAAAATTTGAATCATAAATTTTGGTCCAACATGGAATTATTATATTTTTTTAATAAATTACGTCCAACTACATACTTGAGGCATCATGACATCACTCACATCCAAGTCTTTAAATTTTTAATAATTGAATTCATGAGATTAGTTTATATTTTCAACTATAAATTATATTATTTTGTATATTAATTAATTTAATTTAGTAGTTACGATATTCTAAGTTTAGTAAAGAACATTTTTCTTAATAGAAGGCAGGATAACAATTCATTAGTTGTAGTCATTGAGTCTTCTAATTCAGTTAATATTGTCCTGATTGCGTTCAATATATGTTGGTCAATATTATATTTAATAGGTTTACTTAGGTTAGATATATTGACTCAAGTCATATGAGTGCAATTAAGCCGAATAGTAGTTTGTATCAGATATTCGACTCGAGTGAAATAGGTCAACTTGAGTTTATTTTACTTGAGTTAAATGAGTCAACACAAGTTAAATGAGTCAAAGTAAGTCAAATAGGTCATCATGAGTCAATCAGGTTAATATAATTTAAATAAGCCGATGCAAGTTAACACGAGTCAAATAAGTTAAAATAGGTTAATTAAGTTAAACATATCAAGTTGGCTAAGTTAAGTTTGACAAAAAAAATTATGAACGAATATAAATTATAAATTATTAGGATCGAAATACTTACCTTTTTAATAAAGTTTAATTGTTGGCTGAAATGATTTGAAGATTATTATTATTTTTTTTTTTTTGAGAATTTTGATGCCTATTTATTAAGAGAAGTGATCTTAATATAGTGGGACCCAGTAATAGTTGGGGATGTGATTGATGGGAGAATGACAAGCAGAGTCTTAAATTTTATGAATATTTTAATATAATCATGGCTAGTGAGAATTAATATTTAATGTAATAATTATTATGAAATCCTTAAATTATAAATATACTTATATTGAATTCAAAATAAATATTATATATATATATATAACAAAATTTTTTAAATAAATTATTATAATTAGTGATAACATGTAAATAGATTTTTTAATATTAATGAATTATTTAATAAAAAATAATTTTCTAATTAATGACCGAATTTAATTAATTTAAAAGCATAATAAATATTTTAAATAAAAATAATATCTAAATTAATTTATTAATTGAAGAAAATAATCTTCATTAGGTATCTTAAATAACATATAAATATTAATTTGCACATTAACTCAAATATAGAACAATTTGGTTAATTTATAAATTATAATAGATTAGTAGGGGTGATAATTTGTATCTATACCCGATTAAACCACCTCAACCTGCCCCTAATAAGACAGGTATTAAAATTTTACCCGCGACTCGCAACCCGCCCCATCCCGTTATAAAATGAGGCGGGCTCGGGTGTGAATCAACTATACTCGTCCCGCTCCGCCCTGCACTGTTATGCTTATATTTTTATTTATTCTATATAGATTTATATAAAGTCAAATAAAAAGAGTGCATTGAAAATAAAGAAATGTCTTGCTTTCATAGTGTAATATTCACCATGTGGTTATGATTTTTGTTGTTTCAAATAAAGTAAAATAATTTAATTTTCATTAGTATTAGTGAGAAAACGGGGCAGGACGGGGCAGGTACGGGTTTGTGAAAATTAGAATAATGGCTGGAAGAAAATGGGTATGAGGCGGGTATGGGTAATGAAAAATATATTACGGGACGGGTGTAGATATTTATAAATCCGACGCAAACTCGCCCCATTGTCATTCGTATAATTGAGTTGTACCAAGTTTAAATTAAATGAATTTAATTACTATAAAATTCTATAAATCTAAAATAGGAGGTATATATATATATATATATATAATATTATTGGGTTAAAAAGATCATAATTGATTGAGCTAATGTAGTGGAACAGATTTTAGTATAAATTTATAAAATGTGGTATTGTAGCCATTGGTGAAATTTGTAATTCTTCGATAAATAAATAATTATTCAATGTTTTTGAATTAGTGTATAAAAGTAAATATTGAACTCTGGCTGTTCGTAAATTTGTATGCAGTATTATCAAATATATTATTCAATATTTTTTAATTAGAAAATAAAAGAAAATATTGTACTCTGACTGGTTGTGAATTTGTTTGTAGTATTATTTATATTGGAGGTAAAATATAAATTTTTTGTGATATCTTTATTTATTTAAAGGTAATCTTAAGTTTGGATTAATATCAAATATAAGGTCTGTAATTTTAAAATATTTTTTAATTAGATTTTTGAGATTAAGCTTAATATTTCAATCAAATTTATTTATTTAATTTAATGTTTTTTTATTTTTAAAATAAAATATATATTTAAATTAAATATCTAAATATAAAATAACAAAATATTGAACCCTCTTAATTGTAACGATAACAATCACTCTAAACTTATGAACTAATAATTTTTATTTAAGTGTGTATATATACTTAATCTATAAAACTTAATTATTGAAGTCATATTAATGGATGAACTTATCGTACTTTAAGCATAATGGAAAAGTCCAAGTCCAAGGCTAAAAAAACAATAAGCTCCTTGATTTAGTTATTTTCTTTTTTTTTCGAATATTTTGTAAGCACATCGACTATTGTCAAAGTTTATGTATCATTTTAACTCAAAAAAATTAGAAAATAATTGATTTTTTTAATTATTTTTCATCTCAAAAGCTTTGAAATTCATACTTTCCATCTTGATCTCATCTTACTAACTCCTAAACTATGATCAATTTTAGTGGTCTTAATTTTTTATTGGCTATTAATCTCAATAACTTTCATAATATACTATTCTCTTTATTTATTTATGAATAATCTTATTTAATCTCAAAATTATAAATTCTTAATCACATTTTTTCATATGATTTTAATACAATATTCAGTTCTCCATAAGCTCATAAATCATTTAAAACTCATTTCATATGTTATCTTCATAGTTTCGTGTTATGATTTTGTTCACAAGGCACTCGTATGTTGATTTGGTTGGGTAAAACATTATGGCATGTTCTCTCTTATTCTTTGCCTTAAGGCTCTGTTTGGCGCGAGGACCAAAACAGGACCAAAATAGTACTAGTTTAAAAAATAACAATAATAATAATAAATAAATTATTTTAATTATTCTACACAAATTTTGATATAAAAAATAATATTTTACTTCACATACTCAATAATTTTTAATAAAAATACAAATTTTATTTCACATCTTACATCAAAATACTCAACTTGAATATTTTGGTCTAAAATGTGAAATAAAGTTGATATTTTTATTTTAAATTATTGAGTATATAAAATAAAATAATATTTTTTATATTTGCATTTGTGTAAAATAATTTAAAATATTTATTTATTATTATTATTATTGTTTTTTAAATTAGTACCATTTTAGTTATGTTTTGGTCCTCACGCTAAACAGGAAAAAATCACTGGCAGTTGATAAAAAAAATTTATTTTTTAGTGAAGACAAATTATTTTTTGGTGCCATAATTTTGTAAAATTTACTATGCAATTTCTCAAAATCTTTCTTAGTGGCTATTTTGTATTCCAGTGAAAATAAAATTTCTTTAAATAGTTTGATTCTTATAAGGATTATTTTGAAATTACTCTCGCGATTCTCTTCTTCGAGCGGTTACATGAAATTACTCTCACGTATGTATTTTCATTGAAGTTGCTTTATTTTTTTTAAGCGAAAAGATGCATTAAAATTTTTATTTAATTTAAAGAAGATTTTAATTTTACTCTATTATATTTATCTTTACTATTAGTTTTTATAGAAACACCAGTGGGCTTGTTTCTTTATAAAGTTAAATTTAATAAAATTAAAATTAAACTTAGATAGAAATAATTTTTTTTGAAAATTATGAATAATGTGAAATAAAATTAGTCATTATGTTAGAATATGTGAGTAATGTGATATAAAGTTAGTTATTATGTTGTGATATGTGAGGGATGTGATATAAGTTAATTATTATTTTAGTAAATATTTAAGATATGAAATAAAATTAAATTTTAATATTAAATTTTATGTGTGATATAATATGTTAGATTAAAATTAAATTATATTAATTTTTAATTTTCAAATAAACGGGGCTTATATAGTTTTCACCTTTCATTTCTTCTCTAGAGTTGAATAGCTCTTGTTTTTTTTTAAAAAAAAAAATTTTTTAGAGTTATTTTATCTCTTATTAGTTGCATTTCTTAAAGAGAAAATATGCATTTAAGATAAAATTCGATTTTGGAGAAATTTCATCCTTTAAATATTTTAATCTATAACAATTCTTTAAAACCTTCAAGTTGATCTTCATACCTTTATTCATTTATATTTTCATGGAGATACTTTTTTAGCTAAAGTTTTCTCTCTTATTTTTAATCAGTTTAATTTTTAGAAAGATTTTTGTACATTTTTCTTGATAATATTATTTGTATATGAAACTCCTCGATGTAATATTTTTTCTTGTTTAAAATTATAACTGCTACTCTAGCAAACCCTTTTTATTTTTCCTTATTCTCCCTAGTTGAAGTTTGTGAATTTAATCAGCTTTGATTCTCACAAAAATCATTGGGATTGTCATGGGATTACTCGACTTTAATTCCATAAAAAGCTAGAGTTATAATAAAAATTTTATTTGAAGAACATGAGGAGTAGACTAGATAAAATACTCGACTACTATATATTATTTGTGTGCTTTATTATTTTTGATGTGTGTGCTTTATATTTCACATCATCTTTTTGTGCTCATTTTCATTGTTTTTAAATTGAATAAAATTACTTATAATAGAAATTAATTTGAAATGTTTTCAACTACAATATAATAGTAGTAAATTAAAATTTAATAGTCTCAAGTTTCATCCAAAATATAGTTATTTTGGGCTAGCATGCGCTCAGATAATCGATTGTTAAAATTAGTTGAGTTGCTCGAGTAACCTTTTCAGCTTTTAATATAATAATAAATAAATAATTTTAATTATTCTATACAAATTTTCATATACAATAATAATAATAAATAAATAATTTAATTCACATACCCAATAATTTTTAATAAAAATATAAATTTTATTTCATATTTTAGTACAAAATACTGAATTCGAATATTTTAGTCTAGAATGTGAAATAAAATTGATATTTTTATTTTAAATTATTGAATATGTAAAG
>JAEMOT010002522.1:254405-279283 GCA_019297695.1 Apostasia ramifera | reverse complement strand
AGCTAAAGCGAAACTAGAGCTTTGGAGGAATGCTCTAGAATCTAAAGGTTTGCATCTCAGTAGATCAAAAACTGAATATATGGAGTGCACATTTAGTCAAGAAAGAAATACTTATATTGGAGATGTGACAATTGGTGATCAAATTGTCAAGAAGAGTGAGCGCTTTAGATACCTTGGATCAATTATACAAAATGATGGCGAAATAGATAATGACGTTATTAGCAGGATTCAAGCAGGCTGGGTAAAATGGAGAAATGCTTCTGGTGTGTTATGCGATAGAAAAATCCCATCCAAAATTAAGGGTAAATTTTATAAAACTGTAGTAAGACCAGCGATGATATATGGTGCTGAATGCTGGCCTGCAAAGAAGAAACATACAAATAAAATAAATGTTGCAGAAATGAGAATGTTAAGATGGATGTGTGGATATACACGAAAGGATAGAATGAGAAATGAGTATATCCGAAAGAAAGTTGGTGTTGCACCAATTGAGGATAAACTTAGAGAAAGTCGGCTTCGATGGTTTGGACATCTAAATCGTAGGCCAATTGAAGCTCCATTTAGAAAAATTGAGTTATTGGATTTTGCCCATGTACAAAGAGGAAGAGGGAGACCAAAGAAGACATGGCAAGAAACTATAAGGAGTGATCTTAGTTACTTAAACTTAGATAAGAATTTGGTAACTGATAGAGCGCAATGGAAACAAAAGATTCATGTAGTCGACCCCACCTAGTGGGATTAAGGCTTGGTTGTTGTTGTTGTTGTTGGTATAAAAAATTTATTTATTTTTATTATTATTATTTTTTAAACTAGTACCAATTTGGTCTTATTTTAGTCATGTTTTGATCCTTGCGCATTTAAATTTGAAATGAATATTTTTAGAAGATAATATTTATGACATGAATATTAAATACTCATTAACTTGAATTATTTTTAATTATTTCTATTTCACCCATCTCTTGTAAATTCTTTGGGCCAACACAGAGGTACCCTCTCCTTTTAGGCCAGCATTGGGTTAAACAAAATTTAGAGTTAAAAAATAAAAATATCAAATTAAAAAAAAATAACGTGATTGAAATATTAATACCAATTTCAGAGAATTCATTAAGAAATTTTTAAAATTATGACCCAGGGTGATATTTATGCTAAAATTAGTTTTATTTTAAAGTTTATGCAAATAGCAAAACAAAGTTAATTTCAATATTAGTGGTCCAATAGAATTTATAATATTACTAATTTAATATTAAATTTTATGTATAATATTATTTTATAAAATTAATTTTTAATTTTAAAAAAAATAATCATCAAACAAGTAGCACTTAAAAAGAGAATTTTATTTTAAAGGAGAGTTTATTCATGTATCTCAAATCTTTATCATCAACTATTAACAAATATTTTTGTAAAAAATATAAACAAATATTTTATTCTATTTTAATCTTTTCTATTATATCTTAGTTTTTTCACTTAAAACTTTTGATGATAATAGGGTTAAATCTGAAACTTTATAATACTTAGATAAACTTTTTTAGTAAAATAATTAGGAGAACATAATAATAGATATTTTACTGAATATTAAAGATACATGTAAAATTCATTAATTTTCTTTTTTTAATATCAATCCATTATTTTTTGTAATATGCATTTACTAATATACCAGATATTTAGTTAATTTTAAATATTTTATTTAAAAATATTTTTGATGTTTTATCTTTCATTTGATTCAATTTTTTTTAATAAGTGAAAAATATTTTATTTTTTATATTTAATGAGAGAATATAATTTTTATATTAAAAAATATGTAAAATATAAATACTTTTAATTTTAATATTTATATTTACTTTAAATATAAAATAAAATTATTTTTTATAATTAAAATATACGTTGAATAAAAAAATTAATTTCAACTAAACGAGATATAAAAAAAAATGAAAAGATATGCTCTCTATCAATTCAGAGTGAGATTTAAAAAAAAAAACAATTCAGTGTGAGATTAAAAAAAGAAAAAAAGCTAGAATAATTTGTAAGATGATTAAATTATGATTTTCAATTTAACTTGTGTATTTATATAAATAATATAATTTTAAATGCTCTGCGTATAATTATTGATGTGAAATCTACTAGAATCTTTTTGGCATCAAAGAAACCGTAGGTTAACAGTTAAATAATTAATTTTGATAAAAAAAGGTGAAATAATTAACTTTGATAAAATAAATAAATAAAATAATAAATACTACTTCCAGCTCAGAGACTGTCGACGAAAGCATATACAGCAGAAAACGACAACAATGATGATGCGTCAAATAGTCAACTGACAGCCACCCATGTTATCACGTCCTTAAATTAATGCTTTTTAGGCCAATTATTCAATTTTAATTACAATACTGGTGCAGAAATGTCTTCGTAAATACTGAAAATAACCATCCTTAATTGTAAAAACGCACCTTTTTTCCGTTTTCGTCGCTAATAAATTGTTATTTACAAAAACGTCCACCGTTTTCGATTTCTGCCCCACGTTCTAACAACGACAAAGCGAGCGAAGGCTGGCTTAGATCTCTATGCGCGATTACAAATATCTTTGACCGAAATTACGGACATGCCACGGAGCAGAGAGCCCCGACCTCCCGGAGCCTGGGGACGAGTCTACCTCCGAGGTGGAGCGCCATGAGCCCCTCGAGCCCCCCGACCGGCGCGCCGCCGATGAAAAGAGCCGGTAGCGTAACCGAGGGAAGCATCCCGCCGGCCGACGCAGCAGCGGCCGCCGTCGTCTCCGCCTCCGCCTCATCCAGCTCGATCACCGTCGGGTGGACCCCCACGGTCGCCAGCAGCCTCTTCATCACGTGGCACATGCAGCAGGATCTCCGGCTGAATATCACCACCGGGCTCTCCGTTATGAGCCTCTCCATCCTCTTCTCCGGAGACTCGCCGCCATCGATCGTAAGCTCCGCCGACCTCCTCTTCCCCTCCGCCGCCAAGTCCCCTCCCATCGCCACTGACTGGCTCCCAATTGAATGCGAAGACGGTGATCAGAGAAGGTGGAGGGATTTTATAAAATTTTCCGGGTTTTTTACGTGGAGGGTGACATCACCGTGACGGTGATGGGAACGGGTGGCCCAGGAGGGGCCTGGAGGCTGGAAGGGAGTCACTCTGTTAGAAGGGAGAAATTCGCCGGTATTCCTGCATTTCAAGATCAACTTACCAAAATGCCCTTCAAAATTACGGTCAAAGACGGAAAATTACCAAACTTTTAAAGCTATCCATGTCCTGTTTTGACAATTTACCCGGCCTCATTAATGGCGTGCACGACGCAGGTTTGAGCGGCCCTTCCCAGCTCCAACCTACAGGACCGTAAATGAACCCAACATTCGATAGATAATTTTATATTTAATTTAATAAAAATTTATTTATGTTCAATTCATTAATATTATTGAATAACTTTAAACATAATTTTAAAAAATTAATTGATATTAAATGGAGTCAGATTAAGTAAAATTTTATTTACTATTTAAAAGACTTTTAAAATTTTTAAATAACATCTTATATATTTTCATATAAATAAATTTTAGTATTTGAATTTAGTATTCTAAATTTATTTTCTTTATTTTAGACAGAAATCAAAAGTCTCAATTATAATAGATTTTAGTATATCAAATAATTTCAAATTTAAATGAAATTTGGCAGAAAGTTAGTTCAACATATTAGCTACAAGTTTTGTATTTAAAATCATGACTAATTTTGAATAAAAAATTAAATTTTATACTAATTAATCTTAGGTATTGAGATTTTGCCTTAAACTACTAGAGCTTAGATTTAAGGGGCAAGATGGTATGAACTCAAATTATTTTAAAACTTCACAAATTTTTAGTTTATATATAGGAATTTAACTTTTATATTTTGTGCAATTTGAAATTAAATCATTTAAATAGTTTCCTGATTGCTTAATCTTGTGATAAAAAATCTGTCGAAAATGCTATAATAATATCAGAGGATTTAAAATGAGTTTTGAAGTAACAAATAATTTTTAATTGACTTGAAACTTTGTAGATCTTTAGTTCTCTTCTTTATCTACAACTTTGCTATTTTATACAATTTCAGATAAATTCAGTAAAATAGGCTTTTAATTGATTAAAAAATAATCTATTTTGCTGTCCAGAATTATGCTTATCTCACTAGTTGCTTTAAATGAAATTTTTTTTATATCATATAGATTTCAAATGTCGTCAAAATTAGCAGATGAAAAGTTGATTCAATCTTCCACAACTTTGATGTTCAACCCTTGATCTAGAACAATCATTTAATACGTGTACTACTTAGCCAAAGTAGATGTTGATCGCTTACATGAATATTAAATTTTAATATTCATTGTGCTACAAGCTAGATGTTTGGTTACGTATGCTTTGATTCATATGATAAAATTTAACAAATTGCTAATTCTATTGATTAGATATAACTTGTATATTTACACCCTTGACTAATTCTAATTAAATGATCTAGTTTGGAATAACTTAATTGATCTAAGTGATAAAAAGAATTTGGTTTGGGATGTAGGTATATTTGATCAGTTGAGATTTTGAATACTTAAGCCTATGAGATAAGTTTCAATGCATACAAAATTTAATAGACTGATAGTACCCTCATTAATATATTATTTTAGTACTTAATGTATACTTAAAATGATTATTTAACTTATATTTAACAAAGTTGAGATTAGAATGAAAATTTGAGAACTAAATATTTCAAGTGCAATTATTTGTAATTAAAACATTAAACTTTTGTCATTGAAGACATAAAAGAACTTAAGTCAAATATAAAAATAATAATTTAAGCTAGGGGCTTGGAATAAGAAAATTAAAAAGAGATTCTTAAATTAAATATTTTGGCATGTGACATTAAAATAAGCTTAAGGTTTGGTAGGCTACATGTTGTGCTGAGGGATACCCCACTTAGGTATGACAGTTTAAGCCTATGATACTGAGAGTATGATAGACTAGATCTCAAATTGTGTTAGCTTGTAAACTATAGTCACGTTGAGGACTACTCAATATGCGTAGGGTAGAGAAGACGACGTAATGAAAAACCAGGGGTCAAAAGTATAGGTGACTAATCAAGAAATCCGTTAATATGTAAATTTGATCTCAGTAAAATTTTACTTAATGTTTACATTGAAATCATGTTTGTGCAATATTTATACGAGTATTCAATACTAATCTATGTAATTTATTTATTTCTTGTTATTTTATTTATTTAGATTCCTAGTTCGCCTATTGAGTTTATTTAAATGGACTTCTTTACGAAAAATGATAGATTTAATACAATACAAAGGGATAGGAGTTAGGTACCAATAAAGAATATATTTGTAATACTTAAGTTTATAAATTACACAAACTTATAAAACTATTCTCTTTTTTATGTTACTTTATATAGAGATAAAATTGCAAATTATAATGTATTACAGAAAATGGAAAAGAAATTCTATTAGATTAACATTAGAAGTAGTAGAAGTTTAACTTGACATCTAGATTGCTGGTAATCTGACCACGATAATGGTGAAACTCAGGTTACTGACAGTTGGAATATTACATAGTTTTTATATAACACTTTTCTTTTCTATTTATTTTTTATTTTATATTCTATTCAGTTAAAGTAAGTAAAGAAATTATCATTTTATTTTTTTAAAATAATAATTCTTTTCATATGAAATGATAATGCCATTCTAAATTTATTTTATTTTATTGAAGTAAATATATTATAATAATATAAAGTTTACACACATGCATACACATATATACATATATACATACATTTATATGGTTAATGCATAGCTACTAGGTCATTTTATTTTGTATTTATATGCGATTAGGTTCCTTATATTTTTAAATTAATCAAATCGATCCTTTAATTTACGGTAACGTATAAGAGAATTTTTTTTTTAATATTTACAAGTCAAATTGGACGTCATATTTATTTAAAATATTGAGCTAGTTTTAAAATTAATCAAGCTAATTTAACTACTAATTAGAGAAAATAGTATTCATTAGATCTCTTTTTATTATTCTAAACCTATTTATACATTTAAATGAGAGTATCAAATTTTTTTTTTATTCGAATGAGAGTATCAACTTGATTACATTAAGAATTTAAAAAATTAAATTGCACGTAGACCTACATTAGAAGATCAATTGCTGTTAACTTAAACATGTATATATAATATATATATATATATATATATATATATATATATATATATATACATGTAAAATATTTATTTTTTTATATGATTGAGATGATTTTAGGTTATTTTCATCTTTAACTTTATGAGAAAGCCAAACAAATTGGACTAAAGAATAAATTTTGATTTTTTGTAGGAATCTGCCTGATCTGACGTCATCCGGGACCCGCCATGCACATCATCTTCTCAGCACATCCTCCAAGGTGGGCTACCCTTCGGTGACGTCACCCTTTGTTTCCACGTGGCGATCATCGAGACGTCGATGAGCTCTTTCCTAACTAACAGCAAAAGATCTTGAGTGTCCATGTGGCAGATCCCTGACCGTCAAAATTTATTTGCCGCTCAGTGGGGCGTCCATTAAGGGACGCCATTCGGAAGGCAAAAAGGCGCAACATTCATGTTGTGAAGTTACCTCGGCGAGCGGGAGGCAGTACTGTTACCGATTCAATTTCGAGCTAAGCTAATATAGGCTCGAAGTTAGATTGATTACGTTTCGATCGACTTGAAATTGACTCGAGCTTGATTGGATTCGACTTCGAGCCGATTTCGATTCATTTTCGAGCCGGCTCGAAAATGAATCAATCTTAATTTGTTTTGAGCCAATCTCGAGCCAGAAAAGCTCAACTCGATCCGGCTCGAGATCGGCTCAGTTTATAATATATATATATATATGTATATATGTATTATAATATAAAATGTATTTTAATGTGAGTTGATTTCGAGCTGGATCGAGCCAAGCCTATCTCGGCTCAAAATCAGCTCGAAATTATTACCGAGACGAACTTTTAGCTCGTTAGTCGGCTCATTTAGATCGACTCGATTTTGATTCGATTTAAACTGGAGGCTTCTAATTGTAGGATATAACTGTAATTTTCTTTTTAGAAGGGTTGGTCTAGTAAGTTCGCTAAAATACAATTAATATATATTAAATACATTTAATAATTACGTAAAATTATATTTAAAATGCGAATAAATGAAGTAATAATTTACAATAAATAAGATATCTAATTATTGACTAACAAAATAAGATTTTTAAGTTCAATTTGATTAGTTTTATCATATATATTAGTTCAGTGTTTGGGAATTTGATATTACTCTTAATTAATAATTGGTACAAAGTTATAATAAATTTGAATTTTGAAGATAAATTTTTAAAATGTATGATAATATATTTATAAAATTAAGCTTAAAGTTTTTTGCAGGAATAATAAGCAAAGAGTTATATTTGATTAATGGATTCCTTCACTTTAGATCATTTTATTTTTTTATTTAATTCGGGTAATGCATTATTTTGAATAAATGAATATTTTTTATTTGTTCAAAACACCCCTTCAAAATTGAATAATTGCACTATTCAAATCAATTATATTTATCTATTTTAAGTTGCAAATCTTTAAATATGGAATTTCAAAACAAAATAAAATATTAATTACTCAATTGACTGCTCAAGTTAAACAATAATAATTGCTGATAACAATGAAAAATATGTATGATCTCTAAAGTTTTATTTTTATTTTATTTTATTTTTACTTTATTTCATATATATATATATATCCTACAAATAATATATACAAAATGCAACATAATCAAAATGTTGATATTAGCATATTCACGATAAAATATCAACCGTCTTGCTTGTGGTGAGGTGTCGGCCCGAATGTTAGTATTAATATTGAGTGATTTTTCATATGCCACTCAATATTTTTAACGTAATATGTGATATAGGATGTATTGATCTAGTGGTTAAGGTTTGAATAAATAATTTTTAATCTTTGAAAATTTGAAAACCTAAAGTTACATTTGATTTTTATACGGTTATATCACTTAATTGTAAGTATATAATTTTCACATTAAACACAAATCAAATTAAAATAATTTTATCTCACATTTTACTTTAACTGTAATATGAAAAAATAATTTTATATTACATCTTTTACATATATATAATATAATATATGAATTTTTTTTATTTTATAACATAATTTTTAGTATAATTAAATTATTTTTTAAAAAAATTTAATTTTATTTTACATTATTAAGATTTTAAATCATCATTAATTAATTTAGCCATCAAAATTGTCATTCTACATATAAAACCTCAATCTATCTCCTTCTCCGTGTGTGCATATATATATATATATTAAAATCTAAAATTCTATTTTATTATTTATACGATTAATTATATCATAGATTTATGCTTATAAGTATATAATTTTATCACATTAAACACAAATTTTGTAATCAAATTAAAATAACTTTATCTCACATTTTATTTTAATTCTGATATGAAAAAATAGTTTTATATTGCATCTTTTATATATATTTAATACAAAATATGAAATTTTTTTATTTTGTAACATAATTTTTAGTATAATTATTTTTTTTAAAAAGTAATTTTATGTTACATTATTAAGATTTTAATTCATGATTAATTATTTTANATATATATATATATATATAACATCAAAATTGTCATTCTATATATGTAGAATTTGTGCTTTTCATCTCCTTCACTATTGCATGTGTTGAAAATTATGTGCAATGTCTATAAAAAAAACTGTCTAATGGAAAAAGTGGACAGCTCAAACATCTAATTAGCCAAATAAATCTTACTAAAATCCTCATTTAATTGATATATGTTTTTAAAAAATTCTAAATTTTTTTATAAATAAAAAAGAAAGAAATATATTTTAATAATATAATGCAAAATCAAATTATTTTATTTTTTAAGAATTGTGTTGAATAAAAAATAAAATTAATTTTTTTATTAAAGTATACATAAAATGTAAAGTAAAGTTATATTTTAAGGTTAAAATTTATGTAGAAAATAAAAGAAAGTTAGATTTTTATATTTAAATTTATGCATTGTATAAAATAAATATAAAATATTGATAAAATTTTTTTTAGAATAATTTAGTAAATTTTTAAGCACCAACTAACTAAGACTTAAGTTAAATCTAAGAAACAAGTATAACAAAGTTTTCTTTTTCAATAGAAAGTATAACAAAAAAAATGCAATCATAAGAACATTACACTTAAATAATTCGAAAGAATCCTCCAATATCCATAAAAAAAAATAATTTATAGTTTTAATTTATTATTAACATAAATTTAAATAAAAATTATTTCAAGTCAACTCGAGCTCAAATTTATTCGGCTCAAGTTGAGTTTAACTTGACCCAAACTCGTTTGGACTTAAGACAAACTCACTTGAACTCGACTCCTAACAACCCTGATTCATGATCTCAAAATGGATACATAAAGTGATTGTTCTTCTTCAATATTAGACAAACCAATTAGTTCATAGAGCTCTAAAAATCATTCCCTTTTTTTTCTTGATTGGATGATCCAACAAACTTTTAGAGACTCGACTATAACTTTTAGATCATTTTTTTCTTCAATATTGGGCGATCTAATTAGCTCCCATATTCTCAATGATCATGATCTAACTGGCCTTAGATTCCTACAAAATCTTTATAGTTGATAAAGAAGAAAGCTGACAAAGGCCCTGTTTGGCGCGAGGTCCAAATCAGGACCAAAATAATATTAGTTTAAAAAATAATAATAATAATAATAATAAATAAATTTTTTAATCATTCTACATAAATTCTAATATAAAAAAATATTATTTTACTTCACATACTCAATAATTTTTAATAAAAATATATACTTTATTTCACATCTTAAATTAAAATATTCGAATCGAGTATTTTGGTTTAGAATGTAAAATAAAGTTAATTTTTTTATTGAAAATTATCGAGTATGTGAAATAAAATAAATTTTTTTATATTAAAATTTGTGTAGAATGATTAAAAAATTTTATTTATTATTATTATTATTATTTTTTAAATTAGTATCATTTTGGTCCTGATTTAGTCCTCGCTCCAAATAGGGACAAAGATTTAAATTCACATGAAATTATATTCATAGTTGATGAATAAAAAACTCGATGAAGAGTAGCCCAAAATTGCTCCTCTCTTTTTGGGCAGTTGTTATTCGAGATTCGCAAAGGTAGAGAGCCGTGATAATGGAAATTTTCATTTGTTTATATGTTTGTTTAAATTTGATTAGGTAATATAATGTTTTTCATTTTTTATTTGGTTAGTTTCAGTGTTTATCTTTTATGAAAATGGTGGTGAATATTTTCATGCATCATGATTATTTTCACTCTCCTTTGTGAGATTTGTAATCTTTCTTAACATCAAATTTCTTTCTCTTGAAATTTTTAATTTGTGCATCTTAATTGACAAATTATACAAAAATATGCTTTGAAACTAAAATATTGAAAATTATGTGCAATAAAAAATTCAGATTAACTAAATATATAATTAGTTAAATAAATTATACTCTGATAAATGTTAGATACAGTGATAATAAAATAATCATAAATTTACATAATTTTGAATAATACTCTTATATTCACGAAAAGAAATTTATAGTATTTACTATTTAGGAATTGATGTCCAATAATAAAAAAAAAACTTGTGGAAGCAAATTTTATTGTGGACCTACATTAATAGGTTTAAATCTTAGAGATCTTCGTGAAATTTTCCAAAAGTTATATTTGATCAGAAAATTTTTTTTTTGGCGTATTTAAATTGTGTGCATGATAGAGAAATAAGTTTAATATATTATATTAATATTTTTTAAGATATGGAATAGGGGTAATAATTATATTAAAATTTATGTGAGATGTTAAATAAAAATATTATTATTTTAATAGCTAAGAATTAATGCATGTGGGTTTTTTTTCTTCGTTATGTAATTGGGTCTAATCTGGCCCAGATGGGCCTAAGGGAAGGCCCAGTAGGCCCAAACAAATCCGAACACGGATTTGGTTCGGGCTTGGCCTGAAGAATCCAATTGCTTTCCTCTCGCTTCTCTCGGGACAGCAGCCGCCTGGTCTCCGGCCGCAGTGGAGGTAGGAGAAGAGGAAGGAAGTAGCTCTCAAATAGGGCAGATGAGGTAGAAAGGATAAAAATTTGAGCAAATCCGTATCTCCAACCTCTCCATTGTGTAAGTATTTTTTTGCATTGTCACAACCCTATCAATTCAATCTCTCTTCCGTTCCTTTTTATGAATTCTTGAGACGCTTGTATGAAGAAACTTTTTCCTGAGTTTGAAAGCTCTTCTTTGGTCTTCATTTCCGTCTGCTCGTTATAACTTGAGGCGTTAGGTATAGCGGCTTTTATGAAGTTCTTCATGCCTTCTGCGGCTTTCGGTTTCTCAGATGATCATGAATGTATGGGAAATTTCTAGCGTAAGAAGATTGAGGGAAGAGCTTGATAAGGCGCCAGTCTTTGAACTGATGGTTCACTGTACGAAGCTTTTGTTATGTACGTTTTCAGGCTTTGCTTGATCGATTATGGTGGAAGGACCATGGAATACTTTCGCATTGTGTTAGCGATGTAATATTGTTCTTTTATGCTGGAAGTTCTTCCTGTTATCGTAATATTGGCCTTTTATTAAATTGTGTTAAGTAGCGATCCTCTTAAGTATATCCTCCATAACATGCCCTAAATGATCAACAGTTTTGCTTAAAAATCAGTTGTTGATATTCTTTGCAACTAAAAATGTAATTTGAAACTTCAGAAGTTGCATATTTTAGCATTTTTGGAATCTTCATTAATTACAGATTTCAGGAACTTCTCGTCTCTTTTTCCTGTAGCATCATGTCAGTGCTTTATCCCCAGAGTATGCGGTCTGCTGCTTAATACGATAGCTGTTACTGTTACAAAAATATAGGAACATATCTGACCTTTGCACTGTAATTCATTTTAGTGTGTCAGTCACAACATGGTTGACACTTCATTAACACTCCACTTTTTGATGCATTCCTCATTGAGTATTTATTATGATCTGTTGGCTTTGCATTCTTCTCCCTCAATCACTCACTCCTTTTTCTCCCACATTCTACGTGGTCTACGTTTGACTACCTGTAGCTGCTTTTTAGATGCTTCAAGATGTTCTTGTCTGGTTTGACGTGTAATCCTTTAAGGATTTCCTGTCATATGGCTTGTTCTGCTAGTCCAAGTTCAGCACATGGATCAGCTTCATCACCAATTTTTAAGGAAAGATTGAGGATCAAAATGACGTCCTCTCATAATGCAATTAGGTACGGAAATTCTGATAGCTCAAATTCCCCTTCCCTTTTTCTGCTAATTCGTTTTTCTGAAAATATCTCTTGCTAGTGCAGGAGACACTGGACTATATCAACTCAGAGAGGTATACCTGTGAAAATTACCAGGAAGAAGAACGGAATATGTGCTTCCTTTGGTGATATGGCTGATAGTTCTGCTGGTACCTCTTCCCAATCTAGATTCTCAATTTTCACAGTTATTTTACTTTAATTTCTTTTGTTTTAGCTAGTTTTGCAGAGCCTTTTATGCATGATATGGACAAGGTTATTTTCAACGTGATAATATTGTTCATCACTATTTAGGTGAAGCTGTAAAAATTGTCATTTTGTAAATGTATTCATCCTATAATTTCTAGTTAAATAGTTAACAAGTATGTGAAGGCCTTTGCGCTTTTAAATTAATTATGTCTGTTGACTTTGAAAATTGGAGAGAAGTTTATGTCTCAAATCTTTAATCTCAGAACTTCAATGAACAGTTTTCTACTAACTTGATGACTTCTTCCTCTTAACATTCTCTTTTGGACTCAATTTGTGAAATTGGATTGACTTATGTTGCCAATCGTTTTAACTAATCACAGGATGCATGTATTTTCTACCTTACTATATGGAAACAAAGAGCTAATTGAAATTCTTGTATTCGGTCTGAAGTGTTTATTGAAAGCTGATACAAAGTTGTCTCTTTCAATCAAGCATTCCTATTGAAATAGACATTTATGTATTTTGTACATTCAGTCATATAAGGGTGTTCATCAATTGGAATAGTAGAAATACAATATCTTGCATTTAAATTACAAAAGTGTTTAAACATGAGAAAAGTCAAGAGTATAATCTCCCATTCTATCATAAATTCTGCTAAAACCTAACTTAAATTTTTTATCAATAAATAGTAAAAATCCTTCCATGCCCTATTTGTTCTGACATTTATTAGTTCTATGGGAAGGCACCATCCGTGTTTTTCTTATTTCAAGTTGTTCACATTGGAAAATGTGTTTTAACTAAATGTAGAAGTTGCTTCATCAAGAATGTTGCCTTATATTTTTTATTGGTACTCTTCTTGTGCCTCCATCTTTTATCATTGTTTAATTTTTAAGCTTTCAACCATTCTTTCTTATGTGTCTTATCTCCTTTAATTTTTCAGATGTCTTTCCAAGGATTGACATAAAGGATCCCTATAAACGTCTTGGTATAAGCAGGGAGGCTTCTGAAGAAGAAATTCAGGCTGCACGGAACTTTTTGATAAACAAGTATGCCGGACACAGACCTAGTGTTGATGCAATTGAATCAGCTCATGACAAAATAATCATGCAGAGCTTTCATGATAGGAAAAATCCTAAAATTAACATAAAGAAAAAATTAAGAGAAGTTACTCAGTCACGTTTTGTGAAGGCAATAACTAGCAGGTTTGAGATGCCACGAAGGAGCATCATTCTAAAGACAACCATTGCATTTCTGGTGCTTGCTGTTCTTACTGTTCTATTTCCAACAGAAGAAGGGCCCACACTTCAAGTAGCCATTTCTCTGGTGTTATCCATATATTTCATATATGACAGGCTTAAAAGTCGATTACTAGCATGCTTATATGGGTATGTAGCTGTTCTATCTGCATGTAATCTAATATTTGCTATTGTTCCCTTTTAAATAGATACCACATGCAATCTAAGGACACAAAAATGCCACGTGGTTTTGTTTTATATTCATAGTCATGTATTATGTGAGTGCATGAATTACTCATATGTTCTTTTGCTACTGTGTAATTGCTAACAGCTTTGTACTGGTTTAAATGCTTTGATCTAGGTGCTAGTCTATGTTACTTCTCATGTTAATGTTATTGAAATGTATTTTTGGTGAGAAAGCATGAATACTGAGTGTTTTGCATGCATACAAGATTTCATGGATTTGAGTGTTAGTTGATAAACCTGTAGCTGCATTTTTTAGGTGCATGAATCATTCTGCTGTATTTTTTGGCAGGCATACGAGAGAGATGGAACCTCATGTATGTTGATTCTGTGATGTTTCAGGATTGGCTCTTTCTTTGGGTCATGGCTGTTAGGTACCTTCCTTATGGTATCCGTGGTACCGCCTCTGCTGAAAGGTCCACGGAGTCTGGAGGTGACTACTTCGTTGATAAGCTATGTACTTCTGTGGGTTTCTTCTAATTATCTTAAATAGTTCATAGCTTCAAGTTTGCTCATCCACGAACCTGTGAAGACCAAGTTTATAATCCAAGAAATCTTGTTGGGGGAATGTAATTCACTTTCTCCAGTCTTTGGTGTTTGCTGAAATAGTGAAAGATTTCTTTTTGTTTTTTTTCTCTATTCGTCATGTTGTATTTGTTTAGAGACTTTTGGGCTTTAGTACAGGCTTCGGGGAGAGTTCTGATCAATTTTGTTTTTATCTGTAGCATTGACCAAAGAGCATCACTAATATTAGAGCTTTTAATACTGTTTCTGTACTCTTGTTTTCTTCAATCAAGAAATTTAGATATCAAAAAAGTAACAGGTTGTCAGGTACTCTTCATCAGCTCCAGATAATTTGACAATGCTTCAATGATTATGAGGGTAAGGTCTTCGATATTGAAAGTATTATCTAAATTATTTGATATTTTATGAGCTTCTTTTTGCTGATGCTGCATTGGATGTTCTTATTGTCTTCTCAAGACCTTTTTATAGCATGAGCTTTTCTAGATCTTAAAATTATTTGCTTATCTTTGTATTGGTTTCTTCCAAAGGAAATGAAGTAGTTGCCAGAATCACAAATGTGGAAAATCAAGATCTTAAAACACTGAATAGGAAACATCTAAACCCCAATTAACGAAAATATTCAGATACGAATCCATTTAATGCCCTTTGTTTGCGCTTAAGCTAGGTGCTGTGAAAGTTACGTGTATCCTTGTTCAGGGTTGTCATCATATGTTCCTTGTTATGATACAACGTGAACAAGTACCTTTGTAAGTTATATATGAAAAAGACAAGGTTTTGTTTTTTGCCACCCAATAAATAGACTGTTTGGCTGCCATCATTGATATGCTACAGGTAACTTCCAGTTAATATAAACTTAGAAGAAGTTGACATTTTAAGTTTCTAAACTTCCTTGCATAAACTCACCAATTCATGACAAAGGCTAACTTTGAACTAGCTGTTGGACATTCCTGGGGAACCATGCTTGCAAATTTCCTTGATATGCTTCCTTGGCTGAGATAATGTTAAAAGCATCTGTCGGATGATAAGGATCCCAGAAAACATACTCTGAACGATTCTGGCAGGGAGGAATAAATGCTAAACAAATGATCTGGCCTTTCGAACGGCCAGCGCCACAACAAGCTTTGTTTTGATACTTGAATCCTTCAACAAAGATTAACTTCTAGTAAGCTCAATATCTATCATAAAACGTCTCTTCTCTTATCTTTGCATTGTGTGAGATCAATTGCTTACCATAAGCTGAATAATTGTTGATGATATGAGATCCAAGTGAGTAAGCATCCAAGTAGAGGACTGTTGAATCCCGAAGGTCTGCATTATACTCATCAAGCATTGTTTTAAGTTTCGAATTATACATCAATGCTAATTCATTTGTTGATTGGACGCATGAGCCTGAATCATCTCCTTGGTATCCTAATTGGTATGGTGTGCATCCAAGAGGGCCGATGCCAGAAATTAAGAACTTTCTTGCCCCCAAATTATACAATTCCTGTTTTCCCAAACATGAATATCGAATTTGTTAATGCTTTGATGTATTTTAATTGCGGCAACCTAGATGTATATACCGTGAGCTGTCTTCTGAATTGCTGAATGAGCAGATCGCTGAAGGCTTCTGGAGTGTATTTGATGCGTTCTTCTGAAATTGGAAGGATGTAGTTGTTGATATAGTCGTTGTTGCCAGCACCTATGAAGAAGAGCGATCTTGTAATGTGTTCTGTGCCGGAAACCAGCAGCAAGCTTAGTTCTTGTTTTGTTGCCTTGAAGTTCTGTATCTGCGCGTCCATGGTGAATACCTGTCCCTGATAATAAGGAATTATTATGGTTAGAAGTTAGAATCTAGTTAAAAAGAAATCTGCTGCAAAGCTATATCTGTAAGGCTGCGTACAAACACTTTTCCAGTGTCATCAAGAATTCCTGATCCTGCTGATGCATAATTTACTCCTTGCAGTATTGCTGGACCCTTTGTAGCTGGATTGTTGAATGGTGGAATAAAGGGGAGCCCCAGGTGAGTACCTACAAGTAACGTCTGTAGTTCATTTTTCATAATTCATAAAGCTGATAACTATTTCAAATTACATTATTTATGATATGATTTTTATCAACAAAACTATAAAGCTGTAATTCCAACTACTTGGGGTTAGCTACATGGTTAGGACATCCATCAAAGAGGTGATACGTTTTGACGCTATTTGTCTACAACCCATTTTTTGGGGTTTAGAAACCGGCTATGTGAAAATAATTAATAGCATTTGGTTGGCGGAAAAATGGACAAAGAAGGCTTCGTTTGCTTGTGGTAAGTTTTTGAAATGCTTTTGTTTATTTTGGGATAGATAAAATATTATTTTACTATTATAATGTAAAAGAAAATTATTTTATTATTGAGAATTATTTTTTGCTGAGAATTGTGTTAAATGTGAAATTAAGTGGAGTTTTTAATTTAGGTGTGTATGGTATGATGTAAAATTGATATTTGAGATTATAGTTTATGTGTAATGTAAATTAATTTGGAGTGCTTTTAGGAAGAGAACGGAGTATTTTGGGACATTGCTTGTTTGGCATGAGAAAAAAAAGTCATCTTAAGCTTGACTTTTTTCTCATCATGAATTAATTCTCAGTAACAAAAAATATTTTTTTAATAAGAAAATTATATTAATTTCACATCTTATGTAATTTTTAATATAATTGCTAACTTTATTTCACATTTTTACACAAATTTCTATATGATCAATTTTATTTTTCTCTATTCGTAAATTCAAGAAAGACTAAAAAAGCTGAGGTTTCCATAGGTAGAAATATGATGAGTATTATCAAGAAGAAAATATCTAGAAGGCAAGAAAATAACAGGCCTGCAGTAAATAATAGGCTTTTTATGTAGGACCAACTGAAGTAAAATCGCATGATTAACATAAAGCCATAGGTTAATATTTGCATTTTACTACTCAGCTGACATAAACAATTCATGCGAACTCCATGAAAAATATAATGATTTGCAAATTCAAATTAATGAAAAAAACCGAAGAAAACAATGGTGGAGAAGTTAAATGGGAAAGTCTATCTCAACAAAAAATTATAGGTATAATTATAACAAAAACACTAGTTAAAAATGTATTAAACACTAAATTCTACTATTTAAATATGAAAAGAAGTAAACACCACAAAATAGAATTTTGGTTAACTTCCTTGTGAAGAATATTTCTGTAGGTTAATTTATTTCATTTTGTTATGGTGTTTTTTTTTTCCGCTTCTGCTGCTCTGAATATATCTCCTTAATCTACTCCTGATATAACAAGAAGTTATTAGGTTCGGACAAAAAAACACGTTGGCTGTTCAAAGGTGAATACCGCATAATGTGCGCAACTCTAGACCCATAGGTAGGTGAAGAGAAACAGTGTCATTTCTCTATGTAATAATATTTTTTGCTATATTGGGTCATATTTGTGCTACGTAAGGCCTAGAATAGGCCTATAATACGCAGTGGACTGCATATGGCTCATTTTCTATGTAACAATATTTTTTTGCTACGTTGAGCCATATTTGTGCTACGAACGGCCTAGAATACGCAGCGGACTATGCATAGCTCATTTATGAAGATATTCTGCACATCTAAAATGGTAATGTAAAAGATCTATATAGGGCCATATTTGTGCTAGTAGGACTTAAAATATATTAAGGTCTATAGTATATTTGAGTCATTACGTAACAAATAAATGTTGCTATGTAGCACAAAAACACCGTTATGTGGAAAAACGACATTGTTGCCCCACAATTGTGCGCATTGCTTGGTGATTCGCTTTAGAACATCCGATGTGTTTTACTCTATGCGAATTCAATAATTTCTCCTGATACACCTGATTATGATTTATAATCAAGGAACTTTAATACTATTCTAGAAGAAAACTGACCCAAATAATCAGCAGTAGTTCCACCATTACAAAACCTCCCAGTAGTTCCCAGAGGGAAGTCTATTCCATTTGGGGTCTGGTCCGCCTTGGCGAGACTTAACATGTTATTATTGTTTCCAGGGTCCAGTAAAGAATCGCCGAACACAAACATCGCCGGAACCTGAGCTCCGGCCACCGAAATATTTTCTGAACGAGTGAGAAGGAAAGAGATCAAGAAGATGAGGAGAGGAGCCATGGCCTCGTGGAGAAATAGCTCCTCTGTCATGTGACAAGCTCTTATAGTCTTCAATGTGGATAGGGGCTGAAGCCAAATCGGAGATCTGTTTCACAAGATTCAGCCATTACTGCTTAACAGGTAATTCCTTTTCTCAATTTATATCAAGTTGGTTCATAGCATGTAGAACGTGGGATTTTAAATGCTTTTCACTTTCATAATGAGGAATGCAAATCTAATAACATGGGGATTAAATGATTTGTCTCCAATAAATAATAAATGCGTCTAAAGCAACTAATTTGCGAATAAAATTTTATTCTCGTTGTTATAAATAAACATCATCACATATATAAGTTTGTAAATGAGACGTGTAGGTTTTAATTCACGAATAATTTGATTCGGTTTTTAATTCGAATCCAATCACGTTTCTCCGACAACTGAATTGGGTTCAAGTTGGATCAAATTTGAACCCAATTAACCAATCATTTATTATGCATAAATTCGTTGTATGGTTTTAAGTTATAAAAAAATTGTAATGATTTATAGAAAATACTTTAATTTAGTAATATAGCAAAATAATTCAAAACACTAGGTTTTAATTCAAAGTAAATTATCTTTTCATATTAACAACGTAAATTTCAATGACATCTAAATGTGCAAACTAGCGCATCAAATGTGATAAATTAAATAAATATTTACATTGTATATTATACGTATAATAAAATAATTTTATGCTGATATCAGGACTTAAGTAATAAGCATTATATATGGTAGAATGTTTTGTGGCTCAATGAGGAGGTAGTTTATTTGGAATTAGTGAGTTTCTGATTCGAATTCATACCACTACAATTTCTAATTGAAGTGCGAGGAACCCTAATGTTTAGGGCAAAGAATCGAAAAAAGAAAAGTTTATATATATTTATATATAAACTATAGATTGTTGTGTCTTAATCGGATTGGAGCAGGATCGACATGGAACTTAACCAACTCAAAAAACAAAATGATTGAATTGGGTCTTGAGTAAGGTAGTTGATTTTATTTTTAGTACCATTTATTATCTGTCTGAGTCAGAAATTAAGGAGTTGGGTCGGTTCGGATTTCTTGGGCTGGCCCACGTAAAAGAAATTGGGCCAACTATTACTGGGCCGTTAGAATTCAGACATAGGCCCAATCAAAACTCCCCGAAGCTTGAGCCCGCTTTAGAACAGCCCATTTTTCTCTAATTATTTGGTTCTTGCTCAAATCCTTTTCCGCAAGTTGATCTATTAGTTTTTCTTGCAATTTAATTCAAAATATCTATATTATGCTTTTAACTCTCAACTTTTTTTTCTCCAATTTTTTTTTTTCAAATTCATTTCATACAATGTTAAACTAAATACAATAAATAATTTTATTCCGTATATAAATACTATATTTTAATTGTTTAATTATCCCCACTATTAATGCTGCATGCTCAATGGTAATAGTACTTAAGGACTTAACAAAAATTTTATAATATTTAATTTTAATATTAATTATATTTTTTTTCTCCATTCTCTCTAATTTTTCTCAATTATTCAAATTCAAACTTTGATAATGAATAGTCTTTATAAATAAGAGAATATATATTTAATCTTTCAATGTGAAATTTTAAAACACACATTATATTACTTATATTATTATCTACTTAAAATACAATTCATCTAACTTTCTCACTCACCACTCTCCACTAACTCATCCTCTCTTTTTCTCAATCTCTTGCATGCCCTCTTTTCTTTATTTTTCTTCAATATTTTTTATGATGCGAAGGTGTGCCAAGATAGAAGGGGAAGAGATAAAGATATTTTTCATCAATATTTTAAGTAATATTATTAAGTAATATAGAGTGATATTTAATTCAAAAACATTGTAACCCGAAATATGAGCTTTCCCAAATTTATAATTGGTGTTAAATACGTGAAATACCACTTTTTTATTTATAAATTTAAAATCCCCTAATTTGTGACATGTAATTGAGAATTTATAATTTTCATAGAAAAATGGAGATCTAAATCCAGTGTACCAATTTTACAAGTATAAAAAAAAAATTATTAGTTTTTTTTCGAAACTTGTCACTAAAATTTGATAGTAGATGAAAAGCGGGTGAGTATTTTTTTAATAATAAAATGACTACTAATTCTGCTCGAAACTCAAAATAGAATTTATTGGATGGTTTCGTTTGGTTCGAGCTTTTTTTCAAATAAAAGAAAAAAATAATTTATTTTTAAAATTTAATATCAAAAAATTTTATTTTAATATTAGAAAGTGCATACGATGTCAACTAAAGTTGATTCTAAGATTTATATTTGTGTTAGATGTCATAAAGTTGATTTTTACAGTTGAAATTTATGTTAAATTAAAAAAATCTCGAAACAAACGAGGCCTTAACTCAATTTGCCCTTATTTGATTTTTATTTATTACTAAAAATTAAATTAGTAAAAATAAATTTGGTACAATTTGAATTAGAATAGAAGTTCGTAGTAAATAACATGTAAATATTGTATTTATAATACACAATATGTATACTAAAACTTATAAAGTATATTTTGAAAAAAAAATTTCTTATATACTTTTTTAAATAATATTATAATATGTAGCAAGTGCAATACTTAAATTTTATTGAAAAATTTATATCCGTTACCTTGAAAGATCTATTATTTTTAGGCGGCATCTCCAAAATCTATTATTTTGAAGTTAAATAGGTGTGATATATAGAAATAATGAACTTTGGGGGTGTCATTTGAAAATAATGAATCTATGAGGGTGACAGATGTAAATTCTTCAATTTTTTTTTTGTCTAAAGTTTTAATTTATTTTTATATATAGCTCAAAAGGGTGATCATTTAGATAAACGCCATGAAACAAACTCAAAACTTGATTGAAAAAAAGTTTTGCTGATTTGAACTAAACTCAATTCAAACTAGAATTGAAGTCAATTCACTCAAAAAAGCCTAATCACTTGATTTACCATAATGTTCATAATGTGAATCAATATATAATATGTGTCGCTTGATGTAGGAGATGCGGTGTGTATATTCGTTAAAGCGGCTAAATGAAATGATTTTTGAGTTTCTTATATTATTTTGTAGATGTTCAAGATCATAAAAGTATTTTAATATACGTTACTTTCAAAAATTAAAAGTTCAATAATATAATAATATAGCTCTATTTGTTTAGCCAATTTAAAATTAATCTAATTAATTTTAAACTAGCATGTTATATTATAAAATTTAATATTAAAAATTAATTATATTTCATATTATACACATAATTTAAAATAAAAAATTAATTTTATTTCATTTCCTACGCAAATACTAAAATAATAACTAACTTATATATCACATTTCTCGTACATTTCAATATAATAATTAATTTTATTTTATAATATTCATAAATTTTAATAAAAAATATTTCAATTCAAGTATAATTTTAATCATATTAAATTTAAATTTTGTATATAAATAGGATAAAAATCTTCAACGAAAGGGACACTCCACTAGTTAAATCCACTAAATCACTCAATGTTTTGTTTTATGCACAAATAATTAGCTATAGATATGAAGTTATTTGTGAATTTGATAAACTTATTGATATGAACTTTTGTTTTAATAAAGAATATTATCATTATTTTTTTATATTCTTTAGAATAAATTTTCATTTGTAATTACTTTTTTAGTTTATATTTTAAAATTTTTTTAATTTAAGTTCATAGAATTTAAAATATAGACTTAAAAAAATAACAACAATAACAACAAGAACAACTAAGCCTTGGTCTCACTAGGTGGGGTCGACTACATGAATCTTTTATTTTTATTGCGCACGATAATTAATTCTTATTTATGTGTAAGCAACTAGGATAACTCCTTATAATTTTTTGCCATGTTTTGATTTCATTTTTTCTCTTTAAATATGGGCAAGTCTAATAATTCAATTTTTTTAATTGTAGCTTCAATCAGCCTACGATTTAAAAATATAGTAATATAAAAATTAATATATTTCTATATTGTAAAAAATTTATAAAATAATTAAAAATTATGTGAAAGATTTTATAAAATATATATTAAAATATAACTATACATTAATTATAAATTTTTTTCAGTAATTTATCTTATTTTTTAGTGTTCTCAACATATTCCTTGTCCTCATTCGTATCGCCAAAGATTTTGTGAAATATGAGTAAAAATAATTATAAATAAATTATAGAAATTTTATTTTAATTTTTAATATTCTCAGATCCTTATCCTCAGTCAAATTTCCGAGACTTTGAAAATTTACACAAATTGCTCTATTAAAAAAAAGAAATATTTATACAATAGACACTACTAATTTATAAATTTTACCATAAATCGCAAAATATTACAGTTATCACATCTAAAATAAATATTTTTTTATTTTTCACATCCTGCAGTAAATTCTATTAGAAGATTTAACCATAGTTAAATCTCAACAAAATCTCAGTCATTGATCACATCATTTAGCCATCGACCTTCATGTTAGGGCATTGCGGAGCTGCATTAGTTCCGGCAGCAGTGTATTCACGAGAGACGACAGTGTATTCATGCGAGATGGCAACGTATTCTTGCGAGGCGACAGCGTATTCATGCGAGCATCACTCTGCTATTTACATCTTCTTCTTGCGCAGGCATCGCGAGTGAGCATCGGACCTTTCTAAGGCCGGGGGCAACAGAACTCTGAAACTGCAGAAATGTCCGATGCTCGCTCGCGATGCATGTGTAAGAACAAGATGCAAATAGCATAGTGATGCTCGCGTGAATACACTTTCGTCTCTCGGGAATATGCTGTCGCATCGTGTGAATACGCTACTGTAAAATCCAATGCAGCTCCGCGATGTCTAACATGAAGGTCGATGGTTAAATATTGTGATCAATGAGTGAGATTTTATTGAGATTTAACTATGATTAAATCTTTTGATAGAATTTACTGCAGGATGTGAAAAATGAAAAAATAATTGTTTTAGATGTGATATCTGTAATATTTTGAGATTTATGATAAAATTCATAAATTGAATTAATTTCTATGTTCATGCAGTTCCTAAAAAAAAATTATCAAAAAATAATAATTCTCCAAAAAAATAAAATTCCGTAAATTGTCCACATCAAGTGGGGTGCCTTCTTTTGAATGACATGATGGAACATGTCTACGTTCAGGCACCGCTGAACACTGTGTAAATCAATTTTTAAATTATTATATATATATATATATATTAATTATTCATTACCATTCTTAAAAATTCATTTTAATATAAAAATTTCATCTTCATTCTTAATAAAAATTTAGTTGATAATTTATACTATCTAGAGTATTATTATTATTAAATTGCTTTTTAAATAAAAAATATGAGTATATTATATAAAACTTAACAAATATATTATTAATAAAATAGTTAAAAATAATATTTTTTTAAATGTAAAATTAATACTTTCAAAATTATAGTATGATAATATTTGAAAGTATGAATGATAAATAAGTTTATATTTTTAGGCTATATTTGATTGGCAGTTAAAAAGATGATTTAATTAGATATTTTAATTTTTTTTATAAAATATTTATAATATAAAATAAATGGAGTTAGTCATATTAAAAAATGTATTGAATAATAAAATTTATTAATTTACTAAAATTATATTAGATATAAAATAAATTAATTATTTAATATTAAAATATGTGAAAAATGAGATATAAAATATTTTTTTTGAATTTTTTTCAAATAAATAAAATCTTTTTATTTTGAATATTATAGTCATAATTGTTTTTTTGGCAAATCAAATAGGACCTTAATTAGGGGGTAATTTTACTCGGTAGACCTCCTGTTTCAAATAAATTCATAAAAAATAAAATCGTAGAATTTGAATCTCTCTTGAATAAAATATTTTTTGTTCATTTTTTATAAATTTTATTAAATTTGGCCATTAAAATTTTTAAAAAGTAAAAACAAATATTTAAGTATTTAAAAATAGGGCAAATTTCACCCAGGTTTCTGAGTTTAAGGGTTATTATCACACAGGTCCACGTTTTTAAAATATCATCCGGGTCCCTAGGTTTTCAAAAATATCATCTGGGTCCTTTTCTATTTTTTTATTATTAAAAAGTATACAAAATTACCATTATACCCTTACCCTCCCTCTCTCCACTAGATCGGCAGCCACGCCGTCACGCGCC
>JAEMOT010002522.1:184407-254361 GCA_019297695.1 Apostasia ramifera | reverse complement strand
CGGTGTCGTGTGGCCGTGCGAGGCCTCCAGAGGCGGCGCGGGGCAGCGCGGCTGCCGGATCTGATGGAGAGAGGGAGGGTAAGGGTATAATGGTAATTTTGTATATTTTTTTAATAATAAAAAAATAAAAAAAGACCCAGATGATAATTTTTGAAAACTTAGGAACCCGGATGATAGATTTTAAAAATGTGGACTTGTGTGATAATAACCCTTAAACTCAAGGACCTGGGTGAAATTTGCCCTTAAAAATATCATTGTAAATAAGGAAAAAAGAAAAAAAAATTACAATGGAATTTTAAAATACTTAAATATATTTTAATAATAATTTAATAGTTAAAATTAATGAAATCTGTTAAAAAGATTCGCACAAAAAAAAATTTGTACGAAATTCACATGAACTTTTCGTAGAAATTGAATGTTTTAAAATTCAGTTTCATTAATAAATTGAAAATATTAATTTTAATTTTTTAATTTTGACATTTTTTACATAATAAATGTCAATTTTAAAATTTTAACTTAAAATCTAAATTATAAAAAAAATTATTGTAAAAATGTGAAATTTTTCTTCAAAATGACACTGACGAGTTAGTTTTGATCCAAATTAAAATGAAATTGATAATTAATTAATTTCGATGAAACTCAAAATAAGAAATCTAAGTGAGTGCAGAAGCTAAAAAAATCATGCTAGAGCAAAATTGTAGAGTGTTAGTCTGATTAAAATTAGCCTTATTAACTTTGCAATGTAGTATATTATAATATATATAAATTAAATTATATTTTATATTATACATATATTTTAAAATAAAAAAATTTATTTTATTTTCTATATATATATATATATATATTAAAATAATAACCAACTTATATCACATTGCACACATAATAATTGGTTTACGAGAGAATTATATTTCACTTGTAAAAAATAATTTTTACCCACTTAACTCTCAAAATTTAAATATTTATATATGCCACCTCATATTTTTAATACATAACTACAAATTATACTCCATCAAATTACAAAAAAAGTCTAACTTTTTATCTTATTTAAGGAGAAAAAAATCTAGATATTTATTAATATGAAGAGTGATATTGATANTATATATATATATAATTTTTTTAATTTATTTTACACCATATTTAAATTTTAATAAAATAAATTTTTTATTCAAATTTAAATTATTTAAATTTTACCTTATGTTAAAGTTAATATTTGTAAATAAACTCAATCAATCTGGTTAGCTTCTTGATTGGGTTTATGGTACAGCAACACAGATCGGCTATCTTTGAAAATAATCACTCTTTATATTATCTTTATTTATTTATACTAAAAAAATACAAAAACAAATAAATCAAAAATTTGCATATTAAATTTTTTTATTTTTTTATCAAAATTTTTTTATTTTTATTTTATAATTTAATTTTAATTTTTTTTTTAAAAAAACAGTGATGTATATATTTTTTATAAACATAACGTATGTATATATCATTAGTAATATATATCAAATAGTTATAATTAGTAAAAAAAAATTTCAATTTTTTTTAAAAGTTCTAAATATATTATTTTTAAAAAATTTGAGAGATTAAGTTATAAAAAAAAATAAAAATTTAATATGTAATTAAAAATTTATGAAATATATATATGTAAATGCCTTTAATTTTTATGAGTTAATTACATATGGCCTAGTAAACTCTAATTTTATACACATCTAAAAAAATACTACTTAGATTTTTCTCATCTAATAATTTTTTTTTATGTGAGTCCTTTTTTATGATTTTTTTAAACTTAACTATTAAATTTTCATTTTAAAATTTTAAAATTAAATTTTAAAATATTTCAAAGCATTTTCAATTATTATTATAATACCAACATTTATTTAATTATGAAATTTAATAAAATTTGTAAAAAAGAACTTGTATGAAAGTAATTTTAAATGAAAAGATTTAAATTACATGAAATCAAAAAACTAATTAAAAGCATGATAAAATTATATTATATGATTTTAAGAATCAGATAATTTCTCCTCATCTTAAGTTAATCTTATTTTATAATATTTACTTGTTAATTTATAAATTTTAAATTATGACATTTGATCTATAAAATTTGGGTTATTATTATATAATATTTTATAATTTATAATACTTAATTAATTTAAATTATATCTATAATATTAAAATATGAAGAGGCCAAATAATAATAGATCATCAAAGTTAAAAGACAAAAATGATAGAATTTAAAATCTATAAATCAGTCTATAAACTCTCCAAAATCTCAAAAATGTAAATATTTTAATTCAAAATTTATAAATTAATATTAAAAAGTTTTAAGACCTGAGGAACCTATATGAAATTTACCTTAGAAAAAGCAGCTCCTCTTGCGCGGGCCAGAATCCACGAAGTCGCCGCCTGTCTCCGTGGCAGCTTCTTTTTCCCTACTCCCTCCCCCTTCTCCTCCCTCTCTTCTTCATGCCGCGTTTTGTCCGCCGCCGCTGACTAACCTCCTCCTCCGATGAACCACGCCATCCAAGCCTCCGCATCCTTGTCGGAGTCCGACAACGGCAGCAGCGTATCCTTCCCGGAAACCTCCGACCCCTGGCGGCCGGAAGTCGAGGCCCTTCGGCGGCTTTCGGACAACCTCGGTTCTCTCTTTCGGTCGCCGGAGTTCGACTTCTGTGCCGACGCCCGCATCGCCGTCGCCGGCCACGAGGTCGCGGTCCACCGCTGTGTGCTCTCTGCCCGGAGCCCCTTCTTTCGAGATCTCTTCGCCAGGAACGAGCGTCGGCCGGCGCCAGCGAAAATCGAGCTAAAGGCGCTGGCAGGGGAGTTTGAGGTGGGTTATGATGCTTTGCTGCTCGTGCTCGAGTATCTGTATAGAGGGCGGGTCGGCCCGCTGCCGAAGGGGGTTTGTATGTGCGCCGACGAGGAGTGCCCCCACGTCGGCTGCCGTCCGGCGGTCGTTTTCATGGCGGAGGTGCTCTACGCCTCCTTCGTCTTCCAGACCTCCGAGCTCGTCAACCTCTTTCAGGTGAAAATTCTAAATCTTTTCCTGCTCCATTCCGTCTCTTTTCTTCCTGGGTTTGTTCACGTCTCTGTTCTAGATCGATTAGAATCTTCAGGTCTGTTCGACATTTCCCCCTTCTTTCGATGATTTTATTGGTGTTCTTCTTGTCTGTTCTATTAGCAACCAAATCAGAAGGCCCCCAACTTGTCAAGAGGATCTAATTATCAAATATTCTTCTTGCAGAGGCGTCTTCTTCACATTCTCGACAGAGTTGACATAGATGATATACCAGTTATTCTGTCTGTGGCAAATCTGTGCCATAAAGCTTGTGGAAGATTGCTGATCAAGTGTGTTGAGATTGTTGTGAAATCGAACATAGATGTTCTCTCACTTGAGAAGCTTTTGCACCCTGAAATTCTCAATCAAGTAGTCGACGAAAGGGCTAATCTCGGTCTCCATGAATCCATCTTGGCCGACAAGCACGTTAGGAGAATTCTCCGGGCATTGGATTCTGACGATGTCGAACTAGTGAGGATGCTTTTAAGAGAGGGACAAACTTCTCTCGACGATGCGTTTGCACTCCATTACGCTGTGGCGCATTGCGACTCGAAGATAACCACAGAGCTATTGGATCTCGGACTCTCCGATGTTAACCGGAGAAATCGAAGGGGATACACCGTGCTTCACGTTGCGGCGATGCGGAAAGAGCCGAAGATCATAGTGTCTCTTCTTACAAAGGGAGCAAGGCCATCTGATCTTACATCAGACGGGAGAAAAGCAGTTCAGATATCCAAGAGGCTTACAAAGTCTGTGGATTACTATAGGGCAACAGAGGAAGGGAAGGCTTCTCCCAAGGACAGGCTGTGCATTGAGATATTGGAGCAGGCCGAAAGAAGGGATCCGCTCGTCGGAGAAGCTTCTGTCTCGCTGGCCATCGCCGGAGATGACCTGCGGTCGAGATTATTGTATCTTGAAAACAGAGGTAATAGCAGCTCAACTCTAGATATAGGTTTTCTGTTGAGTTATGCAGTTTTTTTGTTGGTTGAGTTTTTTCACAAGAACATAACACAAATACGATCAAACTCACGATTGACAAGAGAAAATATAATTTTAATTACAGAAGAGTAGTCAAGAAAGAAGAAGTGAAAAATTATAACCGCATTAAGAGAAAATCACATTATTCCTTAAGGGGTTTTCGGAGAGAATGAAAGATATCTTGATCTTATCCTCAAAAATCTTAAAATAGTCTTTATAATGAAGTCCTTAATCATCTTTAGAGGAGAATGGTTGTAACGAACTTTCGTCAAGAAAGTCCATTGAATGGTCATATTATTCTTTGCTGTGCGATTGCCTATATGCTATCCATCTGTTCAGTCTGGCTATCAAAATCGGATTGTTTGATCTTCTGCAGAGTTCTTCCCACTCGTACAGTCATCTGTTTGACGACTCCATATGTCGTCCACCTCGATATACTCATTGTAAAAGATCCCGGCTCTACGTTCCTTCCATTTTTTGCATCATATTAAGAAATCCTATGTAAAGATAGTCCATTGGATTGAAAAAGAAATCATTCTGTGAGAATTTCAACTGGTTTTGCACTTCATCATTTTCTTATGATTCTTTCAAAGCAGAAAGGCTTTGAAGCTTGTTAGCTTCATCAATAAGCTTCTGTAGTTTAAGAAACCATACACATATTCCTTATTTGTCATCCGTCTATCATTCATTCGTTAATGGAAGTAACATAATCCTATCATAAAGATGATTATTTTCTTCTTGCAACAAAGTACAGTTGCTCTGGCAAGAGTTCTGTTTCCGATGGAAGCCAGAGTGGCCATGGACATAGCTCAAGTGGATGGTACACTGGAGTTTTCACTGGGTACGACTGCGAGCAGGAGATCCGCAGTCGACCTGAACGAGACCCCTTTCAAGATCAAGGAAGAACACTTGGTCCGAATGAAAGCGCTTGCGAGAACAGGTAGTTCTTCGAATTCTCAACTGTTTGATTGGATTTCTTATGTTTGGATTAGCTTAACTAAACCACGGTTCCAGTTGAACTCGGGAAGCTGTTCTTCCCGCGTTGCTCGGAGGTTCTGAACAAGATAATGGATGATGATCACTTACCCGATCTTGCTTCCCTTGGGCAAAATGATT
Source organism: Apostasia ramifera (assembly GCA_019297695.1). Classification (NCBI taxonomy): domain Eukaryota; kingdom Viridiplantae; phylum Streptophyta; class Magnoliopsida; order Asparagales; family Orchidaceae; genus Apostasia; species Apostasia ramifera. The sequence goes on along the minus strand of JAEMOT010002522.1, from coordinate 249,212 downwards.
CAGTGGAGAGGAAGAAGAGGTACCTGGAACTTCAGGATGTTCTTACGAAAGCCTTCTGCGAGGATAAGGAAGAGTTCGGCAGGTCTGCTCGGTCATCCTCATCGTCTTCCACATCAGTAGGGGGAGCCAGGACTAGGAAGTGAGCTTCTTCAATTCTGGAAGCAAATCATTGGCGGTATCTTCTTCTTCTTCTTCATCTTGCTACACAATTCTAATGAATGATCAATAAGCACTTCAATAGTAAGAATTTAGGGAGCATTTGGTTCGTTGTCATCTTAATGTTATATCATGTAATCTAGATATCATAATATTTAGATGTCATCTTTTAACTAATAATTCTATAATCTTATAAAAATTATTTATAAATGTTATTAAATCAAATAATTACTTTCTCTAAATAACATAATATAATATCAAAATAACATAATATAATATCAAAATAACATTAAACCAAATGCTCCTTTAAAGGTATTTGGTACAGTATTATTTTGATATTATGTCATATTATTTATAGAAAATAATTATTTAATTGCATGATGTGTATAGATAACTTTTTAAAAAATTATGAACCATTATTCAAAATATAATATCTAGATGTGACATCTAAATTATATGACATAATATGAAGTAAGTTTGATCAATGTGTGTTTGTTTAAGAAAGTTAATTTTAATAAGGTTAAAATTAAATTTACATAGAGGTATTTTTTATTGAGATTTTATCGAGAACCTTCTCTAACACTCCTTGTTGAACAGCAACTCAACAGCAACCCCTTGTCGAACAGCAGCGAGATATCACAAGATCGTACCTTCTGTACTACTGTGTCAACTCAGCATTTAAGACAACATGGGAGCCCACTCCCTAATCGTCCTTTGCAGGAGTAGGTGTCAGATGTGGCAGATTAAACCTACTATGTTCTCTCTTCTCCAAGCTATAAATAAGGGGGAATTGCTCTCTCTGAGGGGGCTTTCTTTCCTCTCTCTCTGGCTGAGCTGCCTCTCTTTCTCTATCCCTCTCTTGTACTCATTCGATTTCCATTTAGAGATCAAGCTTTGTAAGAGAAGAGATTAGATTAGTGGATTCAAATCACCTAGATGACGTCGTGGTTTCCCCCCGGACACTCGGGTTTTCACGTAAAAATTGCCGTCTCATTTCTCTCTGTTGTGGCGCGTTTTTTGCATCAACAGTGGTGCCCTCATGCAGGATTGATACCTCACTATGTGAGATTCCCTTCTCTAAAACCCTCACTACGTGAGATCCCTTCTCTAAAACCCTCACTACGTGAGATCCCTTCTCTAAAATCCCTTCTCGAAGTCCCGGCCATGATCGTGAGTTGGGACCTCGAGAAGGGGATTGCCCTTGACTGTCCGTCACCAAGCTGGCTTGACCATGAGCCGGGACTTTGAGAAGGGGTTTTAGAGAAGGGGTTACCCTTGACTCTCAGTCGTCGAGGCGCCATGATCGTGAGCTGGGGCCTCGAGAAGGGGATTGCCCTTTACTGTCCGTCACCAAGTTGGCTTGACCATGAGCCGGGACTTTGAGAAGGGGTTTTAGTGAAGGGGTTACCCTTGACTCTCAGTCGTCGAGGCGCCATAATCGTGAGCTGGGACCTCGAGAAGGGGATTGCCCTTGACTGCCCGTCACCAAGCTGGCTTGACCATGAGCCGAGACATTGAGAAGGGGTTTTAGAGAAGGGGTTACCCTTGACTCTCAGTCGTCGAGGGGCAGTCAAGGGCAATCCCCTTCTCGAGGTCCCAGCTCACGATCATGATGCCTCGACAACTGAGAGTCAAGGGTAACCCCTTCTCTAAAACTCCTTCTCGAAGTCCCAGCTTATGGTCAAGAGAGCTCGGCGACGGGCGACTAGGGCAATCCCCTCCTCGAAGTCCCAGCTTACGACCATAGCAACTTGGCGACTGAGAGTCAAGGGTGACATCTTCCCTAAAACCTCTTCTCGAATAGCAGCTTCCACGAAGCAGCTCAACCATGACGAGCTAACAACTCTGCAGGGAGTAATCTCTTCTCTAAAATCTCTCGTCGAACAGCTTTCCTCTAACAGCTCTTCTCAGCAGCTTCCACGAAGCAGCTCAACCATGACGAGCTAACGACTTTGCAGGGAGTAATCTATTCTTTAAAATCCCTCGTCGAACAGCTCTCCTCTAACAACTCTTCTTAGCAGCTCTCATGAAGCAGCTCAACCATGACGAGCTAACGACTCTGCAGGGAGTAATTTCTTCTCTAAAATCTCTCGTCGAACATCTCTCCTCTAACAGCTCTTTTCTGCAGCTCCCACGAAGCAGCTCAACCATGACGAGCTAACTACTCTGCAGGGAGTAATCTCTTCTCTAAAACCCCTTGTCGAACAGCTCTGCTGTGCAGCTTCCACGAAGCAGCCCAACCATGTCGAAATTGATGGCTCTGCAGGAAGGATTTCATTGAGGTCCATCCAATCAGCATGATGAAAATTAGCACGTACATCAATGCACGTTATGCTCTGGAGGGGGACATGTTAGAACCTTCTCTAACACCCCTTGTCGAACTCAACAGCAGCCCCTTGTCGAACAGCAGCTCAACAGCAGTCTTTTGTCGAACAACAGCCCCTTGTCGAACAGCAGCTCAAAGAGATATCACAAGATCGTACCCTCCGTACTACTGTGTCAACTCAGCATTTAAGACAGCATGAGAGCCCACTCCTTAATCGTCCTTTGCAGGAGTAGGTGTTAGATGTGACAGACTAAACCTACTATGTCTCCTCCTCTCCAAGCTATAAATAAGGGGGGATTGCTCTCTCTGAGGGGGCCTTCTTTCCTCTCTCTCTGGCTGAGCTGCCCCTCTCTCTCTATCCCTCTCTTGTACTTATTCGGTTTCCATTTAGAGATCAAGATTTATAAGAGAAGAGATTAAATTAGTGGATTCAAATCACCTAGACGTCGTGGTTTTTTCCCCCGGACACTCGGATTTTCACGTAAAAATTGTCGTCTCATTTTTCTCTGTTGTTTATAATATAAATTATGTAAGTTAAACTTAACAATTTTAGTTTTAATCTACAACTTATTCAGTTTAGTTCATGAGATAATCCAGTAGATTAAACTTAAATCTTCTGTTGAATTATAAGACATGCATACAATGAGCTTTGTATTGTCATATCATTTAAAAAGACATATTTATACATATTTACCCCAATTTTATGTTTAATTATTAAATATATCCTCCTAAAATGCTTATATTATAAAATTATGTCTGTTTATATAATTTAAAATTGATGGTGTGATTAAAGAGATGGTATCTTTTAGATTCCTATGGTTATTGGAATAATATCATGCATTTTATGATTTACAAAGATTCTCATTAGGAGCTATTGTAGCTGTTTTTACGTACAATATGTACATATTTTTTGAATAAATGTCTAACTAAAATATCAAATTTGAGTAATAATTAAAGTACGACACAACATGTCTGAGGTAAAGGTAATTGAACAAGAATGCTATATGCCTTAGAATTGCCGTTGAATACAAGATTTGATTGATAATTTTTTTTCTCCGTGTAATTTTCAAATAAATTAACTTCATAAGATGCTAAGTCTATATCATCACAAGCCTTCTTTTTGTTATGCATTTGATACTTCAGGGGAACGATTCGTCAAGCTATTTCTCGCCTCAATCTCCTAAAAAAAAAGAGGAGTATTTGAAGCTCTTACAAGATTTAGCACTTAGCATAACACCTTTTGGGGCAATAACAAGTACGAGTTTACCTTGGGGAGATTGTGAGGTAGTGAGTTAGAAGCAGTGGGCCGCAACATTGTTTTGTTACCTATTTTATTTGCAATATTTAAATATTTGAGGGTGATTATTTTGAGTCCTAACTCCTAAATAAGAAAGAGTTATGCTGAGTAGTTGATGATCAGATCAAAACTTATCGAATTAATATAATATAAATTCTTCAAGTAATTGTGTTGAAGTTAGAGTATTTTTTGAAAGTGATGTACTGTACTGTTTAAATACAGTGAAGACAATACAATGAAGCGGAGGCGCCTGAGTACAATGATAAATTAGCAAGAGTTTTAACATCATGTATATGTGCGGATAAAAATGCTTGTGCAAAATATTATGATAAGACTAAAAAAAATTAGAATATAATTTTCTTATAGATAATTAAATAAAATTAGTGAATATTATAATTTATAAGAAGATTAATATTTTGTGTTTTAAGAAAGTGAAATGGGTGACGAGAAGGTTAAAAAAATTGATAGTTTATACTTCAGATTTTGATACTCGTATAAAAATAAAATTAGGAATATAATGTGTTTAGTATGAACAAAAAGAATGTAATGTGTAAATTTTGAATAAGAGTTTGGAGGATGATATAGTAAAATTTAAAAGGTTTGAAAATAGAATTATAATTTTAAAAAATTTAATAAAAAATGGCATGACTTATGACCTTCAAATATTTGAATGTGAATATAAAATAAAAATTTTGTGAAGATTTAAAAAAAATTAATTCAAGGGATACTTTAAGAAGAAAATTACTCATCAGAGATCTGAATAGGCGTGTTATGAGTATTACCGAAGAATTTAATAGTATTCATTATGAGTACAATTTTGATTTTGAGAAATCAATAAAGAAGATAAATACATTTGGAGTTTTTCTTAGCTTAAAATTTTAGCTCCTAATACTTTATAAAAAAAAAAATATTTAATTTTTTATAAGATTAAGCATATAATCATACAGATTGATTATTTTTTTATGAGAAAATGAGGTTGTTTAGATTATAAAATTTAACTACGCATTATCGGTTGATAGTTTTAAGTTTTTAAGTTAAGCTAAAGAGAGAACAGTAAATCGAAAGAATACTTTAGATTTAATAGTAAAATTTAAATGATGAAAATATAACATATCTTGTTGCATCAGCTTTGATTTCGAACGACTTTTATATATTTGACAATGCTAGAGAACCAAAATATACTAGTAATTAGTTGCTCCTACTAACTCAATTAAAGTCTAGCTTTATAAGTAAGGCTATCATTTATGTATAACCACCACAATATGTGATGAATCAATGTGAGATTTATTTTCTGTTGATACGTGGTTTCAGCGCTGCTTTACAGTCATACACGTGGATCCCAGGTGGCACTAACTCTTTATTTTAATGCTGTTATTCTCGCAGGTCTCCAACCTTGGCCACGAGAGGTCAGCCTAACATTGTCCACGACGGTCCAGGATCACCCCTGCTAACATCGATGACGATGTTACTCAGCTGCACCTGTCGCAGTCGGCGTGACCCGACCGCGCTGTTCCCCGTAGAAGACACTTTTCCCAGATGCGCAAACCAAGGACTCGCGTGCTCCAATCTCCACAAATTCTTAGGAGCAGTACTAAGATCAAGAAGCCTAGCTCTTCTTTTACTGCTTCTGGTCCCTCTAGTGACCAACAAAGCAGCATGGGCTCAGGATTTGTTTACTCCCTCTCCTTCCGAAAAATCAGGACAAAGCTGTACTGTCCATTGCCTACAAATACTCTTGAACAGGCTTTAAGAAAAAGATCTGGGGGAACAACCATCAGAGCATAAGCAACTCTCTCGAATTCTCGTGTTCTCACTGTATTAGAGCCCCAACCGAGGAGCTCTATTTTTCTCCTTTCTTCTTCTTCCTCTTCCCTAGCTTAACACTGTATCAGCCCTTATGGCTGCTTTTTGTATAGTAAAATCTTTTCGTTGATCGCTCGGTGGACATAAGGGATTTCCTCCCTGAATCACTTTAAACCTGTGTGTTGTTCTGATTGTTAGAGCTCTTTGCGCGCCGTCGTCTCTCGGGACTCTCTCTCTCTTTTCTTTCGGTGTTTCTTGGGATCTCCTACATCCTACGTTAACATTTTCTAAACATTTTCATATAAATAACATCAAATATTTTAAAAATAGTAACATTGAATGTGGAGTTATTGACAAGAAGAACCCTAAAATTTTAAATTTTTTAAAATTATATAATTTTTTTTTTATCATAACTATGATTAAATTTTCTATTTACTAAATTGGCCTTTGTATTAATGATCAAGCTTGTTACATGCATATTAATTGCTGAAAATCAGAAAAAATACACATTAGTGATAAGCTAATCCTTCTATCTGTAGTCAATTAATTTCTCTCTTCTTCCTCGGGCCTCGATCTCAATCCTCGGAGCCGAGGAACTGCATCTGCTCCACCAAATCCTTCACATCTTCTCCCCAGCCGGAGGTCTCCACCTCCGTCGTTTGCTCTTCCCCCAAATTCTCATTCAGCAGCACCTCCCACAGAGAGTCCGGTATCTCCGCCGTGCTCCGTGCCATGAATTCCATCCCCTCCTCGTTCCTCATCGACCTGCTCTCCTCGCTCTCCATAGTCGATAAGAACCTCTCCACCTCCGCCGCCACGCCTCCATCCCCTGCCGCCGCCGGCAGTACTCTCCTCTTCTTCCCCGGGCTCCCCAGCTCCCTCCTCTGCTCGCTCCGGAGCAGCAGCTTCTGGATGAACTCAGGGTTCTTCAAAGATTTGGAGAGGAACGCCATTGTCTGCTGCTGCTTCCGCTCGGCCCCCAGCATCCGATCCTCCATGGCGAGCAGCTGAATCCTCGAGCTCTGCTGCTGCTGCCGGAGCCGCATAATCTCCATCATCAGGACATGCCGCTCCCGCCTCAACCTCTCCACCTCGCTCTCCAGCCCAAGCTGCCCTGCCTCGGCGGAGCTCTGCCCGACGTTTCGCCGGCGCTTGATGTTCTTCAGCAGATGCCTCTGCCCGCCGAGAAACTCCTCATTCGCAAACTCCCACCGGTCCGGATCGACCTTCCGAAATCCCTGCATCCATTAATTAACACAAATTCAGCTGCAGAGAATTGAAGCAAATCAAAATGGGTTTCGATTTTTGAAAATTTCTCACGTAGGTATTGAGCTGACGAATGAAACTGGAGAAATTTCCGTGCTTGAAGTAGCGAGGAAGAAGATCGGCGGCGAAGGCGTGCGAATCCCAGACGATGAAGCTGTTCCGAGCTACGCTCCACGAGACGACAGAATCAGTGCTTGGGTCTTCCACCATCTCGAAGGTCTTCGTCAGAAACGGCGGCGGCGCGGCGTCGTGCAGCCCGGGCAGCGGCTGTGGCGCCATTGCCTCCTCGTCGCCGTTTTCCTCCTCCTTGATCAGCACTAATTCGACTACCGCATCCATTTTGTTCTCTTGGAGTTGGGATTGAGCCGCGAATGATTTCTGCTGCTTTTCTCTGTTCTTGCTCGCTTATTGGGTTGGGAATCGGGGATTCGCGCGCAGCTCGAGAGGTGGCGCCGCTTGGACCGGCGGTGAGCGGCGATGCGGTGTATTTACGGTTGAACAAGTTGAAGATTCTGGAAAGGTTTATTTCAGGGGTGTTTTAGGAAATTCATCCTTTTCGAAACTTCTTTCTATGCCGGTGCTAATTTTTATATGGATATGTAGAAAATTCTAGAAGCTTCGCGCATCGTGCTGAATCTCAGCCGTTCATACCGGATTTTTGGATTGCAGGTGAATCATAGGCCGTTGATGATAGACGGCAGCAAAATGGTCCCACGTGGCGGTCTTGGAGTGGACTTTCTACAACTCTGTGGTAGAACCTAGCAGCGGATCACAGGCTTAGTGGGCAATTTTGACCTCGCTTCTATGGTGTAATCATCTTTTGCTGTTTGTAACATCACATAAGAATTTTTTTTCATGAAAATATCATATAAGAATAATTTCACTTAAATTTTGAGTAAATTCAAATTTGAATTGAACTTTTTTAATAGAATTATTAGCTATTAACTTTAATAGAATTATTTTAAATAGATCATGTATTTGATTGTTTCAAAATATGATTTGAATCCACTCAAATATACATAAATATTAGAAATCTTTAACTTCATATAATTTTGTACTACCAAGGCCTATGCAAAATGGGTTGGAGCATCGGGTTTAGTTTGAATTCAACTCAACGGAATTAGCTCAATCCAAACATATCCTAATTAGTTAATGAGTAGCCCAAAATCGGTCCGAGTGTACATAACCTAAACTATAAAGAAGTTCTCTATATTTACGTCATTTAACATTTAAGATTTATCATAAAAAAGATGCTCTATTTGCTAACAAGTTTAAATTCATGACTAAATTTATCCATTGGAAAAATCTTAAATTTATTTTTAAAAATTATTTATAGTTTATTTAATATAAATTAGTATTAAACAATCACTTTATTTTATATCTAATATAATGTGAAATAAAATTAATTAATTTTATTTTACATTCAATACAATTTTTAATATAACAAACTTACTTTATTTCATATCATATATGTTTTTCAAAGATAACCAGGCAATTTAATCAAACTATCTTTTTTATTCTCTTAGCAAATAGGCTCTGTTTGGTTAGGGATCAGGTCATAGCTAAAATGACCTTTAACTATTTTATTAAAAAATAATAAAAACAAATTAAGTATAATATGTTAAATTTGTGTAGAATATGATATAAAATAATTTTTATATTAAAATTTATGTATTGAGGATGAAAAATTAATGATAATAGTCAAAATGGCTTCCAACCGAATAAGGTCTTAATGTCACCTATGTTTACATCATTTAACGCTCACGTTCTTAATTTCATAAAATGATAACACTCCAACCAAAGTAGAGTGATAGCATGTCATCTTGCCTACTCATGCAATTATATACTTAAAGCTTAGTGCGCCCATCAAAAGTAATTCATACTTCTTTCATCATTTTGATGCCCATAAATATAATATAATATATTCAGTAAATTTTATACTATAATGCTTTATAAATACAAATAATAGACTTTTAAACAAGAATGTCATACTATGTTGAAAAATAATAACTTATCTATAAGGTTCATGTGACGCCCGTGGCCGAAGAGAGTGGGGAGTGACGCCGGGTGATGTCCTAAAAGAAAAAAATCATTGAGGCAAAGTGCGGCTCTTGGCAGGCTTCTAGGCCGAATAATGAGTAGTGAGAGGGGTACATGAATGAATCATCCCACATCGAAAAAGGAAGGAGATCCTGAACTGTATAAGTAGATAACGTAATCTTAAATGGTAGAGGCGCCTTTTGGGACAAACCGCGAGGCTAGTGATGGAAAACTCTATAGTTGAGCGTGCTTGGGCTGGAGTAGCACTGGAATGGGTAACCTCCTAGGAAGCGCTCAAGTCACACAGTTTTCTTAAAGCCAAAGTGGATAATACCTCTACAATGAGATCACAGGATGTTACAATATAGTATTAGAGCAGGTTTGATCCTAAGTAAGAAAACCTAGATGAGAGGAGAGTGGGTGACAATTTTTGGTATCAGAGCCGACCTCTTGCAATATGATGTGGTTCGAGTATTGAACCAGGCGGAAGCTGGTGGGCCTGGGACGCCTGTGGCCGAAGAGAACGGGGAGTGACGCAGAGTGATATCCTAAAAGAAAGGAATCACTGAGGCAAAATACGACTTTTAGCAGGCTTCTAGGCCGAATAATAAGTTGTGAGAGAGGCACAGGAATGAATCATCCCACATCAAAAAGGAAGGGAGATCCTGAGCTGTATAAATAGATAACGTGATCTCAAATGGTAGAGGCATCTTTTAAGGCAAAACTGTAAGACTAGTAATAAAAAACTCCATAGTTGAGCATGCTTGGGCTGGAATAGCACTGGGATGGGTGATCTTCTAGAAAGTGCTCAAGTCATGTAGTTTTTCTAAAGCCAAAACGGACAATACCTCTACAATGAGATCACGAGATGTTACAGTTCAACTAACTAAATTTTAGATGGAGTAGCTAGTTTTGAGTAAACATTAAACATAAAATTCTAAAAAAGTAAGTTACCTAATCAACTACAAAGTTTCCAAGCATTTGGATGTCATTAGCTACAATAAAACTCTAAACAAAGTTGTCAATGTCATAGCAAAATTCTAGATAGAATTATTGACTCGATTTCTAGAATGAATTTAAACTTTTTTTGAAATTTGACATAGTATTACACCAAAACAACATACAAAATGGTATAAATTTAATTGACATCCTCTTTTAGGATATCACACAATTCAGTGGGAAGTGACATATCTTTTTCCAAATAAAAATCACCTAATGTGGCATAATGTATTAAAAAATCAGTTGTATTATTCACATTGCGATGTACATGTGTAATCTTATAAAGATAAAAAGAGGTCATTGCTCCCATAACATATTTTACTCAATGATTGCTATTTTTTTATTTGATAGATTTAAATTGCATCTTATATTTGACTAGTAAGATATCTCATATATCTATTGAGTCCATTTTAACAAATTCCTGCATTAATATAATAGGTTTAGCATAAAACAGAGAAAAAGAGGGGAAAAAATCAATGAGAAATAGAACAACAATATTTGAGATTGTAAATTAAGTGATCTTATAAAATTATTCTTATTTAATGTAATTGTATAGAAACAAAAATACAAATTACATATATGTATTATGAACAACATATGAATATATAAAGGAGTAATATTAAAAGTAATAGAATTTTAATCTCTAACACCTCGATCGTTAATAATCTGGACATAATAATGAGAAGATTTGGGTTAATGGTGATTGAGATGTTGCATTAGGTGTGTGCATTAAATGGTTCAAACTGAAAAATTGAACAGAATTAGTTATATTTAATCAGCTTAGACCGGCGAATCTTCTTTGATTACTGTTGATATCCTCAAGAAAGTCAGAGGTAACTTGAGCGACATATGCTTCTCTGGCATTTTTGATATTGTTGAGGTCTTTAAGGCTTTCAGAGTCATACATGTATACAGAATCACTAATAGAGCAGTAAACTATATAGCTTCCTTTTATTGTTTTGTTGATGTCGTGTGTGGAGAGGAAACATTCTTATTATTCTAATTTTGTACGATTCACGATGAGGATTGCTACTTTTATGTTTAATGCGTGTTTTTATTTTTACAGTATTATAGGTTAAGGCTTAATTTTCAAAAACAATTCATAGAAACAAACAAAAGTCTATTACATTTATGAAAGAAAAATTGAAAAAATTCTTTTAATATTCAGGCGTTGACTTAGAATGAAGAAGAAAGAAGAGATTCTTGTTATATGGGTTAGTTTTTTTTTTTTTTTGATAGATATGGGTTAGTTTTTTTAACTAAGAGAAAGGGCTCTCTCCAATTTACATGAATACTACTTATATTCATTTAATTAAATTTTAGCAAAGAAGTCATTAAAAATTTAATCATTTTTGTTCTTTTGGATCTAAATGAAATGACATCGCAATTTGAAGAACCCAATTTAAAATACAAATTGCTAATGCCCCCCCAACAGCACCCCTTGGGCCCCACCCCTCCTCCTCTAAAATTACAGTTTTGCTCTCATCCCTTTTAAGTAATTACTTTTTTATTTAATTTATTTAATATGTTTTTCTTATTTATTAAATTTAATTAATTATTTAATATATTTTTCTGACGAAGCTAAAGGATGAGCAGCTCGTTATAGGACACGTGTTAATTTATGGTATGAAATAACGGGTACAGGACCTAACGGTCTGAGTGCAGAATTTGAAAAAAATATTGATTAGAATTTGTATTTTCATATATTTTGGTGTATCTTTTTTTTGTATTATTGCATGTACTCTTCCCTAAACATGACTAAAATAATATTGAGTTTGTTCTGAAAAATATGTATGTTTGTAAGTTATATATATAATCGCTTTTGCCACAAATAAAAAATTATTGCCAAAAAAAAGAATCATTTCTATTTTAAATAAATAATATTAAATAAATTAATAAAGAACAAAAAAAAGAATAAAAATAAAAATAAAAGACAAAAAACAAGTAAATCAAAAACTATTATAGATAAAAGATAAAAAAGATTTAAAGTATAAATCTAATAATAAAATATTTAATATTAAAAAATAAAAAGATAAGAAGGATCTAAAGAATATTAAATAAATAAAGTAGAAAAAATATTAAAAAATAATAATTAAATTAAATAAAAAATAATAATTAATTAAAATAAGTGAGGATAAAATGGTAAATTAGGGAGAAGTGGGGTGGGGCAGGAGGGGGGTGGATGTCAGAGAGGGGGTGGATGTCAGAGAGTGGGGATTAACAGCTCCCTTTAAAATTCAAAATAAGTTGAAAATCCAATTATTTCAATTTTCAAATTAAAAATTTGTGATCAACTTATAAGTTATAACTGATTCTCCACCACAGGATCTCTCATGTAATTTACTCTAAAAAGAAATATTATGCGGCTAAGTCCGTTACTTAGCTCAAAAATCTATTTATTAATTTTAAGTTAAATTATTTTAATATTTTATTTATAAATATTTATATATAATTTATTTTTTATAATAATTTAACTAATAATTATATTAAAAAATTTTCTTAGTGTTCTTTACTTAAATTCTATTAATTGTAAATTAATCATTTATTTTTATTTCTAACGATTAGATCGAGATAAACAGTTTGATAGAATAAATAAAAATATTTATTTTAAATTGAATTATGATTGAATTGATAATAAATGTTAGATTGAGGATGAATTAATATCAAATTGAATTTTTAATTTATATTTTAAATTAAATTGGGAGAATTGAAACTCTTCAATTGAGTTTAAATCAAGGCTTGATGTACAGCGGTATTCTGCTTTGTTTCTATTTGAATGTTTTTATCTTTTATACAGGAGAAATTTTTATGTGCACAACATATGTCATGTCATCCGTCCGCACACAAATAAAATTAAGCCACGTGGCACGACGGGCTGTTACGTAGCACTAATTTCTTGCTACGTAGCACTGATTTTTTGCTACGTAAAACTACATAATATTAATGTCTTGTTATTTGGAGCCACATAGCACTAATTTTTTGCTACGTAGTACTGACTTTTCCTACGTAGCACTGATTTTTTGCTACATAGGACTACATAATATTAACGTCTTGTTATCTACATAATATTACGTAGCTCTATGTAGTAAGAAGTCAGTACTACGTAGCTTCGGATAATAAGATGTTAATATTATGTAATCCTACGTAGCAAAAAATCAGTACTACGTAGCAAAAGTCAGTACTACATAGTAAGAAATTAGTGCTACGTAGCTTCAAATAATAAGGCATCAATATTATGTAGTCTTACTTAGTAAAAAATCAGTGCTACGTAACCAAAAATTAGTGCTACATAACAGTCCATTGTGCTACATGACTTAATTTTATTTATGTGCGGATGAATGACATAATATATATTGTGCACATAAAAATTTCTCTTTAAACAGAGGAAATGGCTCAACGATCTTTGCGAGCTCGTCATCTTCCTTCCGTGGTTGAAAACGCCAAAAGACTTCTTCTTTCCTATTTGGCTTTCCTATTTGGCCTTCCTTTTTATATAATTGAATGTCGGCTTCCAGCTTTAGGTATTAATACAGTAGAGCCTTGTGTTGTCTGGAGCTGAGTGCCTTGTCTTATTATTCGGCTGCATATTGCTCCTCTGGGCTCTCTCCTCTTCCTCGTCCAAGATTTGAGAAGGTATGTATGCAGATAAAGAACCCCTTTCCCCTTTTCTTTGTTTTCTTCCTCTGGGTTCTCTTCTTCTTCATCAGGGTTTGTTTCATTTTCTGCAGCCTCTCTCATCAACCAAATAGTTGTAGCTATTTTGACTTTCTTGCCATTGTTGGTTTCCAGCCGAACTTCAGACAGGTAAAATGTAAGCAAGTTTGCGGTCTATATTTTTCGTTGTGTAGTTTTGCCTTTTAAGATGCGAAGATTTGTTGGATGAATCAAGAGCAGATGGTGTGCTCTCATTTTCATTCTATGCCTCAATGGGTTTCTGGCCGAATTTGGGATAAGCATGATGCGGAGTGTTCTTGGACTGAATCAACTGCGGCTGATGAGTTCTCGTACATTCTTGTGTTGGCAGAGCTTTGACTATTAGAAGTTAGCATTCTATCCATATCTTCTTTTTAAAATATATCCCCTGCTAGGTTTTCATGTTGATGCAATCTACTGTATTTACCTTATGTTTTGATGCAATAGAAATATTCAAAATGTAGCGTGCTGCTGATTGCAGATTGCTGCCCTGTTCTCTGATTTGCTTATAGAATGAACATTGGATTTTAGACTTAGTAGTTTTCTTCCTTTTCAATTTTTTCATCCTCGATCTCTGAGAAATCTTCTTAATTGTGGAAGAAAGTAACCATTACAACTCATTTTACAGATTATAGTCTCTTGACTGTTGGTTGACAGACTTGAAGTTGCCATTATGTCTTTGGGTTTGCATCATTCCTTATTTCTTGAGCATGGATTGAAATTACGGCAACTGGGATCATTGGTTTTGGCTGGAAATTGAATCTGCTGTAGTTGAATGATTTAAATTCATCCATAGGAAAGCTGCAATGACAGTAAGAGGGGATAAATTGAAAAAAGCCAACTTGGGTCTTAAGCTTCTGTCTGTTGGTTCCAGAAAAGTGGTTCCAGAAGATTTTTCGACAATCAACATTTCTGAAACACAAAATATTGAGTTACAGTCTTGCGAAGCATTGGAAAATGAGGATTTAAACGGCCATTTCTTTCATGAGTTGGTTTCATCCCATCCAGCATGTGCGATGCATGAAGCAGCCGTTAAGCTACAGAAAGTCTACAAGAGTTATCGGACGAGAAGAAATCTGGCAGATTGCGCCGTAGTTATTGAGGAGCTTTGGTATGATCTTTCACATAGATCCTGGTCTGCATCTTTGTTGTATTTTTTTTCTTATTCGTGCTATGAACTTTTGTACAAATTTCTCCAACTTTAGGTGGAAGGCACTGGATTTTGCTTCTCTAAGACGGAGCTCCATATCATTTTTCAATGATGCCAAGCCCGAAACAGCAGTTTCTCGTTGGGCGAGGGCACGAACAAGGGCTGCAAAGGTAATAACTGAAGACACCTTTTTGTGAAGCTTTCAGCTGTCTCTGATTCCATTAAAATCGAGGAAACAAATTGGAGATTTTAAAAACTAGATGACCAAATTGCGGGTTTCTGAAAACTGAGGGACTAAAGTACTATGAGCCTTAGAACCGAGGAACCGATGTGCCTTTTATCCTTAATTTTACTGTCTTTAATTGATCCTTCTTTTGAATCATTAATATAATTTATTATTGTAATTTTTGCAGGTTGGTAAAGGATTATCAAGAAGTGACAAGGCTCAGAAACTAGCTTTACAGCATTGGCTTGAAGCTGTGAGTTCACTCTCTCCATAATTTGATGTGAATTCACTTTCAACTTCTCGAATAATTGTTGTTTAAACCCATTTTCATCAGTGGATTTCTTCTCGGTTTTTATTCTTCATACACATATTTTTTATCACTTGAAGCTATTTTTTGTATTTTACTAGTATTCTCTTAGTTGATGATCTAATTTCTTACCCTCTGAAGTCTATGCTTAATTCGCAGATTGATCCTCGCCATCGATATGGGCACAATTTGCAGTTCTTTTACGATGTCTGGTTCGAAAGCGAGAGCAGCCAGCCATTTTTCTACTGGTAAGTTCAAGTACTGGGCATAATTTTTCAGGATCATTATTCTTGCCTAATCAAGCTCATTGTTTCTGTTATAATTTATGAAGGCTTGACATTGGGGATGGTAAAGAGGTAAACCTTGACAAATGCTCAAGAAGCATTCTTCAGCAGCAATGCATCATATACCTTGGTCCGGTATACTTCGAACAGTCTATTGCTCTCATTTACTTCTTGATTTACTTGTAATTTTGTGACCGAATATTGAAGACAGAGAGAGAGGCATATGAAGTTATCATTAAGGATGGTAGATTCATCTACAAGTTAACCAATGTGCATGTCCACACTCATGACGGTTCGAAATGGATATTTGTTCTCAGTACGTGTGGAGCTTTGTATGTGGGACAGGTATAGAATAAATCCGCATAGGTTTTAGATTCAAGGAGAAAATGTTGTTCGATTTTTCACTTACTCTTTGTGTCATGTGAGCAGAAGAAGAAAGGCAGATTTCAGCACTCAAGTTTTCTAGCTGGGGGAGCCACAACAGCTGCTGGAAGGCTTGTTGTGAAGGAAGGAGTTTTAGAGGTAAATCTAATAAGTGACAGTCATATTCAATCTAAGGATATCAATGTTTATGTATATATACTAATTAATCATCTCTCCTACAGACTGTTTGGCCATATAGTGGTCATTACCTTCCAACAGAAGAAAATTTCAATGAGTTCATCACCTTTTTACAGGAGAACAATGTAGACATCAGCAATGTGAAGGTGCTTTTTGGAGTTTTACTGTATTTCTGTATGTTAACAAATAGAAAATCTATAAGCTCTCTTCTATGTAATTTGCAGAAATGTCCGGTCGATGATGATGATCACTCCCTTAAACATTTGTCGTCATTTAAGATGCCTAGGAATGGAGAAGAGCTTGCTGAAATAATGATGGAAACCAAAGAAGAAGAAATAGGTGATGCTGATGACCTCATTAGCAACGACGGAAGTCAACCTTCGCTTGAATTAAGTGGAAACCTTTCTTGTAAATGGACTACTGGAACCGGTCCCCGTATTGGTTGTGTTCGAGAGTACCCTTGTAATCTCCAATGTAAGGCACTTGAGCAAGTCAGTCTTTCGCCAACCAGCAGGCCGCCAACTTTGAGCAAAGGGCCTATTCCCTCTCCCCGGCCTAGTCATGCTCTCAGGCTCTCTCCACAGCTCGCTTACATGTGCAATTGTGCTCCAACAATCTCGCTTACACTTCCGAAACTGAAGAAGAAATAGTTTTGGATCACTCATGCTGATGTAACCACAGTACTTCTTTTGTCCTCTTTAATGCGTCAGAAGCCTCCATTGATCACCATCTTGACATGTACATTTGTTGATACATTGCTTCTCTTTTCTTCCATTTTTGTACACGTTTGGCAGTGTAACCGGTAGTTCCTTTTTGCAGATAAAACGGGTTTCTTTTTCTGCCATAAAGAGGCATGAGTTACAGCCTATAGTGAATGAACAATATGCTGTCCAGCTTTCTTTTGATCAATTTGTATCTGGATCTTCATATTGAATGCTTTTTTGACTGTTCCATCTATCCTATGAAAGTCTTCTTTTCCTTTGAAAATTTGCATTTCCATCTATTTTGTGATGCTCGTGGCCGAAGAGTGTGGGGAGTAATTGTCAGGTGATGTCCTAAAAGAAAGGAATCACAGAGGCAAAATGCGGCTCCTGACAAGCTTTTAGGCCGATAAAAAGTGGTGAGAGGGGCATATGAATGAATTGTCCCACATCGGAAAGAGGGGAAGATCTTAAACTGTATAAGTAGATAACGTAATTTTAAATGGTAGATGCGTCCGACTTCTCACAGTACGATGTGGTTCAAGGAAGAATTAGGTGGAAGCTGGTGTGCCTGTGATGTCCTAAGAGAAACAAAAGTGTGGCTCTTGGTAGGTTTTTAGGCTGATAAAAAGTGTTGAGAGGAGTACATGAATGAATTATTTCATATTAAAAAGGAGAGAAAATCCTGAGTTGTATAAATAGATAACGTGATCTCAAATAGTAAAAGTGATTTTTAGGACAAAACTGTAAAGCTAATGATAAGAAACTCCATATTTAAGCGTGTTTGGGCTGAAATAACACTGAGATGGATAAGCAGTTCCTTAAAGCCAAAGCAGACAATACCTCTGTATTTAGATCATGGGTTGTTACATATTCAATCACAAAATGGTTTCATCTTAGGTGAGTGAGCCATTTTGTTTCTTATATGCTGCATATCTTTTCTATAAGAAGGAATAATTAAAAAGGGTTACATCTACTTGTTGAAGCACACAAAAATTATTGAAAAATAATCTCATATTGGTAAGATTCACGTGAGTTGCAATAGTAGTATATATGAGTAGCTCTTATACAAAAAACAAATTAATAGTTGTCTACTAACTTATATATATGGGGTTTTTTGTTACTTCCTCCTAATAAGTGGTATTAGAGCCGATGATTTGATTGGGGCTAAGTGAGGGCGCATTGTCGTGTTGGCTCTCATGAGCTTTCTGATTTATGAGTGAGCTCTAGTTGTTAAGGAGCACTCGTCTCATACTTTTGGCCGTCAGAGGTGAAAAGTGAGATCTTGATTAACAATGAACTTAATGGGTAGCCCATTGGTGGACTGATCCCAATATGGTGAATTTTAAAGGGAGGGAAATCGCATGAAAATTGCTGAGAAAAAGTCCCAAAGCGATGGTGGTGAAGTTCATATGAGTTGTGCTAATTATATGCAAATGAGTGACTTCTTCTTAATAATTCGAGCATTTGGGTTAATAGGTGCATGTTCACCCTAACCTTACTCAAGCACAAGTGCTGAGTTTCTATAATTACTTTCAAGTCTCTATAGTTTGAAGTATTTTTCATATTAGTTCATATTTTTTCAAGACTTTTAATTTTGTAATATAGCCATAATAAGCTATTCTATATTAAGGTAACATTTAAAATCAACTCAAATTTGAAAATCCGAGAGTTCTTCTCGATTTTCTAGTAAAATAATGACAAGTGTAATAAGGATAAAACCCAATTCAATAATTTCAGTTTTGAAGTAAAATAGAGGGACTAATAAAAAGGAGAATTGAATTACATATATCACTTGTTTTTATTGGAGGGGTTTAATAAAAAGGTATTACTAACTTAGGGGAATTGCATATATCATGCTTAAAGAAGGGCTTTTTACTTGTTTAATTCTTAAAATTAGATATTTATATAGTACCTCATACTTTAAATGGATAATTACATACATAATACTTCATATTACCATAATTACGTGTATCACACTCATTTTCAAAAAATTACACTGCAGTTTTAGAAAAAATATGTGGGGTGTAAGAAAAATGTGTGGAGTGTAATTTTTAAAAAGAAATATTTAATATGTAAATATGATGATATGAACTATTATGTATGTAAATGTCCCTACTTTAAGTACATTATTATAAACTACATATCCTCCACTAATTGGAGAAGATTTAGCCCTTTATCTTCTTAAAAAGAGGAAGATTTTGCCATTCATAATATGAAGGGTGCTATTCATAATTATACATTCAAAATAATATATATGAATATCTAATTTTTAATATTAAATGAATAAAAAAATATTTTTTAGGAGTGAAATAAGTAGACTATATAATTGAGGGCTATTTTGAAGTTCTGGCCCAATGGCTGTGCAGGCCCAATTTATCATTGGGCCTTAACTTGAAAATAGACCTAAATTTGGCATCAAGTTTAAAATACTTATGAGATCTCGCGACGAATCTGTCATCTATATTGCGTGGTATTAGATATGGGTTGGACTGCTTTGAAGTAAGATAATAATTGAACCAAACCAAATCAAATCAAGTCAAGCTAAGCCGAGCCACAATCCCAACCCCGAAGATCGTAGTGAGGGTTATAGGATTAAGTACCTTCACTTAACAAAATCCATATATAAATTCTAAGCTCTATTCGTTATAGGATTTCTTTCATCCTCGGCACCTCCATACCCCTTTGCTACAAGGGCTAACCTATTGAACTACATTCTTCGTGTGGTCCCCTTCATATTCTATGCTAAACCCCTTGTCAGTGGGATTAACTCATTAGTTTTTTTTCCAAATTGTGACACATGGTATTTTGAGTCTAGAATTCTTTCATAGAGCTTCGCATGTCTGTATACTATTTATCCTTTCCCCTGCATGCCATGTCAACAATTCTCGTCCAACTCATCACCATAGTTATAATAATCTTAACATCTAAATGGCCCTCATATCTGACTACTCTAATTACCTAACACCCTAACATATTAAAAAGACGTGGTTCCTATTCTATTCTCAGGAGGATTTTGACGGAGATTTGCTCAAGTGACCAGTAATTCTTCACTATTATTGCTCCCGTCGAGCTTCAACTTCCCATATAGTTCTCTCCTAATAGTTATGTTCATATTGTATGTTGCATCATCAAACACAAAATTTTCAAATTATTATTTTTCAAAATAACTTCATTGCATCATTAATTGTAGAAAATCCTTTTGCAATCCAATATATAAGAAAAAACTTTAGATTTATTGCATTTTTTTTTGATGCATGTAGATTTATTGCATTTCATTCAAATCAAAAAGGGCCTTTGATGTCAAGCGTTATTATTTTTCTTGGCCTTATTAAATATAAAATTCAAATCAAATCTAGTCCAACTTAAAATAAATTAATAATAAGAGATTGTTCCACAACAATATTCTTTCTTTTTATAAACAACTTTTATTTTTTCAATGTGAAATCTTTATGCATCATTCACCTATATAAATAATTTTTGGGTAAATCGCATCTGGGTCCCCCTACTTTGCTCATATGAGCAAATAGGTACCTTGAACATTTAAATGTAGTAAACTAGTCCTCCAATTTGATGAAATAAGCACATAGGTTCTTGGGCCGTAACAAACGTTATAAATCACCCTCTCTTCTCCCCGCATCTCTCACTCCTCCCGATCGTGATCGTCGTGCACGGGTGACGTCGCCGGACCCCAGCAGCNGGGATCGGGAGGAGAGAGAGAGGCACCTCTCTTTCTCCCTCCGATCTCCGCGCACGGGCGACGCCAGGGCAGCCAGACCCGCGCAACCCGCCGGGCACCTCTCTCTCTCTCTCCTCCCGATCTCCGCGCAAGGGCAACGCCGTGCGGCCGTCGGCGGATCCTGCGGCCGCACGGCGTGAGCGACCCACTGGCTGCTGCTCAAGATTGGATTGATAAAATTTTCGAACCAAAAAAAGGACTCGTTAGTCGGCTCATTTAGATCAAATCAAGCTCAATTCGATTCAAATTTCGATTTAATTTTCGAGCGATCTTCGATCTTTGAGTAAAATTAACAACCTTAATCACTCCCCACCCTCTTCGACTACGAGCGTCACATAAGTAAAGGCTGCTTTCTATGCCAGATCAATAAAGAGGAGGATTAGAACTCAAAGTTGAGAGGCTAACAATCGATTGTAGCAGGAAAAATTCTAAAGTTAGACATTTAACCTCTGGAGTTCTACATGTCTTTTGCACCAGGCACCATCACATTTATGTGGTTTAAATTACATGACCTACCTTTTGTATAACAAGAACATACACATTCTTGTCTCATAAGGAGAAAAGAAGAGGAAAATCATTCTTAGGATTTTGCTTGTTGTTTAGCTCAAAGTTAACTTTATGATCTTTGGATTGGTAGTGCGCAATACATTTGGTATAATAATAGAGATGGCAAGTCTTACCTACGGATCAAATTGGATAGATTTCTTTGAACTTTTTTGCTATTATAATTTTGGGATAATTACCTACATATCACATCATTTAGTTTTATTTATATTTTACTCATTCATTCTTCGTTAATTACGCTATGCACACTCAAAATATTATAAAATCTTACATACACACACTTGAGTTAAAACTTAATCAAAATCTATTTGAAAAAAAATATTCTGTTAGTAAATCATTAAAATTATATTTTTTACTCTTAATGGTATATATTTTTCTCTTTCTCAATGCCACGCTAAAGCGCTGATTTGTCCTAAAATCAATTCACATCGCGGATGTCTCCTTCCTTTGCCGCCACCTAAACATTAAGGTTTTAGGATTTTCACTCAAAATATATTTAAATATCCTTACAATAATATGATGAACGGCTCTGATTTTTTTGTAATCTAACTATAGTTAGGTTATTGAAAAATTATGAATACTCATTATAATAGAAATAAGTTAAAATATGTGTATGTAAGATTTTATAATGTTTTGAGTGTGCATAGCGTAATTAACTAAGAATGGATGGGTAAGACATAAATAAAAACTAAATGGTGTGGCATGTAGGTAATTATCCCTATAATGTTTCAGACTTTCAGACTTTCAGATGATACATTTTACTCTGGTTAACAGTAAAAATCAATCTGAAAAAGATGATAATGATGAGACTCAATCTAAGGAGAAATTATTGCATCCGGATGGAGCACCATCCGGACCCCCAATCAGAGGCGGCGTACTCAAACCCAGCTGTATTGCACACGTGGCGGCCTCTGATTGGTATCCGGACAGTGCTCCATCTAAACGCAATGATTTCTCCAATCTAAGTGAGTTGCATCACCTGAAAATCATAAAAGAATATCATCAAAGCTATCTTACTTTAACATATTTAAATAGATTTCTCCTTTTCGTAATTTTCCTATTTTTATCATAAATATAAGACGATATCGTCATTCGACGCGACAGAATATATAAAAAAAGTCGTGCAACGTAGTTGTAATAACTGGCCAATAAATTAACTAATTATTATTTAAAATTTTAATTATTAGATTACTTAGTAGGCTAAATTCTAATTTATAATTTTTAAATTATAATTTATTAATTTATTAATTAGTTGTTAGGAGATGCACAACATTTTAATATGAAAATAAAAAACTTCAACTTTCATACGACTCACTGGAGGTCAACTGAGTCGACTCAGATGCCAGCTGTAGCTATATTTGTGAGCAATCCAGCATTGATTGATTAGCTTACGATCTTCGAGCCTCAACCACCCCACCCAATTCCCTGCCGTCCACGTATCTCCCTCCGCTACTTCATCCGCCGGTGACCAAAAAATGTTGGCCGCCGCCGCCGCCGCCTGCTGCGTTGAGTCATCGTATCAGATAATCCAGGACGAGAAGTTCTACGACCGGCTCCTCTCCAAGGAGACCTCACCGGCGTTCCCTTCCTTCCGAGTCTACTACGGGGGAGCCTCCGGCGCGGTCCCCTTCCTATGGGAGTCGCAGCCGGGAACGCCGAAGCACCCCATGGCCTCCGGCGACTCCACAGCCGCCGGCGCGGCCCTCCCGCCGCTGACCCCGCCTCGATTAAAAAAAATGGAATTATGAGACCCCACGGTTAAAATTAGTTAACTAAAAAATTGAAATTTCTGTATTACATATTATCTTATTATATTTACAAGTTGGTGGCAAACTCTAATTACAGGATTATGTTATTATTAAAGTTAAATATTGGATATTCACTGTGAAAATTGTGCGTTAAATATATTTTTCAAGAGATATGTATATTTTGATCACTTTTGTGAAATATTCAAATTGTGTTGAAAAATAAATTAAACTTTATGAAATATGAATATCATATATAATAAACACATATGATCTGTTTGTTTGTAAAATTAAATTTAAATAGACATATTTTTTTATTAAAAATTGTGAATGATTTGAAAAAAATTATTTATTATATTGAGATATGTGAGGGATATGGTATAAAATTAGTTATTATATTAGGATATACGAGGGATGTGATATAAGTTAATTATTATTTTAGTAATGTATTTAGGATGTGAAATAAAATTAATTTTTAGGCTCTGTTTGTTGCGACAATCAAAATCAGGATCAAAATAGTACTAATTTAAAAAATAACAACAATAACTATAAATAAATTTTTTTAATCATTCTACACGAATTTTAATATGAAAAAATATTATTTTATTTCATATACTCAATAATTTTTAAAATAATACAACTTTATTTCACATTTCACGATTGCAATACTCAAATCGAGTATTTTGCTCTGATATGTGAAATAAAGTTGATATTTTTATTAAAAATTATTGAGTATGTGAAGTAAAATAATATTTTTTCATACTAGATTTATGCAGAATGATTAAAATTTATTATTTATTATTATTATTATTATTTTTTAAAATAGTATTATTTTGGTTCTGATTTTGATTCTCGCATCAAACAGAGCCTTAATATTAAATTTTATGTATGATGTGATATGTCAAATTAAAATTAAATTAAGTTAATTTTTAACTTCGAAATAAACGAGACCTATAATGGTAAAGTTTGAGAAGGAGCAGCTGAGCCTTCTCTTCGCCTAATATTTATAAAAAAAATTAATCATATTATATGAAAATAAAGATTTGTAAGGTTAAATATGTGAATATAAAATGAAATACTGACAATTTTTCTTTAATATTCTTGGTTGACTGATGAAATTTAAGTCAATGGAAAATAGTGCAATGTTTATAAGAATTTTATGCTCAAAATGTAAATATAATAATTTTAAATTAAAAATATTTAGGTGATACACAGGCAGTTTCCCATTAAAAGTGCTTGCCAAAAATTAAATTAAATAATATTAAATTAAATATCTCTTAAATCAAAATATATAATTATATATTAAATTAAGATAATATCTATTGTTAATATCTTATGCATCAAACAAGTCATACTAATCTTTGCACTCCTCTATTACTTGGATCTGAAAATTGCGTTGCCAACCCAGGTATCAAACCTTCTTATGGCGCTTGTATTTTGATTTCTTCCCAACCTTTGTTTGGCTTAATTCCAGAAGGCTCTCGGTGATCACAGACTGTCCTTGGGGTTGTGCTATCCGTGAGGACATTGATCATACTTTTTGTAATTGTCCTTTTGCGAAAAATGTATTTGCATACCTTGGTCACATCTCCAGGTCTCTCTCCCCACTATCTTCGGCGTTTGATTCAGCATCTATGCCATCAATTACTCAACATTTGCTTCGGTATATGACTACATCTCTTAAGCGTAACCGCAATTGTCTCATCACGCATTGCCTTGCTGCAGCCCTTTACTTAATCTGGCAAGTACGGAACAACAAAGTCCATGGCCAGCCTTTTCAGTCTTCTCGCGTCATTGCACTTCAATCTCTTTCACAGCACACCACGGTTAATTTTCCAAACTCTGAGAACTGGAATTCCACCAGCCTTCCCGGCTGCTTTTACCCCACTTCATCTTGGAATCCCCCACCTCAGCATTGGTTGAAAATTAACTTTGATGGTGCTGTCCGACAAGGGATTGCCGCTGTTGGAGCTATCATTCGGAATTCTGAAGGTCAGTTCCTGGGTGCTAAAGGCTCTTATTTATCTATACAGGCTACTGATATTGCAGAACTACATGCTGCTCTCGTTGCCGTGGAGTTAGCCAAACCGTGGATTGGCAGAGTTCAAGGAGTATGGCTTGAAGGCGATTCCCAGAGGATTGTTCTACAGCTTCAAGAAGCCCTCTATGGCACGCAGCAGCCCTCCCAGCAGAACTTTCAGATGCTATTCACATTTTGCTCTCTTTTCAATTTTGTAAAATATCTCATGTATACAGGCAAGCCAATATGGTCGCCGACTATATCGCTTCCTTTGCTCTTTCCTCAGATGTTAGTTGGGAGTGAAATACGTCTCTCCCTTCTGATTTTTGTGCAATCCTCCTTAAGGATTGCTTGTCCTGTATTTGATACTTTATTTTTATTGCTTTAATGCATAGGCTACGGCCGACTTTCAAAAAAAAAAAAAAAAAGTCATACTATATTTAAAATTTTAATTTATTAAATAATTTAGTAGGCTAAATTTTATTCTGAATAATTTAATCAATTACAATTATATATTATGATTGATGAGTTATTAAAATTACATTTTTTTCACATAAAGCGAAAAGTTTAACAAAGAATAAAACCTAAATTAGGGCTATACTTTTAAAAATGATACTAAATCAGGGTCAAAATGATGATAATATAAATAATAATAATAATAATAATAAATAAAAAATTTTAATCATTCTACACAAATTGTGATATAAAAAAAATATTATTTTATTTCACATACTCAATAATTTTTAATAAAAAAAATTAATTTTATTTTGATCTAGGATATGATATAAAGTATATATTTTTATTAAAAATTATTGAGTATGTGAAGTAAAATAATATTTTTTTATATTAAAATTTGTGTAGAATAATTAAAAATTTTTATTTATTATTATTATTATTTTTTTTTAAATTAGTATCACTTTGGTCCTAATTTGATCCTCGCGCCAAACAGGGCTAGAAAAAAAAATTGTTAGATAATAAGCAAAGGGAGAATATTGCTATTATATAATATTTTTTCATATATTTTGACCGTTTTTATTTAATTACACATGACATTCATGCATAAGATAAATGCCATTAAAAATGGCATATAAAATGATAAATTATAATTTAACTGATAACAAATAAATGTTACTACTAATATCTTTTCCCCAAGTTTTTAATAACACCGAATAAGATGTACAAGAATTAACCAACAAGCTCGTTATAAAAGCGATATAAACGAAGCTTATGGAAGTCCCACAAAGGCCTATTCAACAAGATTCGAAGTGAGAAGATCTTAGGCTCTGTTTGGTTGGAGAAAAAAAAGATTTGAAAAATTTTTGTGGAAATTTTTAAAAAAATATGTATGAGAAATAAAGTGAGTTAATTATATTAAAAACTGTGTTGAATGTGAAATAAATTGATTGTTTAATATTGAATTTGTGTAGAATGTGATATAAAATACTTTTTAAATTTTTTTTTAAAAATAAATCTAAGATTTTGATCATGATTAAAATAAATTATTTTTTTAGTCAATTGCCAAACAGAACCTAGTGACAAAAAATAAGATACATTGTAAATGAAAAATGGAGTTATCCTTGGCTCAAAAACTAAATTAAACTAAAATTATCATTATAAGACTATATACGAGTAAAGATAAACTGTTTTAACTTGATCGAGTCCTGGGAAGATGATCTCAACCATCGGATTAGTTAATTTTAGCTATTTGGAAATAACATAAACCAAACCTCGAGTATAAACAATCGGAAGATCTGATCTTTCTGATTAGACGGCCGAAGCCTAAAATTGGACGGTTAAATAATTATCAGATGGTTCGATCTTTGTGATCGGATGACTGAAACTATTGATTGGACCAACGAGATAAATGTCTGACGGTCTAATCTATGGTCTGATTCCATTATGGAAAGTTTTATAGCTAGGGTGTAAACAAATCGAACTGCCCAATCTCTCTAAAATGGTTGTTAGGGCTTGAGATCTATAAAAATTAAGGATATTAGATTAAGAAGAACAACTACTCAAAGAAGAAAAGGTGGTAATAAATTCTAAAATTGCATTTTCAATCTTAATAAGTTCCTTTCTCTTGAGTCAAGATTTTCTTTTATATTTCTTCTAGACTCATCTATTGTAAGCATTTAAGATTGTAATCTTTTTATTTTGTTTTAGAGAAGATCACTATCTGATCTTGTTAGGGTAGTTAATGTATCTCTATTGTATGGTCTCTCCATTAACATCTGCGGAGAAGTTTCAAATCTTGTATCGGTTTCTATACTGGCCTCTACGAAGGAGGTAAGGTTTCTTCGCTAGCATTTGCAAAAGAAATTGGATAGTACAAACCTAGGGAATATAGAGGAGCGCTAGAAATGGACTAGACGTAAGTGCTGAACCACCTAAACATCAAACCGTGCATGTTACTATCTGCACATTGATTTTCTCGCATTCATTTCTTTATGATATACTTTTATTTGATGAGATTTTTATCATATATCTAATTCAACTCTAACTTATCTTTTCAACCGCTTAAAGAGCACTCTTTGTCTAAATACAATATTTTAGAAACTAATATATAAATTTTTTTTTTTAGATATGTTTTTAAAATTTTCATACACAAAATAACATAAAAGCATTTTTTTATTAAATAGATCTTTAGTAGATAAGAAATAGATCGACTCTCAACCCATGCTTGAGTTTCTTATACCTTGAATTTATATAAGACTGACTAATACTTGATTGAGATGAGTCGAATTCGTGAGTTAAGTTCGCAATCACTACAGCTATTTGAGGTATGAGAGGGTGAGAAGGGGTTTTTGAACCACAAATGAATAAAATGCCATATGGGGCAGCTATGTACATTGCTCAAACTATTAATCAATTGCACTTTAAGACAAACAAAATCTTGCAAATAAACTAATTTATTGAACTTTTCAAAAAATGAATACGCCTTAGTTTTACGGAAGATGTGAGATAAATGTGAAAAGAGATGACGACAGAATAAATTTGAGTCAAGTTAAATAAAATTTATACTTAGTTTTACTATCTATTGATCATTATTTATACCAGTTTTATACAGCTTTTACCCCATCCGACTTTACTTCTTTTTCGCTACTCTGTAGCCGCACCAAGTCGCCCAAATTCATAAATTTATAATTAGTGATTTATTTTAGATCAAATTAGAACATAATACCACTTCAATTTTTTTTAATCTTAAAAATTTATTAGTTTATTTGACTAATAGAGGGTCACAAATGAGATCAATTATAATTGCGTTATACTTGAAGCTATTAACGATCTAATTTCGAGCCGATCTGACCTCAACTTGAAATTTAATTAAAGGTTTACGATTCAATCTCGATCCGAGTTAGACTTAGCTCGTTATTACTAACTCAAGCTCAATTTGAGCTAAATTCGATCCAACTTTCAATTAATTTTTAATTTTTTAATCAAAATATTAGATATAAGTATTTTTCTTTTTTTGCTTATTCAATTAAATCAAATTATGCTATTTATAAAGCTCAATAGCTAGAAATAAAAATAAAAAATTAATCTACAATTAATAAGATTTAAATAAAATCGTGAAGAAAATTTTAATATATNCACAAATTTTAATATAAAAAAATATTTTACTTCACATACTCAATAATTTTTAATAAAAATATATACTTTATTTCACATACTAGATCAAAATATTTGAATCGAATATTTTGATCTAGGATGTAAAATAAAGTTAATTTTTTATTAAAAATTATTGAGTATATGAAATAAAATAATATTTTTTTATATTAAAATTTATGTAAAATAATTAAAAAAATTTATTTATTATTATTATTATTTTTATTTTATTCTGACTTAGTAAACAGGGCCTAAAATATTATTTAATTTTCCATAGTCGTTCTCAGTCTTGCACCAGAGCTGCCCTTTAAATGGAGGGCGCCGAGACGGAAGGAAGCAGGAGGAGGTGCTGATGGAGCAGAGAAGAGGCCTCCCCTCGCTTATTCTCCCCCACGAGAAAGGGAGAGAGAGTATAGCGTCCGACATCACTCAGGTAAATCGCCCCGCAGCTCTAGAAAAGTTATGTTTCGTTCCTTCTCCGCTAGCTCCATTTACTTGCTTCAGATCACTACTCTCTGTCGCTTCAATCGATAAGATTTGATTCTTTCTTCTTATTTCTGCTTTTGGATTGGTGGGTTTTGCTTCATCGGAAGGATGTTAGCTTTTGGAGAAGATGATGCTCATAAACAGTATTTGCTTTTGAGCTAATTTCTGGGATTGTGTTTCTAGGGTTTCGATTTAGATGGTGAGATGCTATGTTTTGACTGCTATTAGTGAAATGTTCGGAATTCGGAATTAGTTGACTTCCGAATTCCGATTTCTTCATGGTTCAAGGCTTCCAGCGTGCAGATCCAGAAAACGGAGCATTAATCAATTACAACTCGTACCAAAAAATTAAATATTAACCCTTATGCGGATTATAACTAATTAGCTATATAATATTTCATAATCAATAATTAATCTGGTTCGAGTCGGTTCCGGTTTACCCGAACAATAAAACTGAAAACCGATCTAAACCGACCGTAAATTTGAAACCATATCCGAACTAAACCGAATTAAGATCTCAGTTCTTGGAGTTTATTTGCGCATCCCTAACCTTGTATGCACGAAAAGAGTTCCGCAGTGCACATGGCGGGTGAGGGTTGGGCGCCCAAACGTTCGAGTGCTCGAACCCAATAATTTTTTCTAATATTTAGAACTCAAAACTCGCTCTGTGTTTTAGTTGAAACGATTCAAAATCTTTGAATTGAATCATAGCTTGAAGTTAATTTTAAGTTGATTTCAAGTTGGCTTTGATTCGCTCGAAATATGATTTTAGTTAGTTTTGACTCGCTCAAAATATGATTTTAGTTAGCTTTGACTCGCTCAAAATATGAATATTATATATATATAATATTCATATGAAATTTTATTGGAGGAATAGCATATATTTAAAGTTCATTCTCTCTAATATCACGAATCCTATTGGATACAGAAGGTCTTATATTTTTTAGCATAATAAGTCGACTCGAATCTTGATTCGAGTTGGCTCACATATAGAGCCACAATACCTTTAGAAACAACTTAACATATCTATAAGTATAAGCTGCTTACAGGCTTAAATTGGAAGCTACCTGTCAGGCAGCTTATATTTTAAGCCGTTTAAGTTTAATGGGCTTTTTGAGCTTCTAAGCAGCTTAAAGGTTTAAGATAAAAAAAAAATACCATTTGTATGCATTTTAAGTTGCAGCTGCTTTATTTTTAAAGCTAGTTAAACTGTTTGGATATGTTTCAAATTTAAGTAGCTTTACTTTAAGTTTAAGCTGTTTCTAAATGCAGCCTTAAATTCTTGTCCTCCAAGGAAAGCTAACAATATCTTCAGAGCTAAAACAAAACTATATCCCTATGCCTTTTCAGCTTGTAGGATGGACGCCACTGGTAGAGCTGAAAACGATTGTGGAGAAAGATGGGCTAGATGTCCGTTTGATCAGCAAACTTGAGGCATATCAACCTCTTTGCTCTGTGAAGGATCGCTGTGCACTCAGGCAAGCAACTAAATACAAATGATATTCTATCAGAGTGCTGTACTTGATTAGATTCTTTTTCTTTGTAGAATGATAGAGGACTCTGAAGAGAAAGGCCTAATCAAACCCGGCATTTCTACATTGGCGGTGCCTACAAGCGGAAACCTAGGCATTTCCTTAGCAGCAATAGCCCTCAGGAAAGATTACAAGGTGATTGCTTTTATGCCAGCCAACTACGCTCTTGAGAAACGCATGCTGCTAAGATATTTGGGAGCCCAAATTCAAC
Source organism: Apostasia ramifera (assembly GCA_019297695.1). Lineage (NCBI taxonomy): Eukaryota > Viridiplantae > Streptophyta > Magnoliopsida > Asparagales > Orchidaceae > Apostasia > Apostasia ramifera. Next base: position 218,500 of record JAEMOT010002522.1, on the reverse strand, counting down.
TGACTGGTAAGCAAGAAATAAAACAAGCAAGTGGCATTTTGAATCTTTTTTGTTTCATGAATATTGTTTGTTCTTGAGTTGGTAAATAAATTTCTCACATAATCAGTTAGCTAGTGAGCATTCTCATTACCTATGAAGTACTGATGTTTTACCGATACTTTATGGAGCCTAATATATCCGTATCATATTTGTACAAGATATCGATACTCTTTGATACTTTACTGGTACGTATTCATACACCATGCGACATATCAATTAATACTTCTAATTAGAGTAGCTACACGATAGAAAATAAAAAAAAAGGGCTGATGCATAAAAAATGAATCATATTTAGACTCAATAGTTAATGATGGGAGGGTAACATGTCATGTTCATGTAATTGGGAGAGTAGAGAGCTTTACGGATGCTAGAATTTCAGTAGCAGAATAAGATTTGACATTTACAAGCTATCGCTTTCTCTATGAGGTCTCACAGACGTTGGTGACGTTGCTACGTTTTTATGATAGCTATTGTTAAAATGTGATTTGAATAAAATAATTAAATAATCCTAATTATGAGAATTATTTGTTAGGCTGTTGAGATTTTTATGAGAATCAGATATAAGATTTGTTATATGCTACCATTATAAATACGAGATGATCAGTTAAGCTGTGATCAGAGGGATTATTAGGATTTCTAGTTCAAGGCTGCAAGTTCTCAAGTTTCTTCTTGAGAAACGTGAATAGGTGATTCACTTGGGTATTTTCAGCAGTGATTTTTCTTGGATCTTCCTCGTCGATTACGGAGGTGATTTCGTAGGAATCTAGAGGCAATCATTTGAGGCTCGAGGAGTGATTGGATTGTCTAATCTGAAAGAAGAAAAAGATTCAATTTCTATATCCTATCTGAGATCGAGAACCAGGTGATTGGTCATGCAACATTTGGTATCAGAGCGCATTTTTGTATAGTTTGTCATTCTGGTGCTGCAGATATGCCGATTACAAAGTTTGAGGTGGAGAAATTTGATGGTAAAAAAGACTTCGGTATTTGACAACGAAGGGTGAAGGCTATCTTGGTTCAGCAGGAAGAGAAAAAGCAAGAAAGATGACAGATGAAGAATGAGAGGAGCTAGATTTGAAAGTATCAAGTACAATCCAATTATTCCTGGCGAATGAGGTACTATATAATATTTCTGATGTTGAGATTTCTGTTGATTTATGGAGAAAGTTAGAAAAATTCTATATGTCAAAGTCACTCACAAATAAATTTTATATGAAAATGCAACTTCATAGTTTGCGTATGTCTGAGGGGGTTGATCTATTAGAACATATGAATATTTTCAGTAAAATAATCTCATAGCTTTGCAGTATTGACGTAAAATTAGAAGAAGAGGATGAGGCTTTACTTTTTCTTTCATCATTGCCCAAGTCTTACGACCATCTGATAACGACTATTATGTATGGCAAATACACCCTTAGGCCTTGTTTGGCATGAGCCCAAAAATGGGCAAAAAAATATTTAATAATATTTTAAATTTATTATAAATTTTAATAACTTTATTTCACTTCCAACACAAATTCAACCTTAAAAATCAACTTTATTTCACATCCAACACAAATTCTAACCTTAAAATCAACTTTATTTCACATCCTACACACCTCCCAATATTAAAATAAATTTCTTTCCCATCAACTCTATAAAATAAATTATTTTCTCTTTCCTTACCCAAATTCATTCTCCAACCAAACAAGCCCTTAAAGTGGAGGAAGTCAGTGCAATTTTATTATCAAATGAGGTGCGAAATAAGCAGAGTATAGGTGACAGTTTGACAATAAAAACTAGTCAAGACAAAGGCAAGTTAAAGAGCAAATTTGACAATCAGTACAGGTATAGGTCCAAGTCGAAAGGAAATGATAACATATGTCATTACTGCAAAAAGGAAAGTCATTAGAAAAAAGATTGTCCTAATAAATCCAAGCAGCAGTAGAAAAACCCAGGTGATGAGGCTAGTGTTGCTTCAGGATTAGGGAAAGATAGCGAAACATTATGCACTTTCTCAAGTATGGATTTTTCTGATTCATGAATTTTAGATTCTGGTTGTTCCTATTATATATGCCCATTCAGAGATTGATTTTCTACTTATTCTGTACATGATGATGGTAGAGTTATAATGGGTAATAATTCTGAGTGTAAATCAATTGGGATGGGGACAATAAAAATAAAAATGTTTGCTGGAGTGATAAAAACTTTGATAGAAGTCAGGCATATTTCAGACCTTAGGAAAGGTTTGATCTCCACCTTAGGAAAGGTTTGATCTCCCTAGGTACCCTTGATGCTAGTGGATGCACTTTTACTGGTTCTGATGATATTATAAAAGTGAAGAAGGGTGCTCTGGTTGTAATAAAGAGAGAAAATTAGATCACTATACAGATTGATTGGGCAAACTATTACAGGAGATGCTGTTATTACATTCTCTTCAGATGATGATGATAACCCGAACTCGACCCTTTTAATAAATGGGTCAAAATTCATGACCCATACTCGAAATTTACGGGTCGGGTTCACGAGTTGAGTCATATGTTGCCACCCATCGGTACGCTTCTGGTGTAAAAGGGTATAAAGTTTGGGACTTTAACATAAGAAAGTCAGAGCTTTGCAGAGATGTCAGGCTTGATGAAGCTTCTATGTTTAAGAAATCTCAAGAGAAGATTCAGGATGAACTGAAGATTGATAATGTTGTTCAAGTAGAGTTAGAGAAAAATTCAGGTGAAATTGATAGCAGGTCAAATGATTCACATTAGGATGAAGTTTCAGTACATCTACCTCAGGATAAGCCTTACTCTATTGCTACAGGGAGGGCTAGAAGAGAAGTGCAAAAACTTCTGAAGTTCAGAATTATTGTGGCTTATGCATTTCCTGTTATTTCTTCTGATCTCTTGTCTTTTCAAAATGCAATAGAGAGAAAAAATAGCAAACAATGGCTGGATGCTATGCAAGAAGAGATGAACTCTCTTCAGAAAAATCAAACTTGAGAGTTGGTGGCACTTCTTAAAGGTAAAAAGGCAATCAGTTGCAAGAGGGTGTATAAGAAAGAAATTTTATCGTCAGAAGAACCTGAAAAATATAAAGTAGTTTGGTTAAAAGATATGCTTGCTAAACCTTTACCAGTAGTCAAGTTTTTACACTGCTTAAACTTGGCTAACATTCAAAGGAGCTAAGGTATGAAGGCCCCAGGGAGGGGGTGTTTCTACTTAGAGAGATTATGCTGTCTGCTCAGAAGTATCAATTTTAATCAAATCAAGATGGAGATTGTTAAAATGTGATTTGAATAAAATAATTAAATAATCCTAATTATGAGGATTATTTATTAGGATGTTGAAATTTTTATGAGAATCAGATACAAGATTTGTTATATGCTACCATTATAAATACGGGATGATCAAGAAAGCTGCAATTAGAGGGATTATCAGGATTTCTGGTTCAAGTCTGCAAGTTCTCAAGCTTCTCTTTGAGAAACGTGAATAGGTGATTCACTTAGTTATTTTCAGCAGTGATTTCTCTTGGATCTTCTTCGTCGGCTACGAAAGTAATTTCGTAGGAATCTGGAGACAATCATCTGAGGCTCGAGGAGCGATTTGATTGCCTAATCTGAAAGAAGAAAAAGATCCAATTTCTGTATCCCATCTGAGATCGAGAACCAGGTGATTGGTCACGATTTATTTGGCTAACTACACGTCCGACGATTTGAATTTTTCGCTGCATATTATTCCACAGTAAGCTAACACTTAGTCGTCTTGTTGAATCTGTGTATATTTATTTATTTATTTGTCGTATCCTGATATATCTATATCATAATTTTATAAAGTTTATTATATCATATCAGTTTCGCTGTATTGTACTTGTGCTTCATAGCTCGTTACGCAAGCAACATTGTTCACCACAATATGTGAAGCTAAAGATTCATTTAGAGATCATTTCTAGTCTGCTGTTCCTTTTCATGCAGATCCTGAACTAGGTCTCCTAGGAATTTTCACGAAGGTGGATGAGGTGAAAGAAAAAGATCCAGAACTGTTTGTGCTTGATCAGACAACTCATCCTGCTAATCCTGAAGCACATTTTCTGAGCACTGGTATATGCTCTCAGAAAGTAACATGCTCAGTGTATAATGATAAATGTGTTGTACGTATTGATTCTTTGTTTTTTTGTACTTACTGATTCTATGCTTTCTTTCAGGACCAGAAATATGGAATGATACAGCAGGTAAAGTGGATATTCTTGTATGTGGTTCTGGGTCTGGAGGCACTATAACTGGAGCTGGAAGGTTCCTGAAAATGAAGAACCCAAAAGTGCAGGTCATTTGTGTTGAGCCAGTTGAGAGTGCAGTCATTTCAGGTGACTTTCTGATTGCTTTTAGTGCAAGACTGGGTTCTTGTTCAACTCGAAGCAAACTCGAATCCCATTCAATCAGAACTCATTTATGCAATAAAAATGATAGATATAGATCAGCTCGAACCATGTCTTTGATAACTTTTTATCTAGACTTGCTGGGTGTTCAATCCTTTCTTGTAATTTCGACGAAACAGGTGGTGAACCGGGGAAACACGACATTCAGGGACTGGGACCCGGATTTGTTCCAGAAATTTTGGACAGATCGATCATCGATGAGATCATCACTGTGAATACGACTGAGGCAATGGTTCATGCGAGAAGGCTTGCTATAGAGGAAGGATTGGTTATGGGCATATCATCTGGGGCATGCTTAGCAGCCAGTTTAAAGGTCGGTTTCGGGGCAAGTTAAGTCGGCGCTGGTTACCTCCCAATTTTTCGCTATTTCCTAATCTCTTATTCTTCAAACAGGTTGCTAGAAGAGAAGAAAACAGAGGGAAGATGATAGCAAGCATCTTTGCTAGCGGTGGGGAGAGGTATTTGAGCACAGAATTGTTTGCAGAAGTCAAAGAAGAATGCATGAATATGACATTTTGATATCTTTTACCTCCCAAAATTATAATAAGAATAATATCTTATTTCTAATAAAAAAAGAATAATATCTTTTTTTTTGATCATTTGCAATTTTGTGTTTGAGTGAATCATTTGTGGTCTTATTGTTATAGTGAAATAAGTTTAAGCATCGAAAGCTGTATTGCACTGAATAAAATTGCTTTTCTTCTTTATCTGAACTTATTTCTAAAAAATGAACTAAATTTTAATATTAAATTAATAATAAAATAAAATTACATTTATCTGTTAAAGAAGAGTGGGCATTTTTTCTGAGCTCATTCAGGGAATAATAATTCATAAAAAAAAGGGTTAACTAAATGAATTTTTATTCTCCATTCAATCATTCAGATTTATTTAAAGCATTTTTTATAAGCATATATGAATTAAATTCATTATATTGATCATTTTATAAGTTATTTTTATATTTTTAAATTCTCTTATATTTATGATAGAGGTTTCTATATCTTTTTAAAATAATCGCAATTTTATAATACAAACATTAACATAATGTATACTTATTCAAAGCTATGCATCATACCATATCTTCGAAATGAATTATATCAAGTAGAATTTTATAGGGTAATTCTCTAGATAAACATGTCATTTGGTCCTCTCATTCAAACTTTATTTCACAGTATCTTTTGTTACGAATACTGTTAATTTTATCATTAAAATCCCGTTTGTTTACCCGTTTAAAAATAACCTGATTTAATTTTAACCGAACATACCACATTACACATAAAATTTAATATTAAAAATTAACTTTATTTCATCTCTTACACAAATTACTAAAATAATAACTAACCTCACATATCCCTAATATAATAACTAATTTTATATCACATCCCAACATAATAACTAACTTTACTTCACATCATTCACAAATTTTAATAAAAAATATCTTTATTTAAATTTAATTTTAACTTTATTAAATTTAATCTTATAAACAAACAAACCCAATTTATTATTTTTAATATATATTTAAATATTAAAAATGTATCAAAATATTTACATTTATTATTATAAGTTCAATTTTTCGATATTCTCTATTTCCTAACCTACAATAGTAATTTTTAATACTTAAATATATATTTTATTTTTTAAAAAAAAAAAATTACACACAAATCATAATTTCAATAGAATTTTGTATACTATACGTAAATCTCTTTTTTTCAAAATAGCAACTTAATAACCAAAGTTTACGAAATCAATCAAATGACATGTTTTCATTTAAGGACCTATGTGAAATGATCAAAAGTTTAGGAGCCTAGATGAAATTATCTCATGCTTTAAAATTAAGCAAAAAATAACAAAAAAAAATGTACATTAGTATTTTGAAAAGGTAAAGCACATTAATTTAAAATATTGAACTCTCGATTACAAGAAGATATAAATACAAATCTCCTTGACCCCTAGAAGTCAGTAGGATCTCACCAGAGACTTAACACAAAATTCTTCAATGCAAAAGCTCTAGTAAAATGAAAAAGAAAGAAAATTAATAGCATCCCCAATTCGAATAGAGATGGAGCACTAATAGTGATAGCGAAGGTTATCAAGCATACTTTGTCGATCGAATGAGAGATGGAGCACTAATATTGATGATATTGCGAGATATTGATCTTTTATCTCGACAAATCCAAATGGCTCCCATTAGGGCAGTCATGGAAGAAATCTAGCCAAAGATCAGCTCAGAAACGAAGACTATGAAAGTAACCTTTACGACTAAGGATGTTTTTTAACACACCCTTAATAAACAGGTCAAGCAGTTATAATTATCATATTTAGCACAGCTCCTGGCCTGAAACTGAACTGAAATTGAGTTTCAGGTTCATGCTGTTAAAATTATCACATTTACAGTAATCAAACAAGAAATTTGATGAACAATATATATATATATATATATATATATATGTATATATATATTCAATATAAGGGAAATGCAGTAATCAACATCCAAATAGTTACCAGAGCTCCAGCAAACATACGCACTCAATGTGAGGTGTATGAGGAAACATGTCTACTGGTTGTACGCTTTTCAACTGATAGCATCCTCTCAAGTTCTTCTCACGCTGCAAATAAGACAATCACTAGTCATACAGAAGAACTACATACATATATATGCACACACACACACATATTTGGTATCAGAGCTGTGAAAAACGAGTAGAGATATAATTAAAGTTCTCTGACTTATATGAGATCAATGTTTAATCATAAAAAGAGATTATAATCACAAAACAGGTCTCTTAACTTATTTGATTTGAGTCGTGTGAAGGGCGATTTCACTGTTTGTTCACGCAGGTGGCGTCGAATCATAGCCGGCATTGCAGCAGGCGGCTGCTTTCGGCGTTTTCTCCCACTGATCGAGCCAAGCAGGGGCTGCGGCTTCGTTTCAAGGAAGATTCGGCTTCGTCAAAGGCTACGGCAGAGGACTGAGACTTCGACTTCGAGATCCGATTTTTCCTTGGTTTGCTTATAGTGTTTCGTAATTTCTCGAATCTTGTTGTGCTTTACCAGATTTCATTTTCATGTTGCTGTGAAGATGAAATTTATGGATCTGTTACTCCCTTTAATTCCTACTTATGCATGCCCTCAGATAGACTTTATTCCTGCAATACTGTGATCTTAATTCTATGTTTTCACATTAAGCAATAGTTGACGTTGAACCTCAAGTGCTTGTTTTTGGAAATGAAATTCACTGTTTAATCCATATTACACTTCTGTTCTAAACCGATTCGTGGAATTCAAATTTGGTGAAGGTTCTAGAATATTGAAAAGCTTGGGTAAATCATCATATGCGGGAATTTCTAGATAATATGGATGTGTGTTAAATCAATTCTGAAGCTCGATAATTTAATTATCTTATTTGCAATAATTTCCTGATTTTGCTCGGATTTGAAACTTAATTATCAAAGTTATTTCATGACACTTATAAGAATATACAAATAATGATATTTAACATAATTTGAAAAGCTTAGTTTAATCTCCCCCCATTTGCATCTAGAAATATATATATAAATCGAAACTTAAGCATTATCTTAGAATTGGTGGCGTTAGGATCATCTTAAATTGATCCCCTCGTTGCGTCACAGTGCACTTCTTAACGACTGGCGTGGAAGAGTTTCAGGATAATTCAATTCTGTAGTGCTAGTGCGGCTACAACCAGTGGGGAACTCATTTTAGAAAAAAAAACGTATTAGTAGCTTATATGCCATGAGAAGGTTACAATTTTGAAAATGTAATACTAATTAGCAAGCATCTAGTCTATGGAGATATTTATATTTCTTTTTACATTCGAAAATATGAAACTCAGACTCATGTAAGAAGATAATCAGAGATCCCAACTTTAATTGCATACCAGACCATGGCAAAGATAATCAAGATCACGCGCACAAGTTGCAGGATTGCAAGAGACATAGATAATACGTGATGCCTGGAGTTTAAGAAGATATTGAATCAGCTTTATGTGCATTCCTGGCCGGTTTGGATCTGAAAATAGAAGCCAAAAACAATTGGTTAACAATATTTAAGGAGCTAGATATTCATGTAGAGGTGTGTATTCGGTTGAATTGGCCAGTTTAGTTAATCGAATTAAAAACAAAGAACGGACTTGACAACCAAATAAGACTATAAACCGAAAACTAAACCAATCAAGTAAAATTTAGTCAGTTTGGTTAGGTTCGGTTAAAATCATAACTTTCTTCTTATTTAATTAGTTATCTCCAATATTTTAAAAAATTTAAAAATAATATAATATATTACTACAATATTTCACAATCACAAATACTTAGAACATAACTAAAAAAAGAATAATGAATACCATAATTTTAAAATGACAAAATAAATGTATTAACTCTTAAGAATGGATAGAAGAACAAAAAAAAGTGAACATATTAATACTAAATAGTCTAAAAAAGTCATAATTATCAATGAAAAGATTATATTAAAAAAAATCAACATATCACATAAATCCAACCTAAATATACAATTCAAAGATAAGATATGAATACTTCACATAATTTCAATAAAACTATCACTTAAGGGTCTGTTTGTTTGTAAGGTAAAATTTAACAAGGTTAAAATTAAACTTGGATAGAGATATTTTTTATTGAAAGTTGTGAATGATGTGAAGTAAAGTTAGTTATTATGTTGGGTTGTGTGAGAGATGTGATATAAAGTTAGTTATTATGTTGGAATATGTGAGGGATGTGATATAAGTTAGTTATTATTTTAGTAATATGTGTAAGATATGAAATAAAGTTAATTTTTAATATTAAATTTTATATGTGATGTGATATGCCTGGTTAAAATTAAACCAGGTTAATTTTAAACGGGCAAACAAACGGGGAATGGTATATTTCAGTTAATTTTGTTAGTTCAATTTTTAAATATAAGAAATTTAACTCAAACCATATAACCAAACAAATTTAGTTATCAAACTATTAATCAAACAAACATATTTTAAACCAAACCAACATACTTTAATTGATTCTATTCGGTTTTACAGTTTGAACCATTTAATGCACACCTCTATATTCATGAACAACAATGAGAGAAAAATATCTTTATTTGTAAAACTTAAAACAATTTTTTATCATAATTTAGATGCAATGTGTCTATCAAAAAGTTTTATATTTTCCTTCATATCTATATGATCAAATCATCAGATAAGAGAAAAAGAACTTCTGCACATGAAGATACTCAACAACCCGAAGAATGTAAAAAATTTAGAGTAGGGAAACTCTCAAGAAAGGAACCTGAAATGACAATGTCAGGTTTTGGGAAGTCGTTCCCAAAGTTTCCGTCAATTTTGTTGAGGTCTCCTTGAACAAAAGTAGCATTATGAATGCCATTGAGTTCGGCATTTCGACGAGCAATTGAGACAGCTTCTGCTATGATTTCATATCCATAGACATGCCTCACTCTACCAAAAATGGATGCGGTGTTCAAACAAAGTTAAATACCAAACAGGCTAGAGAATCAATTTAAATTGGCTAATGAAATTTAAAACCTAGGGAAATACCTTTTTGCTAGTGTCAAACCAATAGTCCCAGTTCCACAGAAGAGATCTAGAACAACCTCTGAACCATCTCCCTTCAGACCACAACATTCTTCTATCAACTTATACAGAACTTCAGCCTGAAAACATTATTATCATTTGAAGCAAGATTAAGTAGGTATTCAAAATAAGAGCTACAGTGCTCTTAGTGGGCACCCATGTAAGACTGGTGAGTTTTCTAGAAAGATTACAAAAAAAAAACCTAGCGCTTAAAAGCTATTTGCACACCTAATCAAAGTATTATAAGTAGCACTGATTGAAATCATCCATCACCTGAGAAAACAATCTTGACCAAATGCTGACAGAACAAATATTCCCAAGTCAAATCAACTAAACAGATAACTAAATCAAGCATAGATCATATATAGGCAGCAATAATGATAGACAACAAGCAAATGTGTGCATAAGTAAATAACTACATCAATATGCCTAAGTGAAACAACATACAAGGAATTCAAAGAACGAATTATCATTTAAGCTAATTAAGCAGGTATAATCACATTATTAATTAATTATTTGGTATGATAATAGACAGACAAATCAATCATACTAAGAAAATGTTCCTCCTGAGATTAGGGAGGTTCAAAAAATGAAAACAATCATCGCATGCAATACTTGCCTGGTAGGAATTTGTCTGGAAGAAAGAATTGGCCGAAATTTGAAACACAAGTCCTCTCAAAACTTCGGTGATGGTTGATTTTCCATATAAAGTGTGTTCCTGCTCCCCCACTGAAGTATTACCAACAGAAGAATTTACATTATTCATGACACTGACCTACTGCCACAAGCAATAGGTACGAGATCAGTAAGCACGGAGAGTCAACTGAAAGCAAATTTTAGTGAAGCAGAAGAAAATGCAACACACGACCATCAAGATTTAAGGAACATCCACCTTGGCCAGCTTGATTTGAATGAGCATAATAACATTAAAAAAATTAATGGGTTGCATTTCATAAGCGTAAAAATTAGTAGATAGGGAACAATGATAAATTTAACTTATTTACAATGAAACCATCTGAACTCAAATGTGCATTGCCTGACTTCAACATGATTTCTAAGAACATACACAACAGATATTGCTACCTATACATAGATTGCATGGCCAACCTTTGTCACATGATATGTAACATGTGACCGCTGATTGCATGATATTGATAATCTAAGAAGAGACAAATTTTGCATTTTAAGAGAGACCGTGATAAACGGGAACCAAAATTGCTATCCCTAATGTTAACTACTAGACCAACATAATTAATTTATCACAAAGAATTTATAGAAACTTCTATCATAAGAATTCATCTGATTTTTAATGCAACTTGTATAACAGGGCTATGGAACAAGTTATTTTGGAGCCTTATTAAGACAATTAGAAAGGAGTAAGAAGAGAGATTTGCACTAACCACTTCAGGGATAGCAGAGATCTTTTGAACAAGAGGTTTCAGTAACTCAGGTTTGTAGCTAGATGTCACAAAGTTGACCATAATTTCAGCAGTCCCAGTTTTTCTATCTCTGAAAAAGAACGTAGGAATTTTGTTCATTAAATGTAAGATTAAGAAATATGAAATAATCAAAAATAGAAGGGTGAGCTAAAATCTCCAAATTGCTACATAATTAGTAGGAATTCCCATGGGATGAAAAGAAACTATAAAAGAAAATAAAAAATAGCTCCAAGGCCATATTGATAAATTCCAAATTAGAAATGAGAAATTCTTAAGTGGAAATCAAACTTCTACTATCAGTGCACAACAAATATGGAGGTTACAGCTAGCAGAGAAGGAAAAAAACAATCCATCTCACGGCGTTAACGCTTGAGAAAAAAAAAGTTGAAATTGTAACCTAATACATTTGAATTTATACAGGTTGTTAACTATCTTTGACCTCTTAATTAAATTTATTTTTGATTCATTTTTACAAAATCAAACATAAAACCATGTTCAATATTTTAACTGTCATAACTCAATTTGGTTTTCTTATTCAACCATTTTAATATTAATTTGTCGTTAATGAAATATTATCCCAGGAAATGATCACATTAACTCGAAAACAAAATTGCTTGAAAGCTTAATAGATATTACAGTGATACAAGTCTCAAAATTTAGGATAATTCCAATTTAAACTAGTAGGTATAAAAAATGGTAAAAGTTTTGTCAACTCAGAAAATTTTCTCAATTTAATCATTTCTTTGAAAATTTTGAATCAAATTGAGTACTAAATCTATCCAAACTTTGAAATATTATTCTCCATAACTTTCTACCAATATAAGTAATTTTGGTAATTTTTTCTAGGATTTTATTCAATTAATCAAAGTTCAAGCACAGTTATTTAATTTACTTCGATCACATTCGAGATCGAACAGGAGATCAAATTGATCAGAACTTTTTATTAAATTCAACGACATTTTAAGATATCATAATTCAATTTGGTGGTCAAATTCAATTATTTGAATACTTGAAATAATGTTCGAATTGTATTTGCATAGTTGAAATCGCATTCGAATACAATTTATATAGCTTTATTTGAATTCCATAACTGAAATCTTATTTGAATACAATTTAACAACTCGTAGTTGAAATTGTATTCAGATACAATTTGTAATTCAGAAACCATACTCATAGTTAAAAGAAGCATGATACACTATAAACAACACCATTAATTTGCACAGATGAGAATGACGCACGTAAAACCCTTATAAAAAATAATAGTGTCACAACTACAAAAGGCTGGTGACAGTGCCAGTAACTAAGTAATAATGAAGAGAATCTCATACATATTAAAGATAATTGCCATTTAAATGTCCAAGTAATGAAAGAACTAGGTTACAGTATGAAGCATTAGTTCCTTCCATACCTCTAATTACTTTACAATTAGACAACATAAGCACATAACCAAGTGAAATGCATCAAAATGATCTGATGCAGTGCATCCTTGCATCCTTGGTATCGACTTTAGAGACATTATCGGATTCAGCACGAGGGCTGATTTCACAGACATTCTGTGACACCATCTTTTTATTCTTACATTCTATTTCACGTTTACTGCTGTATTAAACTTTGTATGTAGGTTCAATCTTTTTTCAGGGATCATTTTGAGAGGAAGAAAACTTGGAGAAAAATTCCCAATCGGGTATCCCATGGAGCTGCTGTCCTCTCCCTATGTAGGACCACCATAGCACCACACGGCTACCGTCGTTAATTCGTTATCGTTGTCGCCGCCGAATTTGATTCTTCTATAGTGTGAGACTCTCCTACTATGACTATCTCTCTCTAGATCCATGTTCCTCATGATTTTTCTCTCTTAAATCCAAAACTCTATATAATATTTGCTTGTTTTCTTTGTTTCTTATTATTTGATCACGGTTTTGTTAAAACCTTCTTTATTCTATACTTTGCGTTAGGATTAATATATGGTGATTCACTCTTTTGTGAAATGATACTAATCTCCATTAGCTTCAATTATCCCAAGATTTAGCTTGCTTTTATGTTTAATACAAGGTGCTTGATTAGGTCTTAGTTCATCTTCACTTTCCTTCTTAATTACTTGTTTGGTGCTTTATGTTGGCATAACATTTAGGGGATAAATTCCTTTAAATCATCATGCATTAAGCCTTTCCTTCATTTCAATCATGATTGTGAGCCATGATACCATTGGTGAAATGGATTAATGTAGATTTTTTGCCATAATTTTTATTTTAATATTTACAAGTTTGTTAGGATTTGAATAAGCCAAGTTTCTTTTGTTTATTTATGCATATGAACTACAAAAAATTCAAAGATAAGAGTTCTACAAGTGCTGACACTTAAAGCATATATATATTCTTTATAGTATTCTAAAGAATATAAAAATAGATAAGGGTGTTATGATGTGTGGTGGTAAACATAGTATTCTAAAGCATGAAATAGAAATAGATAAGTATCTGTTTGAACGAAGTTTCATCCATTAATCTCAAAAGTTCACGTGTCTATTCTGAATCAGGTGGAACTATGCTGGACTAGACATATTGCTAAACTGAATTGAACCTAGCCAAGCTAAACCACATCCCCTAACCTGTAGAATACACAGGGGGATACAAATTGCGTTAAATCTAAGGTCACATTCTCTCCCCCACAAAGTTTGTTTTCTAGTTTAGGAAAACAGAAAGGTTCCCAATAAGTTTGTCTCCCCTTTACTTGCTAAAATACATTGTTCTAATCTTACACCTAGCTTTTTTATAAACCCTTTTTTTCAGTAGGATTTATCCTATTTATCATCTTAAACACCCTCCAATAGAGTTACAATCTGCAGCCTTACCAAGGACTCTTTATTCAACTAAAAGGACATATATTCCTCAATCAGCCTAAGCAGCCTGCACCGTTACCATGCCAGCAGTCCAGAATAGCTATTTTGTCCCAAGTTTGTATAGAAAATGATTATTCTTGCCACATTAGCAAACTATCTTAACAAACGCTGCAATCATGATAGCTGTAACAATGATCTCTAATAGTACACAGTATCAGCTGCTCCAGTTGCCTAACAATCTGAACAGAGTAAGAAGACACGTAGCAGTCTTCCATTGATTCTCATAAAGGATTTTGACTGACAGTTGGGTCCACAATTAGGAAATCTCAGTCATTGCAGTTGCCAACCTCAATTATAAATGGAAGACTTATGCCCAGACAATGGATTGGAATCAGCTCCCACACCTAGAAACTCTATAATTTATTGTACCCTCTTATTGTACCCCGCAATTGTACTCACCTTGGTGAATTCTTCCGATTAGCAAAATTCTTGTTCGTTTGGCCATGGATGTAAGGGAATCTCTCTGAATCACATAAACCCCTAAGTTCTTACTTCTTCACTCTCTTTCAATTTTCTTTGTGTTTCTTTCTCATAGGGTCACGTTGCATCATGTTTCGCCTACGAGTGCTCACCTACATCCAAATGAATTTTTCCGTCAATAGCATCTAAGTAGATTAGAATTAGAAAAATGGTTATTAGAACTTATTGGGCACAAAAATGATAACAAGCATTTGACAATCTGATAAAGCCCTGAAGCAATTGAGTGCATGCAAGTGAAAAAATTAGAGAGAATTATATACATACCCCTTAAATCATCTTGAATTACATATTAAACCCCTTTTTTTTTAATTTTACAACTTAACCCCCTAAATCATCCAAAAATAACATATTTAGGTTTTTCTCAAGATTTTCAAAGTATATTTTTTGCTGATTTATAATTATCTGGATGTTTATTACCAATAATATGTATATACAAATATTATAAATATATTTGCAAATACATGTATTCTACTAGTTTTCATTTTTGGATGATTTAGGGGGCTAAGTTGTAAAATTAAAAAATGAGGGGTTTAATATGTAATTCAAGATGATTTAAGGGGTATGTATGTAAATGCCCCAAAAAATTAACACAAGTTTTTTTTTTCTTTTTTAGAGTTTCAGGTACTAAGGCTGTAGAATGGCAGACTTTTTAATTTTTATTCTATCCACTACAAAAGCTGCTAAAAGAACATTCACCTTCCAGTTCTCAGCATAAGGTGTTTAAGAAATCCATTGTGAGTGTGAACATCATATGGAGAAAGGTCAGAATCGTGAGTCCTCCAACAATCTTGAACAACTGCAAGAACCTATACATTTAGAAGATAATTTACTAAACGTGAATCTTTAGTACATATTAAGAAAACACAGGTTCAAGAGTTCATGTGTTCACTGAATTGATCAGATTGCAGTATTTAAAACCAACAAGAAAAATCTAAGTGTGCAGTTTGACCAAGCACTGAAAAAAGTTAATAAACAATTAATGGAAGATGATTGTTTCAATAGGAAAAGCAGTCATCATCAATAATATCCTTCCAAAAAATATAAAAGAAGCAGGAAAACAAAAAGATATTAGACAGTATGTGTCTGTCAAACAGAAAGAATCTATACTAATGATAATCAAGGAAATTCAGAAAGCTACCTTATTGGCAGCTTCACTTTGAAGTAAGCATTTCTCAATGTCAAGCACCTTATCAAAAAAACCAGGAGCATGCAATCCCAATGCATAATCATTCTCAATGAAATCCTGGTTCATCTTCGCTTCATCTCCCGGCGCCCACCTCTTAGCACCAAAGGAAAATTCCATCTGAAAAGCAATTAATTCACATGCACTGCACTGCCACAAGAACATAAAACAAAATGACCCTCAAAAAAGAGATCCACATAAACCTTGTTTCGATAGTGAAAATGCAAGTCACAGGGAACAACTGGCTTGAAAATTTCATATTGTTCACAGTCCACGCTGGAAAATCTTCCAACATGAACAATTAAATCGCGCACTTGCTGCTCCTTTGCCATTAGCTGCGCCTCGTAGAGGAGCCTCTGGGTCTTGCAACCTCCGCAATAGGAAGCATACTCGCACGGCGCTTCAACTAAGTTGTGGTGTGGAGTGATCGTCTTTAACTTCGTTGCCTGCCATTGTTTCACACGGGGATAGATAGATAGAAAAGTATATAGACAGACATAGAGATAGAGAGAGATAGAGACAGAGGTGGAGAGAAAGAGAGAGAGAGAGAGAGAGAGAGAGAGAGAGAAGACCTCCGCATAGTTGCCCTTTTTGCGGGAAATGCGACCAAGGAATCGCTCGCCAGGGAGGGCCTGGTCGCACATAACGACGAAGCCAGTGTCGGCGACCTTGCAGACGCCTTTCCCCTTGAAGGCAAGCGATTCGCAGACAAGCTCAAGGGTTTGCCCGCGCTTTGGGAAGAAGGAGAGAGAGGATGACGAAGGGGGTGGAAGCGGCTCAGAAGATTCAGCAGCCGATTGAGGAACAGAAGCTGGGTATGGAGACGGTGAGGAAGAAGCCAGGCAGCTGAGTGTTCGCATCAACGGACGCACGGTCAGTCGGGTGGCATCAACGCACCCAGCAAATGCGCCGACCGCCATTGCCAAGCTTCGCTGGAAGGAAGCAATGATAAACGGGACAGATTTTTCAAGTAGGGCTGCTAATGTGTCGGGTTATGACCCGGATCCGAATACAGATACAATTATTATTTTTTTGGTTAAATTACAATCAGATTCTTAAGTTTAAGACTTAATAATATATAAATTTATATTTTTAAAATTATAACATTGTAGTCTCTAATTTTTAATATAATTATCAAATAAATATTTTTATAATTTTTTAATTGTTAAAAATATTTATAATTACCATTATATCCCTCCTTCTTTTTCTCTCCTTCTTATCTCTCTTGCTCTCTCCTCCAAATCACCGCAACAGATCACGCACGGTTATCATAAGGAGGGAGAGAAAGTGGAAGAGTATAATAGTAATTATAAAAATTTTTAGTAATAAAAAAATTATAAAATTATGTATTTAATAATTATATTAAAATTCAGAAGTTTTGATATTATAATTTTAAAAATATAAATTTGTACATTATTAAGTTCTAAACATAAAAACCTAATTATAATTTATCTTTATTTTAAAATGAGCAATTAGGTGTGTTATTTTAAAATATCATATTTGCATATTTTCTTTTAAAATTTATTTACAAATGTCACTCTTTAAATTTTTATATTATAATAATAATATTTCATTAATATTAACATATTTAATCTAACTTAAATGCCTATAGCATTAGCTACAGTGGTCATTAGCGGTGCTCAATGCACGACAACATGGCCATTGACATAGGCAAATAATATGATAACTAATAACCAACATATGGATCTGATGAAGATCAAATTATAAAAGTATGGTATCTCGTAAAATACTTATAGGATAATGCTAAGCTTACAATAATTTATAAATAAAATATACCATACATATTTTGTTTAATGTTAATAATATTAACTTGAGTGATATATATGTAATATTTTAAATTACCAAGAGTATTAGGATAAATATATTTTGATAAGCAGTAATACATAAGAAGCATTTACAAATATTAAATATTAAAATTAATAATATGTAAGTAATATTTTTTATATTGCATATTTTTTATAATTTTTCAAATTATAATACAAAAAATTAGCCATACTATATAAATATAATATTTTATTTCAACTAAAAAAATTACAAAAAATAATTTTAGTGTATAAAATGTAATTTATAATTAGCACTTCTCATATATTTTATAATTTGTAAGACTCAGACATAAAATCTATAATATTTGGTGTTGTACAGGTAATTCTCCCAAAAGACTACAGCAACATTGAGGGCCACTGTTAAATCACTATAAATGAGAGGAATCAATTCATCAATCTCCCCAAATTCCCCATTTTCCATTTAAATTTAGGAAATCTAGTGGTGCAAGTCGCAATAAATTTACTACTTGAAATGCCAGGAGAATCTCTGATAAATAGCACTGAAATTTCACAGGATGGGATGCAGAGTTTAAGAACAAATGAGAGAGATCTGACATCCAGATCAGCAGTTGGCAATTTCAGAGTCAACTTCTTCAGATTTCTCCATTGACATGGTATCTCAAAACCAAAACTTCTGCAAAGCAAAGAACTTTCTAGATCAGTCCATGCACCTGGCCCTAACTCGAGATCATCCAAATTAGGGAAAGCACCGAAAATCTCGAGCAGAGTGATGAGTTTATCGTCTTTTTCAGAGAAGTTACAAACTTCAAACTCCAGCTTCGTAACAGCTTCACAACGTTGAAACAACTCTGTGATCCCCCGTAAATGCGATATCTCCATTCTGACCATTTTCAGGCAAAGAAAACTAGCCGCTTCGACTAGTTTGGGCTTCTTAATCTTAAGATCCAATCGAGAAAGTGATGGTGTTTCAAGAATGAGAGACTTGGGTTCAACACACTCTAGCTTTAATTCAATTAACCTCGGTGCATATATAGACAAAGAGAGGAAAATTGGAAACTGTCCAATGGCATGCCCTTAGTTGTGAAAGAACAATTTTGGGCTTCCTTAAACCTCCAACTCCAATTAATTTAACGACTTGAAGAAATGGAAAGCACCCATTGAACTTCTCCAGGTCTTCATCGTCTAATCTGATGAACTCGAGCCTCAGGTTCGTCAAATTGAGCATGGGCTTCAGCCCCTCAACTGACAGCCAAGCATTTCTCAGTTCCAAGCTAAGGAGGATATGACCTACAAAAGAAAATTACAGTTCACAACTGTGTAAAGTATGAAATATGATCTATGAAGCACGAGTACGATACGGCGATACGTATACGATACAATACGTCAAACTTAAAAAAAGTAGGATACGAATACATCAGGATACGGCTGTTATATTTGTGTATAATATGTCATATTCTCATATTTAAGATATAAATCTATGGTAAATTATAATAACTTATACATCTTGTTATAATTTTCAAAAATATCTTTTAAATTTTTTCAAATTAATTATATTTTTTAAACATTATTAATATCACTAAAAAAATATTATAGACAATTGAACTATAAAAAATAAAAATATCCTTCAATAACTATTGAGTTTTAAAAAATCTTAAATTAAAATAATATTTTAAAATTTATTTAATTACTTTCAACCTATCACAGATTATCTAAGTGAAATGAGAGTTTAAATATACATCAGTAAATTATTTTCAGTTTTAATTAAATCCGACCTAAATTAATTAACTCGATACAAACGACATATAATTAAAAATAATATAGATAATGTGACATAAACTCAGATACACTAATCTGGTTAAAGTAGATATACGCACTTCTTTCTCTGAGTCTTTAACTAAATAAATAAACAAAATAAAAAAAACCAAAGTTCTATTTTTTTTTTCATAATATAAGCTTGATTAAAGTAAAAAAAAGTGATCAGTGTCTAATAGAAGTAAACATAGCATGATTGAGATAGAAAAACTAGATAATACAGTTGCTTGCGAATACCAAATTCTTTTTCTATTGCCGAAACACTAGCGTGCATCAAGCATTTTGCAATTCCAGAACATCATTCCTGATAATAGACCTCACATCCAAACAAGCTAACATGTAGTATCCCACGTAGGTAATATTAAAGACAGATGCCATTCCAAGGTGTCAATACAAAGAACAACCGTACCTACGAATGTTAGTGAAAAGCCAATTCTTTTACTTTGATCCAACCACACCCACAAAAGGAATATATCGTAAAAAGTACTTCATTTTGTCCAAATCAACAACCTTAATGAGCCTAAATGGAGCTAAGAAATGAAGTGATAGCTTAAGGGAACAGATCCTAGGATGATAACGACAACACCATGCAAGAATCCTCAGGCTCATGCAAGAATCCTCAGGCTCATGCAAGGACCACAAGGATTGGTACACCACAAGAAGATAATTATCCCGAAAAAGATTATAAGCTTTACCATAATTCTCATATCTCTTTTCACAAACCTTTCCCTGTCTTGTATAAACCCATCTATTGTAACTATGCAAATCTAATGGAATCCGTAACTTGCCCACACACATAAGTGTCATGGTTTTTCCCAATTAGGGAGTTTTCCATTCAAAAATCTGTGTTCCTTATTTCTATTATTTTTATACTTTACACTTTCTACCTTGCAACCTTGGCCAATGTAGCCCTCGCGCTCAATGATCTCCCATGTGAGAGATTAGCCGTCTCGTTCAAGTTGACAATTTTGTCGTCAACAATTCCACTTCATAGAGTTGTTGATAAAAAAAATCCACATATCTTAAGGCAGCTAAATCCCCTCGAACATCCAGAATAAATTACAAAAAAGTAAAAAAAGAATAAATCAAAAGAATGATTTATGTGCTTTGGAGAGATCCTTCTATTCCCAATTTGAATGAAGGGTTTTTGGTAGGGATAGTATATGGAAAAGACATCCAGATAACTAACTTTGGATCGATTGTCGGGATAAAGGAATAAATGTAATTGCCAACAGAATCTGTCATAGCAAAGACTACTTGTCCATACATAGCATAATCAACCGTGATCATAAATGATTGATCGTATAGAGACTGATTGAACATGCGAAACTAGACAACTTTAAGGGAGGAAGGAAGACTTTTGTCAATGTAATAGGGAACCATGACAACTATTAGTCTTGAAACAGAAATATAAGCAAAAAAATATAATTGCACATTGTTCAAAAAGAAAATAAATTGCATGACGAGAAATCTTATTCGTTAATGCCGATGACCATTCGATGATGAGGTCGCATACTTCGTCATTCGTGTGAACTCCGTTATTCAACTCCTCTCATTTGAATCATATTTCATTCCAACTATTAGACATGGAGTTCAACAGATCTCTTTAATGAAGACAGTGTCCTTCATCGATCAAGCAAACTCCTAGTGTCAATTCTGGTATCAATAGTTACACAAGAGCTTGACTTGAGATTTGTATCTTTGATACTATGTTAAATCTCAGTTAACTAATTGATATAAAAGCTTAAATTTGATTTTTTTTCTTGGAAAACTAAACTTGAAGTTATGAAAAAAGAATAACTTATATTCTTACAGCCTTAAATATCAATGATGAAACCTTTATTTTCAGATCTCACCATATTCTACACACACTCATTTTTGTCAAATTAAAATTCCTAAGCAGAAAAAGGATCATGAATCAAAAAAGGAACAACTTCTTGCCTCCCTCTATATCAAATGCAAACTGAAGTCCTAACTACAAAATAGCCAAAGAGAAAGCAAAGTTCGGCTCCCTTAGAAGGAAGTATCGAAAAACATATGATAAAAACATTGGGTATCTCTCCTTAGGAGGAAGATGAGAAAGTCCAGGAGGCTTGTCAAAGAAAGTTTCTTGAAAATTACAATCTCGATGAAAGGAGTTCTTAATAAAAGTCATATGTTGTGGACGAAGAACCGTTATCGAAGAAAGGTGCTTCTTAATAAGATTGGTTAACCAAAAAATGTTTCTTCGATAGTGAACCTTGAACGAGATTAGATCTGAAGAGGAAGTCTTCAATGAAAGGTGTTCCAAACAATGACAGGTGGTCCTAAAACGAGAAAAACCTCAAGAAAGTTGGTCCTCAAGAAGAGCTTTCCGAACCTGAAGGAGCTATTTATTCACAATTTTTGCAAGAAGAGATTTCGTTAAATAATTGAGCGTGTGTTCTATAAGACACAGAGAATCTTCAAATGATTATAAGGAAGTGGGCCAAGTGGCAACTTCTAAAAGCAATGTGGAGGGAGATTTTTGTCATTCCAAAGAAGAAACAAAGTCAGATTCTCATGCTATAAAATGGTCAAGGAAAGACAGCATGGTGTGTGATACTGAAGGATTGTTATGCTAATGTAGTGAAGCCAATGATCCACAGAACTCATCCGGAGATCCATCATCAATGGTGAAGCTTACAGTAAAGACCAATCATCCGAGAGAAGTTCAGTCTCTTCAAGACTTCGAAAGAAGAAAGTAACAAAAGAAGATGAGATTTTCTCTTTTGCTAGCTACCTATTACAAGTTAGGTCTAGGTGAACCGCAGTACTCTAGTAAGTCATTGAGAGGAAACCCAATGAGGTCCTGCGAGAGAAGAATATATAGGTAAATTGTTCATTTTAGTTACCCGAAGTTGAAGAACCATTCTTTGTTTTTGAAGTGATAGGCATCTATTCTTGAAACACCAGCAAAACTGTCAAAAAAAGTAAATCAAGGATAAAATAAGAATGAAAAACCTCACAGTGATCTGAGATAATGCTCAACGCCAGCGATCTCCTCCAGCAAGCCTGTAACCAATAATCTCTAATAGAGAGTGACGTCAGCCCTCCCCCAATCGCAGGCAGCCACTGCGAGAGGAAATCGGCAGCAGTGAGGTGGAGATCGTCGCGCTCGTCAACACCGCCCTCATCCTCCTCCTCCTCACCGCCAACGGCGTCAGGCTCCTCAACGGCAATGAAAAGGGATCGAAGGCTGCTGCTGCCGCTAGAAAGGAGGGAAAGAAGGTTGACGATCTTGGAGCGGAAGGGCGGATCGACGTCCCGCGTCGAGTGAGAACGGGATCGGAGAAAGCGGTCGCCGGAACAAACGACGGTGATGGACCGGACGTCGCAGGAAAGAGATCTCAGGGTCCGGCAAGCAAGCCGGCATCGAGCAAGATCGGTTGAGTCGGGAAGCCGGCTCAGTATCTCGGCAAGGATGGGAGGAGGGAGGTTCTCCATTGCTCATTCGAGACAGACCGTTTGGACGCCGGAAACGGTCTGCCGGACGGGGACGAGGGATTCTCCGTTGCTGGGGAAACGGACGACCGAAATCAGAGACGCCACGGCGCAGCCCTCCGCCATTCCTATAACCCAATAAAAATATTGAATCAATTACGCCTGGGTACCTGATATTAATAAGCTGCTTCAACTTAATCCATAAATTTAAAATCTTTTATATCCATTAGTAATTCAAATTGGTTCATAATTTTTATAATTTCATACAGGTCCTTGATTTTTTTTTATGAAACACAGATTTTTGATATTGATAGTGTGGCTCAAACCAGTTTCTTAAATCTTAAAGAGAGATGATGGACTAATTTTGAAAGTCCTATTAATATTATAGACCTATATATAATATTTTAAAATTCATAAAACAATTTAAAATGTGCTATAAACTTCAAAATTTGGATGAAATTTTTCAAAACACAAACTAATTTGAATCATTTTGTCAACTTTAAGAACCCAAAAGTAATTTATTCTAAAATGTTTCATATATGAACTAAAAAATCTTAAAAGTCTATTTCTACGTCAAAAAAAAGTCTATTTCGATTTCAATTTGCTTGTAAATTGAAACTATAAGTTTCGATGGTTTTAATTAATTTTAATAATTTTAGTAACTTGAGTATAATATAACTTATAATTTTTTATTTTTAATTCATAAATTTAAATTTTAAGAAACTTTGTAAATAATAAAATTAATTAATTTCAGTGAAATTTAAAGGCATAATATCGACAATAATACAAAAATAATATCAAATAAATGAATTTTCACCAATTTTAAATATATGACAAAATATAAAGAGAGACAATGCTGAAGTTGTCATAGACTGACTTTAATTTTAAAAACATTATAATGCATATAATGAAAATAGAATAATATTAAGAGTTAAATAATAAAAATGTTAAACTCAAAGAATTAAAGTCAACATTATTCGCTTTAGAACTGAGATTATAATAAATTACTTACATATTTCCTTTCATTTCTGTATAACTTCATTTAATTTGATCATCCTGATTCATTGAATTATTCAAATAGATTTATAAATATATATATATATATATATATATATATATATATATATATATATATATGTGTTATATCTGAATTCACATTGACACATCTGGAGCATATACATAGGGGCCTACGTGGCACCGGCACCAAGGAAATTCGACGACGGATGAAAGTCGAAAAGCCACCTCCCGATGAAAGGCTCTTGCCAAAGAACTCATAATGAAACACCTACGACGAATTGTCTGCACGCTCAAAGTACAGGACCCCATGCCACCTTTAAAAAGCATGGTCTGATTCGTACAATCAAGGCCATGACGCGCTGACCTAGCAGTCATCATTGGCCTAACGTCAGAGATAAAGGTCATTCTTCTGAAGTGACTTTCCAGGAACCAACATAGATTACAAAGTCTCATTGTAATAAAGAAAGGGGGCTGGCCAATTGGACCTTTTACTCTCCTTCTTCTTCTTTATAACTCAACATTTTGTAAGAAAAACACAGCAATCTAATAAAATTCTTGAAAGCCGCCGACAGCATGGCGCTATGGTTTTCTACTTAGACGATTTTCATGCAAAACGTCTCTCTTCTGATCTTCTGACTAATTTTTGGCTTCAACTATATATATATATATATATATCCTTATAATTATCAACCACATTTATATATTACTTTCATTTTAGTATAAATATAACTAAAGGTTATAAAAAACCTATAAATATATCTACAGTAATTTTTCATATTTCATTATACATGAATTACTTTTTATCTTTTTTTCTTAGGAGAACTTCAAATTTTTTTTAAATAAAAATATGAAGAAAAGTAACTAGCTGTGAACATCTCCGAGAGGACCAAGAGCATAATGGCAATTTGGCCATTCAAGTTTAAATGTATGTGCAATCATATTCTTATAATTTTTAAATTAATTAAAATATTTAATAAATTTTTTTTTCTATTTAATAACTTAATTTAAATATATTTTCATTTAAAATATTTAATAAATTTTTAAATTAGTTCATTATTTAGAAAAAATATATTTTATTAAATCAATTTATTAATATCAAAGAACCTATTTACATATTATATTAAATTAGAATATCTGTTTAATTAATTTAAAAATAAAAGAGACTTAATATTTATTGATTTAAAATAATGAAAAATAATTGCTATTTATCTTAAATTTTATTGACAAAATTTTAGTCCAGAATTTTAGCTGGACCAGAGTTATTTACGAAACTGTCCACATGGATTTGAGCTTTAATTTATTAAATTATTCTAATTAATTATTATTTTTTATAAAACTGCAAAACTTATTTTTAAAAATTTTAACTTCATCACTTTTAGGTAAATGTTGGTGAAGTTTGAGTAAAAATGTCAATTAAAATTCTGTTTGATCAGAATAGTTAACGTATCTAAATTGAATAAAATAATTTTTATGTTATAAGTTTTAATAAAGGAGAATTTATATTCAGAATATTAAATTCATAAAAAATTACATATTTTATCATCTTTTAGTAAATATTACTAAAATCATACTTAATTTTTTAGATATTATAGGTTTTACATTTCTGTTGTGCTCCAGTCAGAATCTATGTTTAAAATAAAATATTCTGTTTTCAATTTGCATCTTATTTATAGAAATTACCATCAAATCAATTTCATTACTCAAAAGCCTTAAAAAGTGGGGTGAAAGTAGCACATCAAAAGCCCTAAATTTATTCGAAAAAGGCGACACACAGCGGTATTGATTTGGGTGAATTTCTTCTTTTTCTTCTTCTGCTTCTCCTGCATCTTCTTCTTCTTCTATTTCTCCTGCTTCCATTCTTTCTCCTTTTTCTTTTGGAGCACAACAGAAATGTAAAATTTATAATATCTAAAAAATAAAGTATAATTTTAGTAATATTTACAAAAAGATGATAAAATACGTAATTTTTGATGAATTTAGTGTATTTTCTTTAATAATATTTTAGTTTTATGAAATCGAAGAGATGTATATAAAGTGTGAAATAAAATTATCTTATTAAACATTAAATTAAAAATAAAATAATATAAAAATTAATGTAATATTTTCTGATTTTTTTAATTCCCTGAACCTTAAAATGATGCAAAAAAAAAATAGATGGGATTTAGAACTGGTCCATTGTCTTATTTATGATTGAACTGATTGGATGAATCATCTAATTAATAAATTATTATTTTTAAAATTTTAAATAAAAAAATATTCAACCAAACTAATTGCTTATCTTATTAATTCATCGTTATCGTTAAATAGCAAATATCATATAAATTTTTATCAAAAAAAAATCATATAAATTGATTAAATTTTTATTATTTGTTCTAATTTGATATGCAACATAATTATAACATTAAATTAGATCAAATATCATGCTGGTTCGCTGTTGGACGACCAGGTGCCCAGCTGATTTCACTACAAATATTAAAATCCAAAAAATAAAGAAACATAATATAAAGAACATAAAAATAAATAAAAGTAAAGATAAATACATAACTTCTTTTCGATAAAAAATATTTATTTTTTTCTATAATTTAACGATTACCTTGGGGCATCACCTGGCAAGTATTCCCTGCTCTTTTCAATAACGATCATCATAAAACTTATTTTAAAATATAAATAATATTATCTTTTTGTTGAATCTGAAAATAAATATATAAATTTTGTTAGATTTTTTTAACCCATGAGATATTACTGTTTCTATTTCTTTTGGCTTTGATTGAATCAAAATATAGAAGAAAAGAACAAAACAAAAATATTAATTTCAAATGATTTGATAAAATTCAATTATATACTCACCTAAGAATAGCATTTTGGTAATCTTTGGAGATAGTTTTTATTTTTTTTTATTTTACTTCAACAGGCATACTTTTTTTCACTTTATTTAAAAATTATGATAGTAGTGGTTCAAATATGAGACTCCTGAGTATCCAAACAAGCTCATTCTCTACTGATTTAGAAGTATACTATATTTTTTGACATTTTGCTAAAAATTTATCTATATTTAAAAGTATATCTAGTTGTGCTACATATCTGTTTCACTATATTACTCCTTTATAGACGTTTATATTATTATTGACGTCGAGATTCAACAATTAATCAAGTGGATATGAACCTTCTAAGTGGACAAACGATGAAATAAGTAAAAAAAAAAAGGAACAAAAGGCAAGAGATAATAATTTTGTGCATAGAATTCAATTACAAAAAGCAAATTGTTAGACTGCTTGATAGTCGAAGAGATTACTATGTAAATGGGGTATAGTGAACTTTGAGCATTACAATAAAGTTAGTGAAGTTAGGATTCTACCCTCAATTGAGGTAGAATTTACCTGCATTTATACGCCATGGTTGTACCTGCAATAATCCTTATAATGAGTAGTGTTAAATTTTGTTTTCATTTGGGAGGATCCTTTTGTAATGGTGAGTAATTGATAACCCTTGTAGAAGATCTCAATTGTAGTTGCATTGCTATCAAAAAAAATTGTAGTCGAGTTCATCATTGTGTTATAAATATCGACAACAGTTAATTGCATAGATGAGAAAATCTTCTAAGAGGACAAACAGTGAAACAAATAAAAAGGAAAAGAAGGAAAAAATGAAAGACAATAATTTTATACGTAAAATTCAATTGAAAGAAACACAACATTGGACTACTCGGAGATTTAAAGAGATGACTCTATAGATAAAATACGGTTGAACCTTAAGCTTTACAATATGGTTAGTGAGCTGAGGATTTCGTCTCTGATAATGTAGGATGTGCATGCATTCATACATTGTCATTGGACCTCTAATGGTCTTTACAGTTAGTGGTGTTGATTGTCGCTTTCCATTTGAGAGAATTTTTGAAACAATGACGAGTAATTGATCATCATTGTGGAGGATTTTAATTAAAGTTATCTTGAATATTGTGTTATAAATAGCTGGATTTGGTATTATGATTTGGACTTCCCCGACCTTGCTTTTGATTGAATGAAGTGGAGCTCGATGAAATCTCGATCGGCATGTGCCCTTTTAGTCTTATTTTGAGTCTTGGTTTGTTATGTCACGTGCATGATAGCGAATCATATAAGATTTTGTGATTTAACGGTCATACAATACAATTGCAAATAAAACGTTATCCATTAACAGAGTTTTAACCGAGTTTAAGTGAAATAACTTCAACTAAGTGAATTGAAATTCTAATTTTGAGTCAACTTTATCATCCTTGTTCTTAAATTATACAAATATTGCTGATTCTGTTTTGTACATATTCATTTGATTAATTATTAACTGCAATATTTATATTATTATTTTTCAATTGTAAATCAAGATTGACACAAATTTGTCAAAAAAAATACTCAATTTAATTTTAATTTTTTACTTTGTCTTAATTTCCATTTCTATTAAATATGTGTTACATAATTAGATTCACAAGTATTAAATGACAATACATTTCCTAACTTTCTCACATATATATAATCTTCACATGCAAATGAAATTTGATATGAGACTCATAAAACTATAATTTTTTTTCACATAAACTCTTCATACTGTCACTACAATTGAATTTATTAGATACAAATTTCAAAAATAGAATCCATTTTTAATCAACAATTTTTCAAAATTACTGAAATTTTTTTATTATTTGCTAATAATTATATTTTAATCCATATTTTCTAAATTTTCATTTAAATTTCTAATTAAAACAATAAAAAAACTATTAAGTCTCTACCTTATTTTACTTCTAAGTCTTTATTTTCAAATTTAAAAATTTTAAGTTAAAAATTTTGAAAAAAAAAACTAAGTGAAAGATTAGAAAAAATATGAACAGAATGTAATTACGATTGAACTATAGAAACCTATAAAACAGTAATTTACCTTAAAAAGTAACTAACAATGAAACGAAGAGTAAGAAGCCGTCTCCAAAAAGAATATACACAACTACAAAATCTAAGTAAAAGAGTTGAAAGCCTCTTCATTTGTACAATAGAAGCTCTTCAAAATTCTATCAAAAAAAAAGGAGTAGCTCTTCGAGTTCGCTCTCAAGCTATAAGCTTAAAGATCATTCTCTATTTCATCATTTTCTTTCACACTGAATTCAATAACGAGCTTCTGGAGTCTGAATCATTCTTGAGTATTCTCCAATTCCCATTGAAGATACTGTCATCTATCTTGCAAGAAGATGCAAGCCGCAGAGCAGTCATCCGCCCTACAAGAAGGATACTTTCGCTTCCATGCACGAGCTGCAGCCTTCACGACCGCCTTCGATGCATCCTCTCCTCTGACAAAACACAACCAAGCGATCTCCACCACCTTCTCGTTGCTTAGAACGTCCCAAACCTGCAACATCCGCAATGAGAAATCAAAAATTCTGACAAAATCAGATATCTGTATGCAGAAGAACAGTTGATCACCCCATCAGTGGCAAGAACTATGAACTGATCTCTGTCATTCAACTGGCGATATGAGACTCGAGGGGTAGCAATCACACCGTAGTTCTTCAGCTCAAAATCGCCGAAGGCACGGGCCATGGCAAGGCCGGGAAAGTTGGTGTCCGGTAACCAAACTCTTTGAATGTCAGGCTCATCCCTCAGTGCAAATACTCTGCCATGGTTCTTCCTAATTCTCTCAGCTTCCTCTGCCATAGAAAAGTAGCAGTTCATATAAGAATATGAAATAATTCTCTTGAGACATAGCTAAAAAGTTTAAGCCCTTAGGCCAACTATTTACAGTAACGGAACCAAAGAGCTTTGTTACCCGATTCATTTTGAATGTAAGGCGAAAAAAAGACCTATACAATATTGGGTTTGTTGCGAATCACACGCCAATTGGCTATCAGATGGTCATATTACCATCCTATTGATGGGGAGATTCACTCAATTTGCTGCATCCATTCACCAACGGACAGCCCAATGCTAAGTGACTTGATCAGACAGAAGTCTAATTTTCTATTGTCCGATTCTCGTGCTGATTTTTCCAACATGCCTGCTTGTCCGCAGAAGCTCCATCCTTCGTTCAATTCACAGTTGTAAGAAGATCAAAGCTCTACATACCAATGAAGGTTCAGGCCACAAAGCAAAATAAGCTAGTTCGTGAAGGTGTGGGTGAATAAAAACTTAATCCTATATCTACCCAATAAGTTTAAGGTTTTTAAAGGAAATAAGCTTAAATTTTTAAATCAGTTTATCGCCAACAATTTATTAAGAAATAAGATAGAAAATGAAGAGGTCTTCATAGTTCTTACGGGGTACATTCGGCTTTAGATCAGTCGTTAGCTGAACAGCATTCAAGTAACCCTCTTCACATACAGTCCCCAGCACTGCCCTTGAATCTCCAAGGTTCGATATGATTAAATCCTTTCCCTGCAAAAGATCAGATTATCAGAATTCGCGAACAGTCTCAAAGGTAATCGCGGTAAACCGATTTCCTTTTACATATTTTTAACCTGTAAGATGACAGTTACTGCTGTGGTTCCACTGTGGAAGGAATTCAACTTGGGATGGAACTTGAGTTCCCTGTCCATGGCTTTGAAAGCACTAATGCAGGCCTCCTTCCACTCATCAAATAGCTCCGGCGATGATGCACAACTGAGCCTGTCATCTTCAGAGCTCACGTCATCACTGTCACTTGAGTCATAGGCATCATCAGCACGGTGACGGAGCAGCAGCGAAGGAAGAGAATCTCTCACTAGCCGACTCACTCTATGGCCGTTTCTCCCATGGCCATCAAAAACTCCACAAAACACACCATCTTCAGTTCCAAACCCCTTGAATTGTAAGAAAAGAGAAACAATGTTTTTAGACATTATGTCAACAAATTGCCAATAGGAACTACAGCAAATAGCTTTATACATGTTGGCATATTTTTTTAATATACAAATTTAAGCCACCCAAGTGTCAAAGGAGAAGTGTAGCAGTGAGAATCTGAACCAGGGAACTACAATCTTGTTAAGTTATCTGTTGAAGAATAAGAAGAACAGAGAAGGTTCCTCAATTTTCAACTAGATAGAAAGTCTTAGTTGAATACCTCTATAACTCTTCGGTTAGTCACTGAAGAACCAAACCAATTCTTAGGGCAATTTAATTTTCAGCAAAAACTTCAAAATCTACAGCCGAATTCAGTACCAAACACATGCCCTAGCTTCTAACCAAGGGGCAGCTTCAAGCATGAGAGCACTTGCTTTTCTACCACCACGCACAAATCGCATCATCCTAGCCCTAAAACAGTCGGATTACTCCGAATTAGAATATCACTGAATCTCATCTCGTTGATCTCGGTAGATAAACACTCAAAACCGAACGACGAAAACCAAATCCACTGATCACTGTTCATCCTTTTTTTTTTATCAAGTTTAAAGAACTCAGATCCGAGACCGGCACCTGGTATAGGATTGCAGAGTCTTGATTTGGGCCTTTCTTTCCTTGCCGAGAACAGAGAGATGCACACCTTGCGATTCCGCTGTGATCATCGAAGTTTCGACTTTCTCCCTCCACGTATGCTATGTTCTCCGAAAGATCGTCCTTCTTCGAGGTAGAAGAAGATACGCAGAGCCCCATCCCGCTACAATGGAGAGACAGAGAAGAGAGAGAGAGAGAGAGAGAGAGAGAGAGGATAAACTCTCTATTGCCTTACGCTGAGAGAGAGAAATCATAAATAATAGGGGAGGGCATCGACCACGGGGGGCGCAGGTTAGCAATTTGGATAATGAGGTCATCGCCAGATTGAGACGTGCTCGTCCGATTAAAATATTCAATTTAATTTTATTAATTAATCATGATTAAAGCTTTTTTTAAAATAAAATAAAATAAAATCAAAGATTCTCTATATAGTCAAATGCATATAATTGTGTGTTTTTTTCTCCCAAATCTTGAGAGGAGGACTTTCCTTAAAAATAGTGGAAATTATGATGTCACCTTAAATTTTTTTTTTTACTCTTTTATTTTTAAAACAATTATATATTTACATATATTACATTATATTTTAAATATATAATTATAAATTACTTATTTTCATATTAATTAATAGCAAAATTTTACTCTTTTTAAATAAAATAAAAAACTAATTTTTTTAACTTAATAAAAATGATGCAGTTTATAATTTTATATTTAAAATATGAAATATCACATATAAATATTTAAATTTAAATATTGAACAAATAAAAAGTCATTCTTTAAGCAGGATAATTATAATTTTCTTTAAAAATTATTAAAACTATAAGATTCGAACTTTAAATTTTATATAGTTAGATTTTAAACTTTGAACATGTAGTTTACTTTTGAAAATCAATTAAATCATAAATTATTTTTATTCTTATTCTTTTTTATTTTTTTTAAGTTCGTTTCTTCATAAATTTAGATGATGATGCCCGAAAAATATAACTTCGGGTTAGAGATGAAAGTTGGTTTAGGGAGACAATGACGGTTGAGGTGATGGTGAGTAGGGGCATCACCGAAATTGAGAGTTCAAAAGCCTGACTTTGAGTGAAGCAAAGGGCATTTCAATAAAAAAAACTAATAATTGGAATATAGAATTATCTAAAAAATTGACAAAAATGATATAAATGAATCCAAATTGTATGCATTATTTTGGCAATTATCATAAGTTTTTAACGCCGATCAATATTTTGAAAAGATCAAATAATTGATATTGTAAATAGACTAAAGTAAGTGCTTCATAAATATACATAAATTTTTGTGTCAATAGACTCAATAAAGTAAAACAATATAGCACTGTAATATAAAATAATGCATACTATGTTATGTAAAAATACAAATATTATAAAACGTCAATTTTTGTTATTGCAATATTATAATATCCCGTAATTCAAATGTAAAAGTAATTTCCGTTTTGATTTCTGAAAATTATGTGATTTGAGTACTTTTCAGGAAGTCGGCTATCTCATTACTAGTTCAACTCAAGCACATTGTGGAGTTTTTTATCATTAGTTTTATGATTTTTTCTCGAAAAATATTCTATTATTTAAAATTATATTATTTATTTATATAGTTCAAAATCTTTCTCATTTTTAATATGAGATGATCTATTTTTGTTTCTTTTTTATTATTATTTATCGTCATAAAAACTTTAGTTATAATTAAAATGATTAAAATTGATATTTTTAATTTGTAAGGGAAATTTAAATCGACCTTTAAAAAATTTGTTGCACGTGAATCATCTATTTTGCCAGAGTCCAAAGAGAAGGCTCAACCTCCTGCTCTGAAAATATCTGCATGTGGGGCCAATTTTTAAACTAATTTAAGGAAAAATTTAATATTACAATAATCACAAGAAATTTAATTAAAATTCTTAAATTAAAATAATTTAGCCGACAGTTTCTGAGGATTGGATTAGCTCAATCATATTTTATGAAAAAATAAATTTAATTTGCCAAATTCTGATTTAATTATGTATTCAAGTGCAAATTGCATTTGCATTCCTGAGGTTTGAGATTCATTGCATGCAGGTCTCAAAGATTAGAATTATCTCATTCAAGTCTGATGCGGGACGGAAAAAGATGCCAATAATATTTTATATTATTATTCAACAAACTGATTAGTAAATTATTTTAATTAAGAGAAAAATATTTACTAGATAAATTATATGATAAATAAGATTTTTGAATCCCGCAAATTAAGATATTTTAAAATTAAAATTAAATTGGATCGTATGATAAATAAGAATTTATCAATTTAGATTAGGCGTCAATTTAAATTCAATAAATCAGATCCAAGGTTCAGGAATTTAGGACAGACGTCTCACAGTTAAATCCAACAGTAATTGACACACAAAGAGATATCGGGTCACACAATTAGAGCCAAATAAATAGTTCAAGTCAAGCAAATAATTTATATAGGAATCGAATAATCAGATTAATTGAGTTCAGAAAAAAATTACCAACGAGTTGAATCGGAGACGAGAAACTGATCTGAGCGAGTA
>JAEMOT010002522.1:165186-184346 GCA_019297695.1 Apostasia ramifera | reverse complement strand
GGTCGAGGCGAGGCACGGCGAGGCGAGGCGCGGTCGAGGCGAGGCACGGCGAGGCGCGGCGTGCGAGGCGAGAGCTTCAAAATTTTTTTTTTTTTCTGTGTTATGAAAAGTGGATAACTAGGCTACTTTGTGGATTCTCACCAAAGGCTAACCCTACCATTTTCTTCACCGGAATATCGACCCCTTAACCCGGATCTAGGCTCTGAGAAAACTCAAACACAATTTCATTCATCAAATTACTCTTTTTTTTTACAATACAAGTCAACCTCTTTATATAGAGAGATCCCATATAAAATTTAAAAATATAATACTAAATGCAGGAAATAAAATACCAAATAAATAAAAGCAAATATGGAACTAATTTTATTACAATAAAATAAAATCAGCTCCAAATGTGGTGAGACTTCAAATCTTCCAGATATGCTCTGAATCAAATCAAATCAAATTTAAATAAAGCTAATATGGAAATCTCCAATAGCTCTAATTAATTTGAATTTGAATTTTGATTCAGCACATGACGTCATCCTAACCATCCGATTCGATGCTGATCTGTGTCCCCACCAATTTCCTCTAGGTTGCCTGCCCATTAGCAAATAAGTCTGTCTGTTGATGCGTAGATTCAAAGGTATTGAAAGGATTATTATGCCTTTATTTATAGGTCCCTTAGGTTTTGGACTTGTTGCATATAGGTCTAAAAAATTAAACAATTTCACTTGATTTTGAGACGATTGTAGGATTGTTTGAGTCGATATCATGAGGTGAGTTACAAGTTTAACACTATATATATTGTCATTAGTTTTACATACAGTTGTTTACGGTGTTAAAGCACAATATGATTTCGTAATTGTCGGACATTTATCTCTTGTGTGGGGAGATCTTTTCATAAGGTAATCAAGAGTATAGTAATTAATAGCTGATTCATGAGAGATTAGTTGTTGGTTGTATGTTGCACATGCAGCTGTTAGGCTGATGTCGAAGAAGGTAGCCAAATCATGAAGAACATCATCCAACGGCTTGTGAGGCCGAACAAGTTAAGCGCTACAAATGAGTTGAGTCTCGAACAATATTTTCTTCGTTCCACTATGACTTCCATCATTGAAGGGGTGGTCTTTAAGCTTGTTTGGAATTGAGCATGCTTGTGACATTGTTATGCTAATTTCAAAGTAAAAAGTTTACAAAATAAAAAAATTTAAGAAAGACAATAAAATAAAAAATTACTTGACTGTCTTTGAGGTTTGTTAAGATTTTTTTTTTTGATTGCAAAGTCTCCAAAACTTTAAAGAGGTGCTGAGTTGGATAAAAAAATCGGATTGAGTTAGCCCCGACTAAGGTGTGATCCACAACTTGCGTCGACTCGAAATGTAAAATTAAATTTTAAGTCAAACTAAACTTTCTACCTAATTTTCAAATAATCATTTAAAATTGATTTTCCATGTGATAGATATTAGTTAGTTGTTGATCTACATATATGCAATATTATAGGATTATAAAAATACAAATAATTATTCTGCTATAATCGTCTATTTAATAGTAATCACAAGTTTGACTTTAAAGACTTCCCTCGCATATACACCACAAGCTTGATGAACTCAAGAATTGTATCTATGATGATTTGTATCAAAGAGGGTATAGAGTAATCGTTGAGCGATATTCAAAGAGAAGAAAATCATCAGTATAGAAAACAATGGAATCTAATAAGCTTCTAGATCAATCAACGAGCGGTGAGAGAAGCACACTGTAATGTTCCGGTAAAATTTAAATTTATATTTTTGATTAATTAATTTTTTTATGAGAAATTAATTTTATTCATGAGAAATTAATTATTTAAAATTAAAAATATGAAATATTAAATATTTATTTTGTGATTCAAATTCAAAATAGCTGAAATTAATATTTAATTTAATTAAATCTGATTAAGTAAAATTCAAATTCAATGAATTTAATTACCCATTAAATATCCATAACTGCCTCCTTAAATTAAGGCTAAGAAAAATTACAAAAATACCCCTCAAGCTATAGCTATAAATTGATAGTCCTTTATAATTCTGTTTATGCAATTCAAGCTATAGCACGCTGATATTTCCTGCAGCAGTAAGATAATATTTAATTTAATTTAATGAACAATTTATGCTTTATTCATTTCCTTTACCCCATTATTTTATGTAAGAAATTGCAATAAATTTTTAGTTAGAAGATTGATAGGGTTGTGATTTGTATGTTGAATGCTAATTGAAATTTGAGTCAAGCTATAACTATTTAATTGCATTCTTATGGTTGATTTATTTTTGAGATTGTGACACCTACGGGAGGACAAGTGTACGGACTTGTCGTCACACGCAATAGATTATGAGAAATACTGTGGCTGGGCAAGTGTACGAGCTTGCCAAATAAATAATTTGTAATATAAGATTTTAATGCGACAATGGATTAAATTAAATGTGATTTCTGTGGAATTACGCACCTGCCTTAGCTCGAGCATATGATATAAATAGGCGCGACGGCGTCCATTGCCATTTTGGGCTAGGGGGTGAAAACTCCCAAAACTGATTGAGGACCTCACATTTTTGCCATTATTGGCTATTGCCTACGGGGCTAGGGGATGACGATCCCCAAATGTGTAAAAGGCAGCTGAGGCGTAGTACGAGAAATCACGGGCCCAAAAAGATAAATGTGAAATTAATAAAAAAAAATCTGCTCGTTGCTACTATTTTATCGTTTCTGTTTATATGCTGATGTTAGACTTGCTATGCAAAATTATGTTATGTTTGTTTAAGATTTGTTATTCACACTGTGCTATGCTATCTCTTTATTCTGCATGCATGTTTAATTGAAATCTATGTTATACATGTTTAACTGTTTGTCATTCTTAATATATCATGTTAACATGTTATTATTATTATTATTATTGTTATTATTATTATTATTATTGTTGTTTAATATTTTTATTTAAAGGCTTTGTTAGTGTACAACCTACGAGTCTGTTCTAACAGACTCTGTCACTAACGTGGCAGGTACTGGAGCACTTAATCACGGGAATGGAGAGAATGCCAATCAAGAAAAAAATTAGTTTATTACTTTATTTTCTTAGAGAGTGACTTATTTACTATGTGTTCAGTTGAGACTATAGTAGTTCTATTTTATTTACTTTAGTTGGATGTTTAATTTTGTTCTAAATTATAGATATGTGAACTCTTGTAGTAGCTTTTGATCTATTTAGTTTTCTTCCGCTGTTGAATTAATCTTCCTTCCCCCCCTAATTTAGATAAATTTTAGCGTGATGGTTAGGGTCATCACACACACGAACGAATAATTTCATATTAAAATAGGATGAGATTTTTTTAAAACTAAACAGGATGAGATGTCTTGAGATGCATGAGCAATAAAGTAATCCCAAAATAAAAAGTTGTCTTTTGGGTTAAATTATAAAACTAATGATGAAAAATTTTGCGGCTGAGCATGTTGAAGCTAAAGTTGTCTTAGAACCAGTGAGCTCTTAAGAAAACTCAAGTTATGTAATTCTCCAAAATTAAAGCAGAAAATACTTTACTACATAGAGGAAAAAGTTTTTATCCCATAAAATATTACTAAAATAAAAATAAGACAGTGGCTGAGTTTATGCGTGTTCATGGTTAACTAAGAATGAGATTTGAAGTAAACAATATCTATCAAATTAGGGAAAAATAAATACTTAATTTGATCAAGTTGAACTTTTCGCAAATCAGAGCCGGTTAGATTCAAGAAAATATATAGTTCAGTATTTGTTGAAATAAATATCGAATCAAAGTAGGTCAAGATCC
This sequence comes from Apostasia ramifera, assembly GCA_019297695.1. Taxonomy (NCBI): domain Eukaryota; kingdom Viridiplantae; phylum Streptophyta; class Magnoliopsida; order Asparagales; family Orchidaceae; genus Apostasia; species Apostasia ramifera. Next base: position 180,549 of record JAEMOT010002522.1, on the reverse strand, counting down.
GACGCGTCTAACTTTGTACTAATGGAGCCATAAATTTTTTATATTAATTAGTTCATTCTAGTCAAATTTTATCCCAAAACTACAAATATTTTTGTTGCCATGTATCATTATTAAACTTGTTTCTAGCATGTGCTAAAATTCTAGATATTTTAATGTATTTGAGAAATTTTGGGATCTAAACTTGTTCTTCTATAGTTCTATGCTTAAATTCTCCGCTGCGATAATAATTAACACGTTTTATGAATATTTATTTATTTGTTATCACACTTTTCTAAGTACACGCCTCCTATTTATAACAAATAATAATAATAATAATAATAATAGGTGAGTTATCAGCGTTTAAAGAGTATATTTATAATTAATTAGGATAATTAACTACATGTCACACCATTTTACTTTATTTATGCATTACTCATCCATTCTTAGTTAATTACACTATGCACACTCAAAACATTATAAAATCTTACATACACACATTTTTACTTGTTTTTATTATAATGAGCAATTATAATTTTTCAATAACCTAACTATAGTTAGGTTACAAAAAATCTGAACCGTTCATTATATTATTTTAAGGATATTTAAATATATTTTGAGTGAAAATATTAAAACTTTGATGTTTAGATTGTGGTAAGTGAAAGAAACATCCGCGTTGTGAATTGATTTTAGGACAGATCAGCGCTTTAGTGTGACATCGAGGAAGAAAAAAATATGTACTATTAAAGGTAAAAATGTAATTTTAATAATTTACTAACGAAATATTTTTTTTCAAATAGATTTTGATTAAATTTTAACTTAAGTGTGTGTATATAAGATTTTATAATAATTTGAGTATACATAGCATAATTAACTAAAAATAAATGGGTAATGCATAAATAAAGAAAATGGTGTGGCATGCAGCTAATTATCCTTAATTAATTTTAACGAGGCTTCTGTAATTTAAAAAATTTCTAGTTATATATCCCTTCGTTAGTTTATTATAAATTATAAACAAAATCAGTCAATTGCCTTTAAAATATATCCAACATGGAGACTTTAAATTTAAAACTTAAACAAAATTAATTAATAATTTGATATTTAAAATTAGTAATAATACTCAATAGATTTATGTTAATTTTCTATTTTTTGAATCTAAAAATTTGAAATTTGTAAAATAGCTTTAAAAAGGTACAGGGAAAATAAAAGATTAAAGTCAATTAAAACATAATTTTTAACTCTTGAATAAAATTAATAGGGATTTTGGATGAAGAAATGGGTTTAATTGAAATGCATGAGATAAACGTAATCTGTTATTTTTTGAACCGTTAAAAATCAAAAGAATTTCAAAAATATCAGTTGTTTTGTTAATTAACCCAAATTATAGTATAAGCAATTTTTAATGATAAAGATGAAAGTATCGATTTAAATTTTAATTTAAAAAAAAACATCGTTTTAAATTTCAGTTCATTGAATAAAATAAAGCTCGAGTATTATGACTGAGTATGTAAATATCACTCTCATAAAAAAAAATGAGTATATAAATATCACAAAATTTAAAATATATTTTGTTTTTGCAAAGATTAACTAATGGGGCATTTGATCTGTTGACATCTTAATGTTACGTTATATTATTTAGATCTCATGACATCTAAACGTTATTTTTCAAGTGATAATTTTATAATTTTTTTAAAATTACCTAAAAATATCGTCGTACCAAACAATTATTTGTTCTTCATAACATAATATAGTATTAAAATAACATTGAATCAAACATCCTCTAAGTTGAGATTAAAGTGTTCATTTGTTTAGTAACAAAAATAAAATTATCTAATATGTTAAATAAATTTAATTATGACTTGAGATGTACATAGAAGATTCAAAAAATAATTTGGTTTTATGCTTGGTTGATCCGCTTTGAAAGTTATTTATTTATTAAGATATTTAATTAAAAAGTTCAAGAAGGCGAAAGAAAATTTATATTTAATTTTCATTGATTTAAGAAAAGCTAATGATAAAATTCCAAGAAAAATACTTTAGAAAGTTTTAAAAACAAAATAAATTTGTACCGTCTATTTTTAAACTATCAAGGATATGTAAAACAGATTTAATTTTCATTAATTTAAGAAAAGCTAATGATAAAATCCCAAGAAAAATGCTTTAGAAAATTTTAAAAACAAAATAAATTTGTACCGTCTATTTTTAAACTATCAAGGATATGTAAAACAGAGCCATTATTTGTATTCGAGCACAAAGAGATTTGATTAAGAATGTTTTAATTGCAATTGCGTTACACCATGCCCTTATCATTTCGCATTAGTCATGAATACTTTGATTAGACATTTCTAAGAAATAGTATATTAGGATATGCTTTTCGAAAATAATATTTTTATTATTGATAAGACTAAAAATGAGATTAACGTGAAACTACAGTTACGAGGGTCTAAATATATATTTTCGTCTTAGCAAATTAAAAATTGAATATATAAAGTGTAAATTTAATCAAAATAAAAGCACATTTATTAATGAGGTAATAATTGATGATCAAGCTATTAAGATGAGTGATTAATTTAAATACCTTAAATTAATTAGATAAAATAACAGTAAAATAGATGATGCTATAACAGAATTTAAGAGTGATGAATAAACTAGAGAAATATTTTTGGTGTGTTGCATAATAAAAAAATTTCACTTAAACTAAAAAAAAATTCTATAGAATAATTGCCGAACCAACAATATTACATGATGCGAAATACTGACCCACTGTACAAAAACATATAAGTAAGCATCGTATAGATGAGAATACTAAAGTGACTGAGTAAATAAGTATACATGAATAGATATAATAAGAAATGAGTATAACTACAAGAATTATTTTTTTTTTTTGATAGAAACTATGAAACGGTTGAGCTAACCTTAGTTGAGAATAAACTCAGAAGGAGAACCTTTGAGCCAAGAGGTCTACTTGAGTGTCCAAAAGTCCAAAAAAAATCACGAGAAAACACCTATTTTGTGCCTGGGGTTAGAGATGTTAAATCTCCGAGATGTTTAGGGTTGCTGTCTCAGTAGTTTTATCGTGCTTGACATGACTATTATTGTGCGAGATGTTCAAATTTAACTAAAGACTGTCACATTGGTAATGGAGATTCAATGAGAAGTTCATACGTAAATATAAACATACTAATATTAGGATCGTTTATATTTTTAAACAATGAATATGTATAAGGTTGGTGATATGCTTGTTTAAAATTAATTATGGGACTAGTCAAAGGCCTGTCAACGAGCTTAATTAATATTATTTTTGATATTATAATACAAATTTAATCATATTACTAATTCAATATCATGATTTGCATAAGAAAAAATAATTTTTAGTTACTGTCTTGAACAGTAATTTAATTTAATAATCGATGAATTATGCATGCATAAACTTTTGATTATTGAGCTCGAAATGAGATTATTTTGATAGCTCAAAAGCTGGCTCAATGTGAAATTCAGTAGTTGGCTCAATAAGGAGCTTATTTGCTAATACACCTACAAGCTTCTTGTAATCGAAAACTCAGCTCGATCATTAATGCGACAACGAAAATGAAACGAACTCGATCATTAATGCGAAAACGAAACATGGACATGAGCTCAAACGTGAACACGACCAAGTTTGGTCCTACTCGGTTCATATGCAACAGTAACTCGGTGCTCCCAACTAATTCCTTCTCTTTAAAACTAGTAGTTGTTGAAGCTAAGAAGCTTAACAAGGAAAATGCATTTAATATTGAAGCAAACTACAAGTGGGAACCAACATAGAAGGAGCAAATACTGAAGTTGGAATGATGCTGCCTCATCCAGATGGACCAGATGCCAACACATTCAGCCTTGCAAGACGCTCAAACATCATAGCAAAAATTTAATTTAATTTAATTTCCAAAATAATTATACTATATCATATATGTTTGGCTGTTTTTTTTTTTAAATATCTATCCGATTTTGAATCCGAGTCATTTAAGGGTGTTGATCTAAAAAATATACCAAAATAGAATAAAATAAAATGATAATTTTTATGTGAAAACCCGAGTGTCCAGGGGAAAAACCATGACGCCGTCTAGGCAATTTAAATACATTAATCGAATCCCTTCTCTTACAAAACTTGATCTCTAAATGGAGACCGAATGAGTACAAGAGAGAGAGAAAAAGTCCCCAGTTTCTTCTCCTCTTCCTTATTTATAATTTGGAGAGGAGTAGGAGTGACAATATATAACACAAATTTTAATTATAAAAATCAACTTTATTTCACATCTAACACAAATACTAATATTAAAATTAAAAATATTTTCAATTATATATATATTTTAATATTAAAATAAATTTTTTATTTATTAAATTTAAAAAAAAAAAAAAAAAAACTTGTTTAAAAAAAAATTTGAAAGGCTAAAAATAATTCAAAATTGATCTGATCTAAATTCTCGTGACATGCACTTTTAACTATTTGCATTTAACGTTTAACTATTTGGTATCTGATCCATTAAATGAAAAAATTAAATTGTATATCAAATTAATTCATAATGAATTAATTTATTTCTATGTTGTTCCTAAAACTAATATATTAATATTATTACAATATGGACTGTTTATTTACCGGCTTTTAACTTTAAGTTAAATTTAAATTAATTTTATAATTTAATATTAAATTTAACTTTATTTTATATTTGATATAAATTTTAAAATGGAAAGTTTATTTCACTAACGCGCGGATACTGAAATAAAATAACTATTATTTTATATTTTAAATAAAAATTTTAATCAAAAAATTATCGTTTGCTTAAATAAAAGATAATCTCATAAAATAATTTTTTTTTAAATAATTACATACATAATAATCTATATTATTATAATTATATATATCACGTTTATTTTTAAAAATTTACACTATAATTTAAAAATATATATATAAAATATAAAAAAATATATAAAATATAATTTATTATAGAACATATAATTTTTCAAAAAAATATGTAATATATAAATATAATAATATAAATATTACGTATATAAATATTTTTATATTAAAAAATATTATTTTTAAAATAAAAAAAATATTTTTAATTTTTTTTTAATAATAATAACTATGCTTTATGACAATATCTCTTCTTTTTGATGCAACTCACTAATGCTACTTCCCAATAAATATTATAATATTTTTAAAGTGAATATTAAATAACACTTGATAACTTATAATTTTTTTATTTTTCAAAAAAAATGAAAAAACACTACAACTCACTGTATTGAATGAGATAAGGCTGTGTATTTATTTAGTCTAACATCCAAATTTTGAAATTCGATTTTAAGAATAATGAAAGAAAGATGAATATAATTAATTCAGCGAAGGGTTAACCTGGAGGCCCAGATGGGGCCCAATGGGCCATAAAATCAATGTTCATGAGGCCACACTTATTTTAATATTGAATATTACCAAGCGGCGTCCATGGAGAACCCGGCTGAAACAGAACAAAATAGTGAAATACTACGAACTATGAAGAATACGTCAAAAGAAGACAAATAAGAACAAATAAATTTTAAAAAAAGAAATATATTTATGTGATATTCACAATCACCATCGTAACGTGATATAGAGCCATCAACTTCAAAAACAAGCTATAAGATCATGAACACAGCTCGAATTAAAGACAAAACACATTTCAGAAATCCACCACCGAATCCAAAAGATGAACAAGAACAGAGGATCAAAGAAACAGAGAGAGAGATAGAGAGAGAGAGAGAGAAAGCCAATTTCTCTCACTGGAAGCTTGATCCCGGAGTGTAGATAGAAAGATCGGGCCAGCCACCGGACCAGCAGCCGGAATCCCCAGTCAAGCCGAGGTAATTCTCCGCCGCCGGTGCCGGTGATGCCGACGCAGTGACCGCCGAGGAGGAGACGCCATTGTTGCCTCTGCTTTCAGCAGAGCTCTGCAGCTCCGGTTCAAGAATAGGGCGAGTCACATCCCTCAGAATCGGCAGAGAACTCAGGACGGCATCCGTCGAAGGATAGAATTCCATAAGATTTCCGAAGTTCTCGGTGGAAGACAGAAGAGAGCTGAAGCTTCCCGTCATGTCAAGCAGCCGGTGGTCCTCATCTACCGGCGGGAAGGAGACGGAGAGCGGCTCGGGCTTAAGAACCTCGCCGGAGACAACATTAGGAGAGCAATTTGAACCGGATGAGGCCGGCGATGGGCGTTTCGGGTTGCCAGCGCCGACGGTCTCATCGCCGGAGGCGGCTGAGGAAGAGCGTTTTGAGCTCTTGCGGGTGCCGCCGCCGACGGGCACATTGCGGAGCGCGCCGCCCTTTGTCCAGTAGCGGCGGCAGTCCTTGCAGAAATGGCGGGGTTGGGAGAGATTGTAGTTGTTGTAGTAACAGAACTTGGTGTTGGTAGATTCGCATCGCGGGCACTGCAAACTCTGCTCCGGTTCCGGGAACGGCGACTTCGCCGCCCCGAAACCCGCAGCCGGCCCCGCCGCCCCCTGCATTTTTCTCCAAAATCGCAGAAAAAAATGATCTTTCCCGCTCTTTTCTTCCACTTATGAGCTGCGCAATCGGCCGGAACTGTAAGATGAGCCAAAAATGAGCGCTCAGAGGAGATAATCAAAGCTTTATGGAACTCGTCAACGACGCCTGGTCTTCTCTCCCTCGCGTAAGACGAGTATGGAGGAGCAGAGACTCGGGTCAAGGAGTGGGTCAGCACCTTTTTTAATGAAAAGGAAGCTAAACAGAGTAAGCGTTTGTTAAGCTTTTCAGGAGGTAATAAAGACGAGACGATCAAGGCACCTCCAAGACGCCACTTTTCCCCATTACTCATGAGCAGAGCACATATACGCATATATAGAAGAAGAGAGGAATAAAATACAGGTTAGGGTTTTACGATTCACGAGCAAATTATGCAGTCCACTAGCCTTCGCTTTACGATGAAGCTTTGGGCTAGGAGAAATCCTTCCCAGTTCCCGAGACGAATCGCTTCCATGAAGCAGTGGAATGAAGCCATCATCGTCCACTTGAGCTCGATGGGCTCCACGAAGAAGAAGATCGAGATTATCAATAGTAATTCCTGGCATAATCATGGATTCATGGGCACTGCGCAGGCTAGGTAGCTGCAGGAGGGCTTGCGTGCAGAATAAGCTTACCAGGCCCGACAGCGAATCCAGACCGTCGGCCGACGGGATCCGGCAAGGTGGGGTGGGCCCCGCACTCTGCGGTAGGGGAGGAGCAGGATAACGGGACGGTGACTCGCGGAGCAGGGGAACGGGCTCATGCCCGGAGCAAGGAGAGGAAGACGACAGCGAGGCGGGGTCAGGTCAAGTCCCATCGTTGTCCGCCTCGCGTGCGGCCGCGGGCAGGTGCGCGTGCGGGCAGGAAGGAGAGAGAAATCGGGGATGGAGGGGGCGAGCGAGAGACCGACACGTGCAGGCACCATCGGTGCAAGAGCGACCGTCCGATCGAGGGGTGTGCGCACGTGATACGGTGTGGCATCACGTGAGTTAGTCGGTTGAAGTCAACGAGTCAAAGAGTAGGTGACGTACGACGTTGGTAATGACAGGGCAGCTAGGGTTTTAGGCCTGTGGCCTTAATGGAGCAGAAGACGAGGGTCTGTGCCAGGCAGAAGAGGAAGAACAACCTGCAGGCAGATATAGAGAATAGTTATCTTACGGCAAAGCTGGAAAAAAAAAAAAAAAATCGAAAAACAGGTAGAATAAATCGAATCGAAATTTTCTAATAATCAAACTATCAAATTCTGTTTCAATTTTCAATTATTACAATTCAATTATTTCAATTTCGAGCTGAGTATTCACTATTAAAATTTAATAATTTATCGAACTAATTTACTAATATATAATTTAATATATAAAAAATTAAAATTTAAAAATAATTTCTATTTTGATTTTGATTATAAGAACAAAATATCAGTTTTAAAAGTTTTAATAATTTTAATGTTGATATTATTAATTTTTTTATAAATTATTTAAATTTTATAAATTTAAAATTAAATTTATTAATAATAATTATTAAAAATTTAGTTTTTTTATAGGAGTGGATTTCGATAGCCTTAGATCGAAACTTAAATTCATTAATTTTTATGGATCGATTTTTGTCAAATTCATATTGAAGCTACTAAATTTTGGTCATTTCAATTGAGTTTTAAAATTTTACTGAAAATTATGTTACTATAATTGATATAGCTCTATCTTTTATTTATAGTTTTAATTTAGTGCATATTTTTTCAAAATGTTTCTCTAAAATTTTTATTTTAATTTTTTTTTAAATTCTCATTTTAAGTTTTAGAAATCGAAATGAAAGGATTTTAAAAATATCAGAAATCTAAGGTAAAATTTTCAAATATGCAGAGGAAAATATAATTATGTTAAACTATAAGAATTTATCAGTAATTTATTATTTTATTAAATATACTCTTAAATTATTATAATATAGTTTTCCCGTACTGTAAGTTGCTTATTTTTTCATAATTTAATTTTAACTTATTTGTATGGAAGAAATATTTTTTAATATTTTTAAAAAATATTTATATTTAAGTGCACTTTAAGCTTGTAAAGAATTTAAGCTTGATGAAAATTGAATATGCAGAAAAATGGAATAATTATTATCATTAATGACATTAATGGAGTAAAATAAAATGAAATAGTACCCTCATTACATTACGGAAGTACCTTCAAAATTATAAGTCCCTAAAAATGTTTTATTTTCAAATTCATATTTTAAATTCGAGGACCTGATTGGCAGGAAGAACGAAGTTGCTTTATCTTTATTTGAAGTCAAACTTTAATTCATCAAATATATTTTTCGATCAAATAAAATCAAATCTAAAAAAATAATTTCAAGGAACATTTAAAGTTACGAAGTCTAAATCATTTATTACATAATTTCAAGTAAAGCTACTTTGCTTGTTTAAAATTAATTCAAGAGTTAAATTCAATTCCACTTATTATGAACTTGAATTTATTATGCAATAAGCCCGAAAAAATTACGATAATTTTTCCATTATAAGCATCACAATAAGATCATACAAAAAGGGCAATTATTGGGCTCTTTGTCATAAAGCCCATAAACGGCCCAACTTTTAAAGGCCCACATTAGTGCTTATAGCTCAATTAAAACACCCGGTGACAAATTTCCTTTTTAAATAAATAACACATTTTATTTCTCCTTTTACCTGCCAAATATGTCTACTAATATTTAATCCACACAGATGAACAAAAAATGTTACATAGATCTCTTTGTCTATTTACATTACATCTAATTATCATCTGTCAATTATTTTGAAATATTCCTCTAATATTCTGCTCATAATATTAATTGTTGGTTCTTATTATACTTTATTTTTTGGGTGACTCGATGAGATTCACAAATGACAAGTTTCTCCAACGAATGAGGCTATCGAAAAATTAGTTTTGTAATTTATTTTACTAAATCTATTTCTTTGTTTATGAAATTATTCCGAAGAACCTTGTTGTTGAAAAACTTCATTTATTTGTCAATGATTTTCATTGCTAGTAGATTTCACCGTCACGTTAAAAAAATAAAAGATGGCGAGTCGATGTGCCAAGTTTGTGACTGTCTAAATATATATTTGACGAAAGAGCGAGACCATTAAATTAAGGAAACAGCATTTTCGAAGAGTTATTACACAATAACTTGGGGGACAATTGAATACTTTTACTCATATTTTGAAGGGTTGTTCAAATATAAGTAGACATCTTTGGGGATCATTTGGTAATTTTTCTTATCTTTTGGTACAAATAATCTTTAGAGATCTATTTAGTAATTTTTAATCTGACTTAAATGTAAATTATCACTGAGGTGACATAATAAAATCTCATAGAAATAAATATGGGGTTGAAATTTCATGGTGAGCTCCTCAAAGGTTCTGTTAAATTTGAGTAGTATGATAAATTTCTTATAAGCATCTGAGTTTTATATACATTTTGATTTGATCCATAACTTCTAAATCATATCATTTTTAGATCCATCATATGATAATTATTTATTTTAAAATTTTATAGCTTTTACACATTGGTTCAAACTCTGACAGGTGACAACAAGAAGAAGTTTTTTTTTTTTTTTTAAATATCTAAGCCTATGAGAACTTGTCTAAAATGATTTCTATTTTACCTTTTTTTAATTAAATTCAGCATTTTTAGATACCATGATTATCATCTAATTTTCATAAAAATATGACAAGTTATTAGGCACATAAATAACAGCAAAATCATACATCAACATATTGGATTGCAGCATATAATGGGCTTGAGCCCATCAAGGCCCATCTTCATAATCCATTTCATTTGCGAAGATACGAAGCATTTTAATTCTTATCTTAATTGAATCACGTGAATAGATGATTCACGTGGGAGATTTCAGCACTATGTTCTCCTTGTTCTTTTTCGTGTGAGCTACAGAGGTAACTTTGTAAGAATTTAAAAATTGACTAAAAATTTAGGAGCAGTTGAATTATTTAATCTGAAAAAAAGAATATAATTTTTTTCTATATCAATCTGAGAATCAAATGAATTGATGCAAGATTTTTTTCTTAGAAATAACATATAAATAATACCTTAGCTAATGCAGAAAGGGACCTTGAGTTGTCTCCTATAAAAGAACCTGATACGCTTGCCATTAGATTCGTCTGAGTAGATCAATATTCTTTCATTACTATTTCTTTTAATAACGTCATATCTTCCTTGAGGCGAGAGATATATTGCTGCTGTTTAATATTTTCCTTTCTCAACTCCTGTATATCAGTAGCAATGATAAAGCTAAACGATCTTCCTCTTCTACTATCCTTAAAAAAAGGTGATTGTCTGAAATTTTTCTCCAACTCTAATTCTTCCAGGACGCTCTGCCTCCTCGTAAGCTATAGCAAACAGATCATTTCTACCTTCAGGGTGAATCGTGCTTTGGGTAGTCTGTGTAGTTAACTCATCCTACACATAAATAATATACGTAGCAAATTCTTTAGGATATAAATTATAAATTTGATATTTTTATGATTATTTTTTTATTATTATTTATATTTTTCATATTTATCTGATATGATTTATTTAACTAATGATATGTCTGATGATTTGAGTTTGTGTTGCGAACAGAAGTTCAAATCTCGAGTAGATCGTAAATTAATTATTCTTTATTAAACATAAATTATATATTTAATTTTAGGTTTATGAGTTCCAAATAAGAGCTGGTGAGATCCGTGCATGGTGGAGAAATCCGACCAACCAGACGCTGCTTTGGGCTGGCAAAACGGCTAGCTTGAAAGCTACTTTTCATTGGTCGTTAATTAAAGATTTATGTTCTTATAAAAAAAAGATTTATATAGCTTAATTAATTTATTATTTTTAATATATTTATGTAGCTTCCTTACATAAATTTTATATTTCTATCATTAATCTTGAAATTTACTCAATGGTCATACTTAAATGTGAGTAAGAAAATTGAACATCAGGGCAAAAACGATAATTTATGGACTATTGTTGTAACATCCCGTAATCTCATTGTAAAAGTATTATTCATTTTGGCTTTAGAAAAACTGCGTGACTTGAGCGCTTCCCAGTGCTACTCCATCCCAGTGCTACTCTAGTCCCTTTTTGATCTGGGATGATTCATTCTTGTGCCCCTCTCACCACTTATTATTCGGCTTAGAAGCTTGTCAGGAGCCATACTTTGGCTCAGTAATTTTTTTCTCTTAGGTCATCACCCGGCGATCACTCCCCACCCTCTTCAACCACGGGTCACAAGCCCACCAGCTTCCGCCTGATTCATCCTCGAAACCACATCGTACTGTTGGAGGTCGGCTCTGATACTATATTGTAACATCCCGTGATCTTATTGTAGAGGTATTATTCGCTTTGACTTTAGAAAAACTGCGTGACTTGAACGCTTCTCAGAAGGTTACTTATCCCAATGCTACTCCAGTCCAAGCACGCTCAACTATGAAATTTTTCATCATTAGCCTCACAGTTTTTTCCCAAAAGACGTCTCTACCATTTGAGATCACGTTATCTACTTATACAGCTCAGGATCTCCCTCTCTTTCTGATGTAGAAGCCTGTCAGGAGTGATAGGAAGAAGTTTTCGATGAATATCAAACTAAATTAGATCCCACGGGTAAATTCTTTAAAAAAAAAAATAATTATTTGCATATCACGTAAAATTTAAATTTTTTATAACAAAACTTAAAATACTAATTATAAATTATTTCATANTATTTTTTATTATAATTTTAAATTATTATTATTTTATATTTTATAATTACTTTTATTTTTTTACCTAAAAACTATTAAAATAATATTTTTTAAAAAAATATTGAAGTCGCTCGACATAGAATTAGTCACCCAGATACCATTCTCTCGGCGACTTCTGTGTCACAGAAGTCGCCCAGATGACGGGATATTTTTGTTTAACGGTATCAGAAATATGCTCATTTTATTAATTTTTTAAAAATGATATCTAATTAATTAATTAACCATAATTATTTAAAAAAAATCATTTGAGAATACTTTGAGTATTTTAAAAAAATTTAATATTAAAATATTAAAAAATGTATTAAATTTTTGAATCTAAATAATATTATGGCTTAAATTAAAAGACTTAGACATAATTTATCCTTAATTTTTTCTCGATTAATAGATTAAGTTTGCAAATGGCAATGTTTTATGCTATCCTCCTGTAACTTACTGTATGATTTCATATTCTTTTTCATGATTTTCAGTGGATGAGAAACTGATATTTGAAGCTTAAAAAAAAAAAAAAAAGACTGACATTTGAAGCTCTAGATTCTTGGTTCAAAGAAAATTCTAAAATATTCGCATTTGCCGAAAAAAATATGAGTATTAAGTTAATTTGATTTGACTCGATAGGCTTTCAAGTTTGACTTGTTATTTACTTGTGCATTTGCTTAACTCGAGATCGATTTAGTTTAAGCGAAAGTATAGGCAAATCTACTTGTGAATGACACTATAAAGAAGATGGCAATCAAGCTAAATTCAATTCATAGATCTATGCGAATCCAACTCTAAACGAGTATGAATTAAAGTCGAGCCACGGGAATTCTGGTTGTAGCCCTCTAGCCTTTTGCCTCTACTTAATGAGAAGTTATTGGGTTCGGACGGCGCACCGTCCGGAACCCAATCAGAGGGCGCCACGTGTGCCACACAGCTGGGTCCGGGCACACGTGGCGCCCTCTGATTAGGCGTCCGAACGGTGCGCGCGGCGCACCCAATAATTTTCCCTACTTAATTGAAAATGGGCATCTTAAGTTCTATTGGAGAATATAAAGCTTCACCTTCTCCAACACTCTCAAAGAACTTTGGGTAAAAAATATTATAAATTTGATTTCTTCTTCTATAAAAATGTTAATTATTAGTATGATAAAATGGCTTTTGGCATCATGAAATTTTATATGCTTTTACATAAAGACGAGCTTTATGTCAAATTATGTCACTTGACATAAAGCAAAGAAAGATAGGTTATATAGCACTTGAAACTAACAAAATTTACTCTTATATATAATTTATTAATTATAAAATAAATCAAATTAATATTTTCTCTCAACATAAAGACATCAAGATTTCCGTCAAACAATATAAATTTTAGATTAGATTTAGGCCGAAGAATACATAAAAAATGCTGATTTCAATTTAATGTCGTGTTAGATACAATCGACTAGAATAATTATAATTAGATTATAAATTTCTATGTTAAATCATGATCAATTTGGTTTTTGAAATGATGATTTAAGACTTATTTTTAAAAATTTTAGTACTATATTTAATAAGATTATAACATTTAAGAAAATATATAGATCTAAAAATTATATTTCAAATCTATTTTGGATTGATCTTTGGATCAAAAAACTAATACGAATACTGAAATTTGGAAAATTAAATTATTGCATGGGATATTGCAGTATAGCAAGGTTTTAGATTTCAATTTCAGTTTCTATTATGGTAGCAAGATAAAAATACTAATTTTGATAGTTTTAATGATTTTGATACAGATACTTGCAAAGAACTTTTAAGTTTTAGCGTAAACATCAAGATTTCAAGAAATTTTATTGAAAATTCCAAAGTTTCAGAGCTTTGATTGATACTATCGAAACTGTCAAAATTTTTGAGTTTCGGTTGAAAACAAAGGCCGAGTACATTTCAAATTGGTTTTGACCAAAATCGAAGTGGAAGTGTCGAAACTGACAGTCTCCACCAAAACTTAAAACTATGGGCACATATATAATTCATTTTATTTTAAAAAATATTGTTACTTTTTTTTGTTACTTTTTTACTATTTATGAGTCATGATCTAACCCAATACTTGTTCGAAAGCATATAGGATTGGAATTTCATTAAAAGCATGAAATTCCTTTGTTTTTTAATTCCTACTATTGATAGCACTTCAAGCACTTTTTAGATGGCTCTCAAAAATATTTAAATCGAGTATTTTAATCTAGGATGTGAAATAAAATTGATATTTTTATTAAAAATTATTAAGTATGTGAAGTAAAATAATATTTTTTTTATATTAGAATATGTGTAGAATGATTAAAAAAATTTATTTCTCATTATTATTATTATTATTTAAACTAGTACCATTTTAGTCCTGATTTTAGTCCTCGCGCCAAACAGGGCCTTATTATGCTTGTCAATTAGCTTATAAGTATGAAGCGGCGTAGTTTTCTCATCTAAACTTTGATGATTGTAGTTTAGTTTTCTCTCTTTCACATAAAGAGTATAAATAGATCAACCAGCTTTTAGATAGCCAGTTATCTTTTGTTGTGCCTCTATGCTAAACTTCACAACTGAACTTCACATATTAGTAATTATTCATTAAAAATAATTATCGTTGTATCTATCCTTACAATAATCTCACTCTCTTGAATAGCTCTTTTATTGTTCTCAAGCTGACATCGCTACTATTATATAATATTTTTCAAATCCTTTATACCTTTTAAAGCATGTCACTTGCTAATCTATAAATCTCTTTTCAAAGTTTCGCCTTCTCGATGACTTATCCTTATATGATTTAGAGTTTATAGTTTATTGTTAAGATTCCTTACACTCGCCTAACGTCCTCTAAGGTTACATTCTCTAATAGGAATTCAAACCTTGGGCACATAAGCTTTCTCAAAAATAACATTCTTTGATAAGATTTTCAATGATATTCTTAATTTTTTTATCTTTTTGTTGAACCTTCTGTTAGAAAAATTAGTAGCTGTATGACCCATGTTTAGTTGTCACTAGCTTATTATTATCTCTCGACTAGCATAGCTTGAATTTTATATGAAACTATCGAAATGTGCGTAATATAATAAATAAATTTAGGGGTTTTTACATACAG
>JAEMOT010002522.1:88775-165068 GCA_019297695.1 Apostasia ramifera | reverse complement strand
TAGTGGTAATATTTATGAATTGATGGTGAAATACGTAATTTCGTGTAAATTTCATGTTCTGTAGGTAAAAATCCCATAAATTTATTACAATATTTTTATCAATTTAAGTTTTTGAGATAGTTAGCAGCACTAAATTAGATCCAAGAACAAGATTAGTTCCCACTCAATATCTCTCAAAAATTAGTTGAAAGAAATTCATCAATAATTGTCAAAACCTTTTATTATAGTCAAACGAGTCTATCAATCAAATTTTCAAATAATTTAAATTTGGATATAATACTTATCCAAATATAACATTTTTATTTAAATAAAATAATAATTAATCCCAATTAAGCAAAATTAACTTCTAAGTGTTACATAATTTATAAGTTTTAAATTATTTTCATAGTTAGACAATAAATTTTGCCGCATATACATGTACAAACAAACCTATCAGATTAAATATTTAAAATGAAATATTTTTAAACTTTTTTGTCATAAATATTTTAACTTTTAATTGTTATGACTGTGATCATTCTAATATATTTTTTTTCTAAAAAAAAAAGGTGGGGGAAACGCGTATCTGTGCATGAACACATGCAATTGCCGAATGGGAAAAAAGAGGTCGTTAAAAATACCATTTTTAAAGATGAAAAAAAGACCGTTGGCAAACTTCAGCAGCAGATTCGCTTTAAAAGGAAAGACACCGCCGCTTTAATTCCCTTCTCTCTCTCTCTCGAGCCCTCTCTCTTTCCCAATTCAACGGTCCTTTCCCTCTCTAGGGTTTCTTCCCTCTCCTGCCCTATATATACCTGTCTCATCTCCTCCCTTCTTCCCCACTTCCCATTTTTCTTCTTCTTCTTTTACTTCTACTATGTATCTCTGTTTTTTTTCCTTCGTCCCCAGTCTCATTTTTCACCTTCTTCTCCTTCTTCTACTATGAATCGATCTCTGGTTTTGGGCTGAGAGGTTTGACGGATATGAAGCAGTGCCTTGAAAGCTTTCTTCTTCTCCTTCTACTATGTTTCTCTGTTTTTCGGTTGATAGGTTTGACAGATATGAAGCGGAGCCCTGAAATCCATTCTCCATTCATGAGGGGTTTGATAGGAGGAAATTAATGGAGCTCACTTCAATCCAAGGGGTGAGGGGGTGAGACGAGGGGCTGATACGACTGCTAGTTCATGAATACCTTTTTCTTGGCGCTGGAGATTTGTATGAGCGCCATTGAAGGGTGCGCATGCGCTGGGAGGCGTTATCTCCTTGCTCCTTCTCATGCTTGGATTGAAGGGAGCTCCTCTCTCTCTCTCTCTCTCTCTCTCTTTGAGCTATTACTTGATTTGAATTTTATTTAATTTTTATGTAACTCAAAATTAATTTACTCAATTTATCAAAAAAAAAAAAATTAATTTACTCAAAATAAAATTAGTATTTGTAATTAGTATTTGTATAAAGAAAAATATTTAGACTTTTTTATTGTGTATATTTAGCATATTTTATGCATTTAAATATAGGGATAATTACCTACATGTCACACCATTTAGTTTTATTTATAACTTACCCATCCATTTTTAGTTAATTACGCTATGCACACTGTAAACATTATAAAATTTTACATACACACATTTTAACTTATTTTTATTATAATGAGTAATCATAATTTTTCAATAATCTAACTATAGTTAGATTACAAAAAATCTGAGCCGTTCATTATATTATTTTAAAGATATTTAAATATATTTTGAGTGAAAATCCTAAAACTTTAATATTTAGGTGGCAGCAAAGGAAGAAGACATCCACGACGTGAATTGATTTTAGGACAAATCAGCGTTTTAGTGTGGTATTGAAGAAAAAAAATATGTACCATTAAGGGTAAAAATATAATTTTAATGATTTAGTAACAGAATGTTTTTTTTTCAATTAAATTTTGATTAAATTTTAACTCAAGTGTGTGTATGTAAGATTTTGTAATATTTTGTGTATGCATAGCGTAATTAACTAAGAATGATGGGTAAGGCATAAATAAAACTAAATGATGTGACATGTAGGTAATTATTTCTTAAATATATTATATAGAATATAAATAATTTATCAATAATTACACTTTAGTTTATATTTTTTTGAAATTCTTCATTTTGGTTCTCAACATATTTTAAACTCATTCATTTGAGTTTCTAGAATTTAAAATAAGAATCTAGAGCTTAATCAAAAAAAATTATATTTAATATATATTAGATGTAAATTCAATACTTATATCTAAACTTCAGCTCAATTAAACCTAAAAATTAATTCGAAGTCGAATGGATATTAATTGACTCAAATCAAACCCAATTCAAACTCGAAAAATCTAAATTTGAGTTGAGACTAAATGACTCTCTTTCTGTCTCATATCCGTAAGTTCTTCAGGATGTTGATCCGGGGAAACATTGAACCGATCGAGGGACTTTAGGAGCCATTTCATTGGATTTATGATGAATGAAGTTCATTTTAATTTTATTTTATTTTATTGAAGTAAATATTCTAGCTTTCATTATGGTGGAATATATATATTTTTCATTTGGATTTCACATTTTTTAAACTGCTCTTTAATGTTTGTTCTTAGGTTTCGACGTAGCACTTCCTTATGTAAGAGAGCCTATTTATTTTTCAGAATTATAATATTTCTCATACTTACTGCTATTTTATTATATAATATTTGTACTAATCATCTTTAGTATCATATAATTTATACTTTAATATTTTTATATACATACTCAATATCATATATTCTGTAATTAATATTTTTATAATGATATATAATTTATATTAAGAATTTTTATGATCATATTTAACATTATATATATATTCTAATATCATATTCTATTTTGCTAGTGTAGCATGCAACGAACATGCAGCGCAATCTGATTTGACTATTAAAAATATGAGACAGCGTGCTACCCAAACCTAATAATTTCTCCGATTTATGGGGGCAAAACCATCATACTGGCAAATGAGCTGCTTCATAAGATCATATTACACAAAATCATCATCAAATGTCTGCCATACAAATCTGTTCTTCCTAAGTTGACATTCTGATGACCATTACGCTGCAAAATCCGTAGTTTAGAATCGACATTACGATTCTCCAAATTTACACTCCGACTTATTCTCCAAAGGCTGCGGCGATGCTGTAGCCAAAATGCAGCAGGGGGATTACATGCTTGTTGGATTAGCAGCATGAGACCAGTACTCCTTCACAAGCTCCCCAAACAGAGACCCTTCTCTGTTCATCAGTTTTTCTGGTTCATCATACTCCACCAATTTCCCTATCATCAGTCACCAGCTATGATTCAAATCTCTGGTAACAAATCCCACACAGATTGAAGCAAGGAAAGGAAACTTACCATCACTGATGGCGAGAACCATCGTGCAATCCATTACAGTCGGAATTCTGTGAGCAACGGTTATAACTGTGCATTCTGCAAATTCCGTTCTTATGGTCCTTTGCAGGATCACGTCTGTCGCATTGTCGATCGATGCTGTTGCTTCATCGAGAACCAGGATACGGCTTCTCTTCAGCAGAGCTCGCCCCAAGCAGAACAACTGCCTCTGTCCCACGCTCCAGTTCGATCCATCTTCGACAACTGAAATGGAAAACGGTTCGTTCGTCTTTCAACAACCGCACCATGCAGAAGAAACTCATCTCTTTCGATCCGGAAAACCTTACCGGGCGAATCTAGGCCACCTCCTTTCTCTTGAACCGCTTCTCGAAGCTGACATTTTTCGAGAACCTTTTCACGGACACAGAGAGATGAAAAGAATCATAAGAGAAATATATTCTTCTGTTTGATCATAAAATGTTATACCTCCCATATCTGCTGATCTGTATGTTGACTCAAAGGATCAAGATTGTATCTAACAGAACCGTGGAAGAGGGTGGGATCTTGAGGAATGATTCCCAGGCGTGATCTTAGATCATGGAGACCAATTTTCGTAATATCAACGCAGTCTATCAGAATTCTTCCGCCTGCTGGCTCAACGAGACGAAACAGAGCTCCAATCAAAGTGGTCTTCCCGCTTCCGGTTCGGCCTACTATTCCAATCTTGTGCCCTCCTTCAAAGATACAGCTGATTCCTCGAAGTACAAGCGGTGTGTCTGGCCTATACCTGATCTGCTTGCAACAAAGTTTTTCTCAGTAGCATGAGCCAATAAAGGATTAAAAGGTGCTGAACCTCAACAACATCCTCTACCTGAAGGTCTTGGACTTCCACTCGTCCAACAGCAGGCCAATTCGGCGTGGGGCGGTTGCTTTCGATGACTTCAGGAGCCTCCCTCGAGACATGCATGTACTGGTTTATTCTCTCTACAGAGATGATGTAATTCGCAACCGTGCACTGATTTTGTATTGAGAAAACAAGCGACATGTTCAGCGAAAGCCCATAAGATAACGCCAAGCCGACAAGACCTGTAAGAAATGAAGCCATTTCATTCACTGCAATCCTATGACGATGTGCAAATTTTTCGTGTAAATCGCATCGATATTAGAGAGCTCACCGGGACTGAAAGTTCCAGGAGGAAGCAGGGCCATGACAAGGGCTGATGAAGAGATAATAGCAGCACTCATGGTCTCCAAACGCTGTATCAACCATTCACTTGCTGCAAAACTATGAAAATATGGACTGGCATTTTTGTCAATAAGCACTAAGCTTTTGGCAAAGAATCTATCTTCCTTTTCGAAAGCTCTAATAGTTATCGCTCCTGATATTGACTCAGTAAGATGGTTAGCTACCATAGATTTGGTTGTCCCATTAATACGCATCAACTCTTTTGCCGAGGCAAGATAGTACCGCTACGGATTAAAGAGCAAATAGAATTTCAATCAAACAACCGAAACTATCATCTCAGCGAATTATGCATACGAATGACGTATAGACAGAACATACCTGCAAACATATAGTTAGACAAACCAAAAGTATGGCAACGAACAAGACCGGCCATGTAACAGCAGAGAGTACCCCAAGGCTGCTGTATGCATTAAGTGTGGCACTAACGCTAAAAATTAGTGCAAATGGCACATCTAGATCAACAATACTTAGGTCAGAGGAGACCTGCAAGAGAATTGTATAAAATTTAGCCGAGTTCAGATGAACAGAAAAGAATGAACTTTATTTGTTTTGCAAATTCTTACTCGACTTAGAATTCTTCCCAGAGGAGTAGAGTCGAAAAATGACATTGGCGCGCTGAACAGCGAGTTTAGCAGCTCAGAAAACAGAGATGTCGATGACATGATACCGAGAACGACTACAGATATCGATCTGGTTAATAAAAAGAACAATGTGGTAACCCCAATGGCCAAATAAACTACAATCAACTTCAAGATGCCCACTTCGGGGTCTTGAACTTTGGCAGCCATCCACGAGTTTTGTGCAACCTGACCTCCGACAAATACAGCATGCGAAAGAGCTGCGAGTGAGAAAAACAAGAATCCCTTGTTCTGGTTAAGATACTGCAAGTAAGGTTTAAGCCCCGTGTTCCCTGTTTCTCTTTCTTCTTTCTTAATCAACTGACCTCCTCCGCCTGTTTGTTCTGTTTTCAGCTGTTTGCTCCTATCACTACTGCGAAAAGTTGGTCGAGCCTTTGGGTTTCTTCTATCAGAAACAAGTTGGTCGAGCCTTTCTGCACCAACTGTGTCTTTGTGGGCATTGACGAGGTCCCGAAACTCTTTACTGGAAGCCAGTAATTCGTGATAAGAAGCACCACAAAGAACTTCCCCGTCTGACATCAACTGCAGGAGGAGTAATCTCAAGTAGTCAATGGAAAACAGTGATCATCAACAAATCTTTCAACATCACAGTTCATATGCTAACATTTCTGACAATCTGAGATTTAAAACAGAAGAGAGCGTACCAAAATGGAACAAAATTCTGGAAGAAAATCAACTTGGTGAGTCACTAACAAGACTGTTTTGGATGAAAGAGCAGCCATGACGTACTCCTGCAAAAATTTTAACAGACCGTGTTCAATAGAGATTGAATTATGCGTTATATCGAAGTAACAGATTTGGGCAAGAAACAAAACCTGGAAGAGGCTGGTAGCAGTATGGGCATCAACAGCACTGAAAGGATCATCAAGGAGATATATATCGGCATTTTGATAAAGCGCACGGGCAAGCTGAACACGCTGCTTTTGTCCACCACTAAGATTGACTCCTCTTTCTCCGATTTCGGTGAGATCGCCAAACGGCAACATCTCGATATCTTTCACTAATGAACATATTCTCAGTGTTTCTTGGTACTTTTGCACATCCATTGTAGAGCCAAAAAGAATATTTTCCCTCACCGTTCCCGTCTGAATCCAAGCATTCTGTGATACATAAGCGATTTTTCCACAAACTTGAACCTGCAACAACACCTCAAAAATGTAGCTATCAAGAAATCTCATCCATAAACATCAGTCTACTAAAACAAAGTGCAATCTTATTAGAGAATTACCATGCCCTCTGTCTTGGGTATTTCTCCCAGAACAGCAGCCAGAAGGCTTGACTTCCCCGACCCGACCTCGCCACAAATTGCGACCTTTTCGCCCCCAGAAACCTTAAGATTCACCTCCCTCAACGTGGGCTTCAAAAAATTCTCATCCCACGAAAAGCTAGCCGACTCAATCACAATTGGGTGCTCAGAATCCGTAGTATACCGCCTTTTAGAATGTCCACTCTGCAACTCAGGCGCCTCGAGGAACTTCACTATTCGAGCAAACGCGACCTTCGCTTGTATGACAACTCCAATAACATCAGGTATCTGTCTAACGGGGTCTTGAACAAGACGCAAAGTAGCCACAAAGGTAAAGACATTGCTAGCATTAAGAGGAATGTGAAGGAAATAACACGTAGAAAATGTAGCAGCAGATACGAGTACGGGAGACGACCAAAACAAGAAACTATTATATGCTCTCCTTAGCTGAAAAGCTTTCAGCCACTTACACTCTACATCTCTCAGTCCTTTTATAACATTCTTGAAATGTGATTCCCATGCATAAAGCTTCAGAACTTTCATATTCACCAGAGCTTCTGTAACAGCTTTCAGCCGCTCATCCTGAGCATCCATGAGCTTGCTCTGGAACTTGTGCTGTAGCTTGGCAAGCGGAACATTGCAGAGAACGGTGAGCACAATTACGAGCATAGCGGCCAACGTTGCAAGGCCCACGGCGTTGTAGAGAATCAGCAAAGCCAGACAGAGTTGGAAGCTCGTGGACCATGTTTGATGAAACCAGAAAGGGAATTCCCCTACTCTGTAAGCATCCACAGTGACATAGTTTGTGATCTCTCCAGAGGAATGGGATAGTTTGGCTGCATTCGACAGCCGAAGTTGCTTCTGATAGATGGCGGCTGATAACAACGATCTCACCTGCATTCCTAACCTTCGAGTACGAAAATACCACTGCCTCTGAGATACAGATTCTAAGACTTTTGACAGGAATAACGCGACCGCCAATATGAATCCCTCGTATCTGGAATTCCCCTTCCCAAGTGATACCTTAATGAAAGAATTAAGCAGCATAGGACCTGCCGAAAGGGTTAACACCTTCAGTAATGCAAAGAACCCTGAAATCAAAATTTGATCTAAATGGCAAGCCAATGTTGCTCGTAAAACCGAAGGAGAAGCAGTAGTGTGCCTCCGCTTTTGCTTGCTCATTTGATCCACGAACAAGGAGAAGCAGCGCTCCGCCTGATCCTCCCTGCCAAGCAGGGGAATGTCTTTCTCTTCGAGTGGCTTCTTATAGCCTTTCTTCATCAAAGGATTCAACCACCAGAATGACATCTTGCTAAAGAAGCCAGCGTTTGCGAAGGGAGTGAAGTCAGCTATGTTGCCCTCTGGTGCAGGTTTTAAAGGTTCATACAATACCCTGTTACTCGGACTAGAATTCTCTAAAACATTCAATTCCTTGATTACAGACAGAAGTAAAAGACAAGCCCCTGGAAAAGAAATTATGTCTAAAAACAGCTTGACTGACGGCTTCTTTACTATAGAACAATCAAAAATGAATGATACGCAGAGAAATACAGCAAACAAGGACAACGCTGCAGACCAGATGATCGAAAAGAAGGTTCCAAGTAGTGCTACTCTCATGCTTGACATCAATCCAGCAGTCAAGCAAATCAATCCCATAGATAGAAGCACCAGACAAGAATGAAGAGGGGAAGAGCCCCTCCCATTTAACAATTGATCTCCGAACATCCATACAAAATCAATCATATAAACGAATCCCAAACTGCCGTTGAGAGCCGCACATGCTATCTTCAGTGGTGAAGAGGAACTAAAGAGAGGTAGCCCTCTGTTTCTTCTTCCCAAAACCTTGATAATGACATTGATCAGAAATGAGATTAACAGAAGCACACTGATCAATATGGCTAGTAGATGGCTCGAGCAAGACGATGAGCAGAGAATTCCAATGGGACCACAAGCAGTCGATCCTTGCTTTAAACATGAAGTTTCCCCAAAGGACACAAATCCAGAACCTAGAAGACAACAAAAACGCTGCTTTTAACCACAAAATGAGCTGCAAACAGTAAGATATCTCATTCTTACGTGTAAAATCCAGCAACATATTGCTCCTCCTTCCTTTGCTCCTCGCACAGCCAGAATAACAGTTCTAGTCAACTGCCGTCAGTAAAAATCTAATAAAAATACCCTACATTCCATTAAGAAAAAGAATGAGAACTGACAACGATCGCGCATTCAAAAGAGGAACCCATATAAAAAAAAACGCATCTCGAATGAAAACTAATACCATAACTTGCTATAATCGAAAAGAATGCTTTTTGCATTTTCAGAAACGTCGTATGAAGAGAAGCAGAACAAGGTGAGAAACCCCCAAAAGCCGAGAAAGCCAAATACATCCGCTACCAGATGAAGCCGATGAAACCAGAGATGAGAGAAGATTCAAAACGTGTCTTCTCTCCTTGCGCATATCAAGTGAAACGAAGAACAGATAAGGAGGTCTCCGAGGGGAGAAAGAGAAACCTAAGAAGGAGACGTTTACGAGGAAGGGCGAAGGTGGGCCGTCGGCCGTGACCATGAAAGTTAAAAAGCTGCGGATGCCGTCAGCGCTCACGTAGCACCAGACTGCTAACTCCGTCGGGCGACTTGCGCAAGGGATTTTTTTCGAACGAACGACGCACCATAAGTCTAGCGAAAGGGAAAATCTCGCCTCCGTGGCGAACATGGATACGGCTGCCTCAGCAGAAGCCGAGAGCTTGGCGTCCCCGTCGACAGAGACGAAGCACACCTTAATTTTCAGGTGGACATTTCACACAATGGTCCCTAAGTTTAGAGTTCCTATGTTATAGGTTTATATCATTTTATTACATTATTCGACTTTATTTAGGTTTTCGAGTTTTCAAAATAATTTTAGGGGGCATTACATTTAAGTGGCGTTTGGTTTGTTGTTATCTTGGTGTTATGCCATAACATCTATATGTCATCTTTTGAATAATAATTCTATAATCTCATAAAAAATTATTTATATATATTATTAAATTAAATAATTATTTTCTCTGAATAACATAATATAATATCAAAATAACATTGAACCAAACGCCCCTTAATATTATTTAGATGTCTATACTTCATATAATCCGGATGACAATGTTAATTAGATATCTATATTTTTTAGGGGGAGATATTTATATAAAGAACACCTTAAATATAAAAAATTACTCATTTTACTATTAAAAAATAAAATATTATGTATAATATACTGAAATCTTATAAAATTATATATTTTATATTATTTTTAATAGAATTACACTATGCTCTAAATCTTAAATCCTAAAATAATAACTTATAATTCAAAATATTAATTCTGATATCATAAATTATGTTAAAATTGAAAACTAAATCCTAATTCCTAAGCCTTAATACTATACTTCAAATATTATTTATTTTATTTTTTAACTATATGTAAAAGCTATTTTAAATTCAATCTAACGAAATAAAATCTTATATTATGAACTTGTGAATCATACGCAATAGAATAAGATCTATAAAAATACATTAGTAATTTAATTTTTAATTTATTTTCTAAAATATCATGCGAAATATATAATTTTATAAGATTTTGATGTGATATACATAATATTTCTTTTTTAATAATAAAATGCGTAATTTTTTATAATTAAATTATTCTCCATATAAATCTACTTTTTTAACCAGATATCTATGTCATTAATAAATTATTTGTCTATTTTATTAGGGGGATTTATATACAGAATATTAAATTCATCATAAATTACGTATTTCACCATCTTTTAGTAAATATTATACATATCACACTCTTTTTATATTTTTATTGTTATAATAAAAATGTAAAAAGAGTGTGATATGTGTAATATTTACTAAAAGATGGTAAAATACGTAATTTATGATGAATTCAGTATTCTATATATAAATCCCCCATTTTATTATCATTAGATTAAAATATATATGACAATAAAAATTAATCTACTTTCATTTTTTTTTTTCTTACAATTAGAGTGACACATAAAAATCACTAAATTTAAGTGACATTTAAATACATTATAGAGTTATTTTTAAAAGTATTATTTAAATATATCTATTTGTCTTCCTCTATTTGTCTTCCTTACTCCCTACCTTTCTACTCTTTACCATCTTTCCACATCCATCCCCTCCCTTCCCTTTCTCACATCTCCAAACTCTTCTTTTATAGGTGCATTAAGTTTTTACTTGACTCAGAATCCTAACTCAAATCGATTAGTTTAATTGGATATAAATTGAGCTTACATAGGTACAGATCATAAATAAGTGGACTCAATTTTGATCTATCTAAAAGGACATAGGTATTGATACAAAGCATCCCCAATGTCGATTTCAATATCAATATCAAATTTGACTCCGAGAGTAGTTTCACCTGATATTTTTTATTATTGGCTATTATGATATATTATTGTGTGTAGAAAAGGGAGAGACTTTATCTTTTTTATTTATTCCAGAGTGAATTGTATTTTTAGTTATTTTTGAGTTAAAATTTTTAGATCAAGTTGACCTTAACTTTTCTTAAGATTACAAGTCATTGAGAGCCACCCTACCCTCTTTGTTTCACAGACTATCCCACTACGACTTCTTATTTTATAGACCAACTCACTAGTACTTATTTCATGGACTAACCTATCACTACTTCTTATTTCATGAACCAATAATATACCACTCATTTTACAGACTAACTCCACTACTTCTTGTTTCATATGCTAGCCCAAAAAGAAGCTTAACGTAGGCTTTAAATAAGATATAAGATGAAGCTAATTGGAAGAAATTACTTTGGCACATTATAATCATACTGCATACATAATGCTATCGCTACCACCGCCTGTATACTTTATCTCTTTCGATTTAGCCTGCTCATGACATAAAATTATTTTTCTTGTTTATCTTATAATCTTTATATTTATAGATGTCTATATTTAATGGATATGATATCCATGTTCATAAATTAATTTATTAAAATTCAATAAAATTTTCATGGCTTAACCCTACTTTGTTCAAGACATAACTAAAATTATATTTTCTTTATAATATAAAAGCGTGAAAATCGTGTTCTGTATTTCATTTTACATCAAGTACAGTTGGCAGGTTAATGTGATTATGACCCATAAATGACCTATTTATCAAAATTAGTATTTTTTTATAATATTATCTTTAATATTAATTATTAAATATGTATTATATAATTTGATTGTATTTTTATGTCATTAATTAAACTTTATACTTATATTAATTCAAAATAAAAAATATTGAATTTATTAAATTTTGATTCTTTAAAAATCATAATAAACGGGCTGGCAAATTAGGTTTTTGTCAAATTTAAATAGGTCAGATAAAAAAATAAGTTACCTCGAATCCAACCCACCAACCTAAATTACCCCTACCTTTTCTCCATGTCTCTCCCTCTATTTGTGGAAGGAAGAGATGAAAGAAAAGAGCAAGCATACACAATGTGTTAAACCTATGATTAAGCAAACATCAAGGGCTCATATGAAATGATACAAAAAATACTACCTCTTTGAAAGATGGGATGAATCTCAGGAACCCTGCTGCAATTTACACTTCTAATTAATTTTATGGTTTCTGAGCTAGAAATCTACATGAATATTATATATATATATATATATATATATTAGATATTTATATGAACAAATTATATGTCTAGTACGTAGTATGGTTGAATTATTCGATTAAATATTTAAATTTTATGTAAAAAAATATTTTATTAGAAAAAATGTGATGTACTGCATGACTATAATATAATATAATTATATAAAAAAGAGAACACTAAGCTTCTATCTTAGTTTATTGCCAATGAAATAATTTAGAGTAAATTGCATTCATTTCAAGTCTTGGGGTAGGTAGTTCTTAACTTTTAAAACTAGGTAAATTATATCGGGGGGCCTGACTTTGTATATCTTCATTTATAATTTAATATTAGTTTAAGAAGTTCAAAAAAATGTCGAGATAAAAAGTGAAATAAAAATATGGTTTTAATTAAAACAAACTAAATCAATATTTAATTGATTGGTTTGATTTGATTTTTTTAAATTTAGAATTGAATCTAATCTTTATTTAGAATTAAATCGAATTATAGTCCTAACTTCAAGGTTTCATATGATTGGAGTATATTTTTAAGATTTTTAAATTTTTTGAGTCAAAGAGAGAAGAAAA
Organism: Apostasia ramifera; assembly: GCA_019297695.1. Classification (NCBI taxonomy): domain Eukaryota; kingdom Viridiplantae; phylum Streptophyta; class Magnoliopsida; order Asparagales; family Orchidaceae; genus Apostasia; species Apostasia ramifera. The sequence goes on along the minus strand of JAEMOT010002522.1, from coordinate 152,381 downwards.
TTATTTTAAAATTATGATATAAAATAAATATTTTTTTGATAGGAAGATATTTATTATTAAAAATTATATTGGATGTGAAATAAAAAATAATTTGTTTATTAAAATATGTATGGGATATAAACTAAAGTTTAATTTTAAAATTGATATTTGAGATATAATATAAAATTAATTTTTAATATTTAATTATATATATAATTAGAAATAAATATATAATATTAATAGATTTTTTTTTTTTTTGTTTGAAGAATTTGATACTCACAGGCCTAAAAACGTCGCCATCTCTTATCTAAATTAAGAATAGATGTTGGCTGCGATGCACGTCTGCTATCAAGTTTGCTGGGCAACGTGGGCGAGATGGCATATTAGGAATTAATGGAACGGACTGGGGGCAACTTGGTCCAAGAGATAGGTTTTTTTTTTTTTTTTTTGGAGAATTTACATACAGAACACTGAATTTATCACAAATTACGCATTTCACCATCGTTTAGTAAATATTACGCATATCATACTCTTCCTTTGTTGGTTATTGTTACAATAGAAATGTAAAATCCATAGGAAGAGTGTGATATGCGTAATATTTACTAAACAATGGTGAAATGCGTAATTTGTGATGAATTCAGTGTTCTGTATGTAAATCTCTCTTTTTTTTTGGTCCAAGAGATAGATTGTTATATGGGCGATTTAGCATTAATATCGATTAACTTAACATTGTGGGTGAATCGAGGCCTCTCAACTGGATGGACTCGAATTCGATCTATTCTGATTCAAATCTAATCTGCATAATATTTGGATCGAATTAAAAATTAGATCAGATCGAGGTCGATCCAAATCTGATCCATGCTGCATTTAAGATTTAACGATTATCAAAACTAGAGAAAAGTAAAAAGTAAGCGTAGGCAGCAACACAAAGAGCGTAATGTGCAAAGCTGCATTTAAGATTTAAGGATTATCAAAACTAGAGGTTAAAGTTAAATATAACAGCTTATATTAATTATTTATTATTTAAATTTACTTAAACGGCCAAATCAAAAATCTGATCCGTTAATTACTAAAGGAACAGGTCAGAGCATCGTATAGAGAAAATATCTATTTATTTATTAAATTTGAATCGAATTTCGAATCTAATTGGATCAAGATCCAACATGTTTACAAGCCTATGTGAATGTGCTCTATTTCTAGTCCTTTTTTTTTTATCTTCCACTTTATCTCTCTCTCTCTTTTCATAAGGGTAGCCCAATTTAGGAATAATTAGTTTTTTTTATCTGCTATACGTTATCTCTCTCTTCTCATCATAAATATAAATATTTATAATAAAAAAAAAGCAAGTGGAAGTATGTGAATTGCATTAATGCTTGAATGCATAAGTAGCATGAGCAAACCATCTGCGCCATCTATCAAGCTAAGTTTTGATGATGAGCACCTCCACCCTTACACCCAGCCTGGGTACCATACAATAGAGAAAAATGCTATCATCTCACAGGAGCTGCTAGCTAATAATCTGTTCTCCTGGTAATGTTTGACTAGCTATGAGCTATTTTACTTAAAGGCGTAATTTGGCCGAACCCACTGCTGATGTGATGCTCCCTATTGGCCAGCTGAATGTTTAACTAACTGAACCCAATAACTATTCATTTAGCAGACCCTAATGGAAATGAACAGTAGCTTTGTTCTTAATTACATATTGAGACCTATAAAAAAAAAATATTACGTATTGAGAAGATGCCAAAGGAAGATAATCTTAAGCGATGGCCCACAGAAAATTGACTAATCTTGGTTTGTGGCCAACAAAATTGACTTCAGGTGTGACATTTGACTGATGTCGAAGTTATTGTCTCATTTTATGAATTTATATAAATAAATGACACAAAAATAATCATATTTATAAATTAATCTGAATTATTGATATTAGGCGTTATATGTCTTAAAATTATAACAATTAAAAATGCTAAATATTCTGACCTTAATACATAATTATATGTATACAATCTAAAATCAGTAATTATGTGCCAGCATTCGTTTCAATATAATATTTCATTTTAATAGTAATTTGCAAGGTTTTGAAAACCGGACCGGCTTCAGAACCGGTAGACTGAAAGGTTCAAGGTTCAATGATCGAACCGGGGTCGAACCGGGATAAAGTAAAAATTAAAAAAACTAATAAAATATAATATAAATATAATTAAGATATCTATTATTCACACATCAACATAATAATTAGACATAAAATAAATATTTAATAATTGAATTTAACAAATAATATCTTATGTCAATAACCTAAAAAATAATTCCAAGCAAATCGAAATAACAACAATCCAATAAAATATTCGCAAATCACAAATTGAGTATAATATTTAGTATATCATTAAAAGATCTGAACAAATATATGTTTTATCAATATTAAAATACTAAATTATTTCATCATTTCATATCACTAAAATACTAAAATACTAAATTATTTCGAAAGGATGGGGGCTGGAGAGGAGAGTGCGAGGCAAAAGAAATCGCGAGTTCGTGACTGTCGCTTGAGTAGAGGCAGCAGAACGGAGGCTGAGTTAGGGACCCAGAGTTTAGGAAATTTTTTTTTTTAATTTTAAACTCAATCGGTCCAACCGTACCGGTTGACCGGTTGAACCGCGGTTTAGACCGGTTCTGGCCGATTTTAAGCGGATCCGATTATAAAATTAAACCGGACCGGTTGGCTGACCGGTTCACGGTTCGACCAATTGAACCGGCCGGTCCGGTCCGATTTTTAAAACCTTGGTAATTTGAGATATTGATTCTACATCTCAAATCAAAACTACATTAAACTTATTTTGGATGATTTCCATCAAAATTTGATCCAACTGCTTAATTAAATAAATCATAAAAAATTGAAGCTTATAAAATTAGAAAATTAAGCCTAAATTGAAGCATAGTAGCACACCGCAACTATTAGATCTCATTTGGTTCGAAGTTTTCTTTTAGTTAAATATAAATTTTAACTATAAAAATTAATTTTATTACACATCCAACACAAATATAAATCTTATAATTAACTTTAATTTACATCTTATGTACTTTCTAATATTAAAATAAAATTTTTTAATATTAATTTTAAAAATTAATTTTTTTTTATCTAAAAAAAATTTGAACCAAATTAGGCTTTAAAGTCTAAATAAATTGAATTCACTTGGAGTAGATTGCATTCAAGTTTTATATGTCGAAATTGGTTTAATTTAAGATTCGACTAAACTTTAATATTTCAATGAGTTTATAGTAATGTTTTAAAATTTAGTTTCGATTTCAGTTGAGGTTGGAAGTTGGAAGTATCAATTTCATCTATTTCGCTATAAATATTTATTATTTAAATTTTAACATAAAAATTAATATTTAAAAAATTTATTTATAAACGTGAGAATTTTAAATTAAAAGTGCAGAATTTTGATTATTTCAGTTGAAAAAAGAAAGTTGAATTTCAATCTCAAAACTATTGTTTCGAGTGCGAACACGACTGCCCCATCTCAAACACGCATTAATAAAAAGGTTTTAAAAAATTAAAATAACTTATTAATTAATGGAGAATTTATATCTATTAGCTTCAAAGATTCATTATTTTTAAGCGGTACCTTCAAAATCTATTATTTTTATATAACACTCTTTTTTAACTTCAAAAGTTAGATGTCTGTAAATTTACTCTAAAATGAGAGGTGCTGCCAGAAAATAATAAATTTTGGGAATAATGCTTGAAAATAATGAATTTGAGAGTGACAAATGTAAATTTTTTTTAATTAATTAATATAATAAACAGTAACCTAAAAAGTTTTTTGTTATATTATATGCTAAAAAGTTTTTTTTATAAGCATATAACTAGGGTTGTTACCGATCCGATTTCGAGCCGAGTCATACTGGCTCAAAGTCGGATTGATCACATTTCGATCGACTCTAGCTCGATTGGGTTCGACTTCGAGCTAGCTCGAGTCAATTCCAATCGACGTCGAGTCGATTTCAATTTATTTTCGAGCCGGCTTGAAAATGAATCAAATCCCAATTTTTTTTGAGTCGATCTCGAGCCGGGTAATCTCAACTCGATCCGGCTCGAGATCGGCTCTGTTTATAATATATATATTATATAACATATATATATATATTATATAAAATGTATTTTAATTCGAGCTAATTTCGAGCTAAATCGAGCCGAGCTTACCTCGGCTCAAAATCAGCTCAAAATTATTACCGAGCTTAACTTTTGGCTTGTTAGTCGGCTCATTTAGATCGATTCGATTTCGATTCGATTTAAAATCAATTTAATTTTCGATCTATATTGGCACCCTTACATATAACCTTAAAAAGTTATTTTTCACTATTATTAGTGCTCTATGCCTTTTGCTTCGCTTTTTTTTTTTTTTTGTTAATTTCTTTTTCTTTTTACGCTTAGGTCACTCTAGGAACATTGTATTTTAGTTTGACCTTAGAAAAAGTTTTTAAAGATAGTTGTAGTTTTCCTTCTGATGAAACATATATTTAAATTTTTTAATTTTTTCACACTTACTATTATTATAAAATATTTATTCATTTTATTCTGAAACAAGACTGCACTAAAATGATAAAAAAATAAATTATATGTCACCCCTAAACAAGAATTTTTCACTTATTTAATTCTTAAAATTAAATATTTATATATATACCTCATACTATAAATATATAATTAAGAATTACATATTTTCATATTAATAAATATTAGAAGTACTCTTTTTTAATAAAATAAAGGGCTAATTTTTTTCTCAATTTAATAGAGGAGATAAAACTTATAATAATCTATTTAAAATATATAGTGACATGTAAATATATAGATAGTTATGAGGGTTAAACGAGTAAATTTTTCTCTTATAGAGTGATAAATAATAAAATTAAGCATTTATCAGTTGAAATGTATAATTATTTTTTTAAAAAGTTTTTTTAATAATCTATCTTATAAGAAAGCCAAGGTCTCATTTGATTGGGATAAAAAAAATCCAAATTCCTCCTAAAATATTTTTGTTAATTTTTATATTAATTTCACATCATATTTAAATTTAAATATTAAAAATTAATTTTATTTTATATTTTACATAAATTTAAATCATTAAAATTAACTTTATTTTACATACCATATATATTTTAATAAAAATTTTATTTCAGATATAAATAATTTTAATAATAAAAAAAGTTATTTTACATTATAGTTTTAAAAAATATATAATTTTTCTCTTTTTGTTTGAAAAAGTTGAGATATTTATAAAATATACTTCAACCTGAGACTTAAATTACAGTTTTTAAGAAAATAAAGGACTAAAATATTATTAGCCATTTTCCCGGTTCTTTTTTCGTCCCATCAATTAATAATGATTTGGAATTTTCTATCAAAAATAATAATAATGATTTGGTCGGAAGATCGTATCAGGGAGTCGATATAAATTTCTGTCGTGTTTTGATTTTCGTAAATAGAAAATAAATAAAAATTGCGGAAGCCAGAGCCACAAATAAGTTTTTATTGAGAATAACTTTTTTAGGTTATTATTTATTATGCTAATTAATTATTTATTTATTTTAATTTGAAAACTTAGCTCTTTAATTAATGCGTCATTGAGACCAGCAATTATGTTATAAACTCCGAGGATCTGTTTATTTGTAAGATAAAATTTAATAAGATTAAAATTAAATTTAAATAATTTTTTTTATTAAAAATTATAAATAATATAAAGCAAAGTTAATTATTATATTGGGGTGTGTGAGGGATGTGATATAAAGTTAATTATTATGTTGGAATATGTGAGGAATGTGATATAAGTTAGTTATTATTTTAGTAATTGGATAATTACATATATGCTATATCATTTAGTTTTATTTATGCCTTACACATCCATTCTTAATTAATTACGCTATGCACACTCAAAATATTATAAAATCTTACATACACACACTTGAGTTAAAACTTGATCAAAATCTATTTGAAAAAAAAATATTCTGTTACTAAGTCATTAAAATTATATTTTTACCCTTAATGATACATATTTTCTTTTCTTCAATACCATATTAGCTAAAGCGCTGATTTGTCCTAAAATTAATTCAAGTTGCGGATGTCTCATTCCTTTGCTGCCACCTAAATATCAATATTTTAGGATTTTCACTCAAAATATATTTAAATATCTTTAAAATAATATGATGAACTGTTCAGATCTTTTGTAATCTAACTATAGTTAGGTTATTAAAAAATTATGATTACTCATTATAATAGAAATAAGTTAAAATATGTGTATGTAAGATTTTATAATGTTTTGAGTGTGCATAGCATAATTAACTAAGAATGAATGAGTAAGGCATAAATAAAATTAAATGGTATGGTATGTAGGTAATTATCACTTTAATAATATGTGTAAGATGTGAAATAAAATTAATTTTTAATATTAAATTTTATATGTGATATGATATATTTGATTAAAATTAAACCAGATTAATTTTAAACGGGTAAACAAATGGGGCCCAAGTCATAGTTTAAGTTTGGGCCGAAAGTTTCTGTAGCTTTTGTTTTGGCTCCATTAAGATCAATCTAAAATTCTTTTTTTCTTTTTTTTTTTTTGTTTCAATTGAAATTAATTAGTTGAAACTCTCAAGTTTCAATTAAAACTCTCACATGTCTAAATCAAAATTTCTTAAATTTTTAATTTTCACGTCAAAACTTAAAGTTTGTGATAATTTTTTATATCAAAATAATCGAAGCTTCCAAATCTATACTTCTAACTTACGATCGAAATTAAAGCTGAAACTGAATTTTACAACCTTGTTCCAATCTCTTTAAAATATTAAAGTTTAGTTGAATTTTAAACTAGATCTATTTCAATATATATTTCGAAAAAAAGCAATATATTCCAAGTGAAATCAATTTATTTATAGGATAATTACTTGCATTCTATAGTAAATATGTCATTTTACATATTACTCATTTATACTTATAAATTTTAAAAATTCAAAACTTGATAAATTATATTTCATACGTCATAAAATATATGAAAATTACTATTATATTATAATTATTGTGTGTCCAACATAATATTTTTAATGAATTATAATATGTATATTATAAAAAAAATATGTTATATAATTTATTATGTACTTTTATACAATCCTTCAATATACATTTAATTTTCTATCTTTATAAGCTTCAAATTTTTATGATTTATTTAATTAAGCAGTTGGATCAAATTTTGATCAAAATTTAATGCTGTTTTGATTTGAGATGCAGAATCAATAGCATAAATTAAATAAACCCTAACTGTTAAAATAAAATATTATATTTGATAATAATAATAATAATAAAATATTATATTAAAAAGAATGCATAACACGTAACTTTTGACTTTAGAATGTGCACATATAATATGTATAAGTTTAGAATATGCAACATGTAATATTAATAATTCAGATTAGTTTATAAATATGATTATTGTTTACATCATGTATATAAATCCATAGATTAAGATAAAAACTTTAACATCATCAAGTATGTCATACTTGTGGTCAATTTTTTTGTAAATGAATTTAGCTTCGGCATTTATTTCATTATTTGAGTAGTGATAAACCATCAAAGTTCGGTTGATCGAAACTTTTTTTTTTCTTCAAAAACTAATATTAAATTTATTATTAGCTACTTTTATTTTAGTACAATTAATGCAAAGTTGTTCTTGCAGTGTTAAGATGATTTGGATCATTAATTGAGCACTTAGAATGTCATTAGATATAGATTAAAAGTGGGTTAGATCAATTTTTGTGAGATTTGGTAGATATAACCATTGATTGATCTCATGATCAATCTAGATTGATTGGCTTGATTAGATTGTAGCAATCCAATTAAAATGAGTGTTAAAGATAGTTACTAGTTTGTCACCCGCTCCACCCTCTCTCTCTTTATAGATGTGTAATTTGCAGGTTTAAAGAGAGATGTATAAGGTGGTCGGCGGCCCTCTGCTGGTTGAGGGAGGTTTTGCCTCCACTTAGCTGTCAGCTAGAGATAGCGAGGGTAGAAGTACTGCTGCCAGTGAAAAAGATTGTCTACTCCTTCTTACTTCTCTTTTTCCTCTCTTTCTTTAGACCTGCAAGTTGATAAATTAGGAGAGAGGAGAGGGTGGAAGGCCCTGCCCTTTGTTGGCAGAAGCTCTACTGTGACTTCCTAGTTGTCGGTGATCACGGAAGCTGATGGGAGAGAGGGACAAGGGAGAGAGGAAAGACAATTTAGTTTTTTTTTAAAATTAATAATAAAAAAAAAAATATCCTATTTAATGAGATTGTAAAATCAAAAACCTAGATATTAAATTTTTAATGTTATAGACTTGATTGATATTAATTGTTAAATTAAAATCTTAGTGTAATTTATCCTAATTATAAATATTTATTTTTGGGATACTAATGAATTTTGGGTTTAAATAAATAATTGAATAAAAAGATTGAAGTTTTGGGGTTAAATGAAAAGTAAACATAAATTCTGAATGATAAATGTAATTATATATATTATTTCACATTTTACACTATAATTTCTTTTAGGGCAAATTTCACCCAGGTTCCTGAGTTTAAGGGTTATTATCATACAGGTCCACATTTTTAAAATTNGCTGGAGGTTGCCGGAGGCGGTGCGGGGCTGCGCGGCAGCCGGATCTGGAGGAAAGAAGGAGGGTAAGGGTATAATTGTAATTTTGTATATTTTTTAATAATAAAAAAATAAAAAAGGACCCAGATGATATTTTTTAAAACCTAGGGACCCTGATGATATAATTTTAAAAATATAAACCTGTGTGATAATAACCCTTAAACTCAAGGACCCTTGTGAATTTGCCCCTTTTTTTATTATAGTGTAATTCAAATTGGGAATTTCTCAGCTCTAAAATAAGTTTCTTTCCACTTGGTAACATCAAAATTATTTAAATTTTTTTATCAAATCTTATTTAACGCCAATAAGTTTCATTAATTATTAGGCAATTACGTTCAGGTTCCTGAATTTAATGCTTAATATCGCGTAAATCTATGTTTTTAAAATTATAACATTAGGGCCCTTGAATTTTAATAAATTATCAAATGAGTTTTTTTTATTTTTTTATAATTAAATTTTTTTAAAATTATCATTTTAATTTTGCCCCTCTCTCTCCTTCAGATCCGACGCATATTTAGTTGCAGTGATATTATTTTCTAATTTGTGCTTTGTTGAGGTGACAGGAAATTACCTTTATTCAAATGGAATCTGGAAAAGGACTTCATAAAAAATCCTACTTAATAAAAACTCCAAAAGTATATTATTGGGGCCCGCCTGCCACGGATGTCATACTTTTCTTTTTTTTATAGAATTTTTTTTGGGCAAATGAAGCTCAGGTCCCTGAGTTTAACTCTTAATATCGTACAGATTTATATTTTTAAAATTATAACATCGGAGTCACTGAGTTTTAATTAATTATCAAATAGTCCTTTTTTATTTTTTTATAATTAAATTTTTAAAACTACCGTTTTACTTCTGTCTCTCTTTCCTCCCGATCAGGCGCATGCGCGTGGCCCGCCGATGGCCGCGCAGCCCGTGCGCGACCGTCGGATAAAAGGAGAGAGAGAGGCTTCCTCTCTCTCTTTTCTCGATCCCACGCAAGAGCGCCGGCTGTGCAGGCCGCACGGCCGCCGGCGGGCCACGCGCATGCGCCGGATCGGGAGGAGAGAGAGGGGTAGGAGTAAAACAATAATTTTAAAAAATTTTAATTATAAAAAAGTAAAAAAGGACCCATTTGATAATTTATTAAAACTCAATGACTTTGATGTTATAATTTTAAAAATATGGACCTGCACGATATTAAAGTTTAAATTTAGATACCTGAGCTTAATTTGCCCAAAAAAAATTCTATAAAAAAAAAAGAAAAGTATGACATCCGTGGCAGGCTGGCCCCAATAATATACTTTTGGAGTTTTTATTAAGTAGGATTTTTTATGAAGTCCTTTTCCAGATTCCATTTGAATAAAGGTAATTTCCAGTCACCTCAACAAAGCACAAATTAGAAAATAAATATCACTACAAATAATTGAAGAAATATATTTTCTTAATTGAGCAATATATATATATTATAATTAATAATAAATAAAACTCTGGACCAGTTTAGTTGAACTGAAAAAACTGATTTGAAAAGATGTTATGTTTTTTCTAAAAGGTATAAAGGATATAAAATCAATTGTATTATTTATATTAAAATTTATGTTGAACGTAAAATAAAATTAATAAATTTATTAAAAATTATATTAAATATAAAATAAAGTAATTATTAAGTGGGATGAGCTTTTTGGTTGGTAATGTGCCCATTTTATACAATATTTTAATATAAATAAACTTAATTTATATTACAATGCATATAATTCTAATACATCANTATATATATATAAAATCAAAACAATCTAGTTTGTTTTTCTCATTAGCCGTAAAGTGCCTTCGTTTAGAGAAACAAAAGTTTATAGGTTGAATTTAACCTAATATATTATATCATATGTAAACTTTAACATTTAAATATAATTATCTTTCACCTCATATAAATATTTAAAATAATGAAATTAATTTTGTTTCACATTCAATATATAAATTAAAATAATAATTGTTCATTATATATAATAATATGATGTCAAATAAAAGTAGGAATAACCATTTTAAAATAATTTATAAGGGAGTAAACACATTATTAGAGTTATAAAATAGAAGGATGAACTAAGATTTAGTTAAGAACAAATAGAAGCCCAATATTACTTCAAAATGGATTCCCATGTTGGGCCTCCACTTAAGATGAGCCCAATAAGAACCTCCAATTATAAGAAGAATCTCAAATGGATGGAACACTCTTTAATATTTACTAATTTAATACAAAATTTTATAAATATTACAAATTAATCCTCCAATTGTATGATGCATGAATACATATTTGCATAATTTTGTGGCGGGCCTTATTGAATTCATTGTATTATCATTAGATATTTGGACGTCTTCTGCTCTCAATGATGTCGTATAAGGGTGTTAAAATACATATTTTTTTTTGAAAAAAAATATTTTTATATCACATAAAAAATATCCTTTAAAAATATAAAGACAATCTAAAATAGATGGATTTATAATATTTATAAGATTTTATTGAATAACTGATTTAAATAAACAATTAGGATAATACCTAGTGAGATATAACTATAGAGACATGATTGTTATTGTTGCATTTTTTTTTACAGCTTTTTAAATATTAAATGCATGCACACTAATTATTAATAGATCTTTATAGTTAATTGTCAATTATATTTTAATTTATGAGTTTTTAAAATTTATTGATAGATTCTATAATTAATTTTTAATTATATTTTAATTTATGAATTTAAGGAACTCATTTGCACGTTCATCTATTTTAATTAATAGCGATTATTTGGTTAAATAGTTGTTTTTTGGTAAAAAAATAGTTTATAAATTCGATTAGATGTAAAATTATTTTAATATTAAAAATTATATAATATTTTTTTTGATAGTAAATCATAAAAGAGTTTCGTTCATTTAATAAGAGAGCATTCATGTTGAAATTTATGTTTGATGTAAATTAAAATTAATTTAAAATTATTAAAATTTATAAAAAATTTAATATAGTAATAAAATAATAATTGAGCTTTTTTGAGCTTTAAAATCAAAGAGGCAGTCCCTACCGCCCTAGAGAGGGAGAGAGAGAGAGAGAGAGAGAGAGAGAGAGAGGGGCTCTTCTCCTTCCCCAGGCAGCCGGGCTTCTCTTCCCCTCCGACCCCGGCGAGCCAGCCTCCTCCTGCTCCTTCCACAGCATCACCGGCCGCCGACGCTGCCACCTCTTCCAGTTTCTCGCCAGGAGTTCTCCTCGAGGTATGTCGGATTCTTGATAACTAACATCTTCCACGTAAGAACGGTAGGGCTTTTACTATCGACTTCATGATCTACCAAATAAATTCAAATGGAAGAAAAAAAAGTTGCAAAAATTGCATGCTCGTGAACAACTTCGGGGAGAAGTGTCCGATTTTGGGTGGCCCCGCTTCTTCCGTGTGTGTTACTGCGAATAAGATGCCAAGTTTGCAGGAGGGATGCATCTATTTCATAGAGGATGCTACGCAGGCCTGCACTTACTCAGCAACATCATTTAATACCATTTGGTTTGATATTCATCGGGAAACATTTGAACATTGCTTTCCATTGCTGATGGTTCATATTCAGTGCAATTGGCTGCCTCCGATTTGGTTTTTGCCTTGTCTTACTTAGGGCCTGTTTGAGGTTTAGTATAGTCTGGTTTGCACTGGATTAACGGGGTTAGATAGAAATTTATATTTGATTGATAATTCGGGTTTGTGAGAGTTAACATGATTTTCTGTTTGGTGGCTAACCCGGGTTAGAGAGGAAGTTGTTCACTTGAGAGCAGCTAACCCAGCTATCTATAGGGTTAGCGGGGTTAGTGCTGGGATATGGGTTGCTAGAACAAGTTAAAATTTGTTACTTCAATCTACTTTTGACTAGTTTAATGAGGTTAAGTTAACCCCACTAACTTATGATAGTCAAACAGGGCCAATAACTACTAGTTTTGGATTTTGTTAGTCTTTTCTTGATTAGTTGTTCTTCATAGTCTTTTCTAAAATATTTGTTGTTGTGTTTTGGCAGTAACTATTAGTTTGTTTCTTTGATTGCTAGTTTTTTTTTTTTACAGGCTACAGTTTTGTGGAAAGTTACTGTTAAATGGTCATAATTTTAATTTTGTATGATAGGATGGAACATGGGTTGCTCCCATTCTATAATGTTCATAAGAGTGTGTTAGTGTTTTCTTGAAAGGTTACTCTTCATAGTCTTTTATAAAATATTTTTAGTTATGTTTTAGCAATAGCTACTAGTTTTTTCCCTTGATTGCTGGTTATTTTCTTTACGGGCAAGAGTTTTGTGGAAAGTTGTTGTTAATTGGTATTAGTTCATAATTTTAATCATGTATGGTAAGATGAAACATGGGTTGATCTCATTCTGAAATATTAATAGGATTTTGTTACTCTTTCTTGATTGGTGGTACTTTGCGCCCTTTTCTAAAATATTTGTAGTTGTGTTTTAGCAGTAACTGCACGTTCGTTTCATTGATTGCTAATTTTTCTTATTTATAGGCTAGAGTTTTGTAGAAAGAAATTGGTAATTGGTAATAGTCATAAAAATACTATCACAAGAAAAATAAAAGCTCGATTAATATCTAAGAATTTCAAAAGATTTCAGCAAGAGAACTAAAAAAATAAAAAATTCATGGAGCCAAAGCAAACCAAAACTCAAAAACGGGCTAAAAAAAAGAAGCTTCAGGAAAGAAAAATAGTAGAGATTGAGGTTCTTATCACTTTAAAGAACACCACAAACTTCTTTCTTTTGAGTTTTCCTTGAGTACTTGTAAGAGTAAGCACTCAGGAGAGTAAATGTTGAAGGCTTGAAGGGGAGAAGAGTGTGTAGCAATAGTAGCAGCAAGCCAAAAAACAGTGAGAGTTCTGTTTCTAAATAAAAATAGCTACATATTTTTATATGGCTGAGAGAAAGACAACTCAGGTTTAACGCAATCTAATGGTAATAAGGTAGCCAACCGTTGGACAACAATATCAAAGTGAGAAGAAAAAGCTTAAACAAATACAAGAAAATAGAATAAAATATGATATTTGCCATCATATTTTAAGGGATTGTGTTTTCAAGGTATGTTAGCTATCATAAAGTATTAATTAGGTCACATAAAAAAATTTTTAGCAGGTAATGGAACCACCAAAAAGGGAATTACTACACACACCAAGATAGTGCTCATGGAATGCTCTCAAATGACATTATTTTATCCAATAGTATGTTTGAGATGAAATACAAATAATATCACATAGTGCAACGGTGGTAGCAAGGGACGAGACAAAATGAGTTGGCCAACTAAGTTTTCCAATAATAGCAAAACAAGATGACAAGAGCTTCTTGGCGATGGCAAGTTGCATAAGAAAGGAAATAATTTACATTATTTGGCATAGGAAAATAAAGAGAACTAAAATGTAATTTTTCATTCCAATTTCAGACTAAAAAATTTTAGCTTAATAGTGGAAAATCAAAGAGTAAAAGCTAAGTTTAGCCTCCATCCGAATTAATAGTAAGCAATTAGTTTTGAGTTAAATTACAAACTCTATTCAAATCACTTAAGTATAAGTGATATGATGAGTGAGCTACACTCTCAAATTAAATTGTCCATAATAATTAATTAGTTGAGATTTCAATTTAGTACATGATTAAAACATATCAATGAAAATCAAGGGTTTTCTTACTTAGAAAACTAAAAGGAAAAACACGAATTGAGATCTTGGAAAATATGCATATATTTATATAAATATTCTAGAAAAAAATAAAAGAGAATTTCAATATTGTGCAGCTTTTCTTGGACTTTATTTGAAACTTAATTCTCAATTGAGATAATGTAATCATGTTAACACACTAAACAATAGGTTTAGTTAATAATGACTAAATTAATTGTGATCTTCAAAATCAAATGGTTCAACAAATTCAGTGGTTTAGTTAATAATGACTAAATTAATTGTGATCTTCAAAATCAAATGGTTCAACAAATTCAGTAACCCTGGTTGCCTATAAAAATCTCCTACCGCTTCCATTTAACTACCACCCATAAAACTTTCCCATAAGCCTTCGTTCAAACTTCTATCCTTTTGAAAACTAATCTAGTCCTTTAAAAGTACAGACTCCAGACCTATAAATAGAAAAATTTTCAACACCACAACTTTAATTTGGCAAGGTGAGACTAAATAAAACTAATTTAAAATTAAAATTAATTTATTTTAAAATTAGATAATATCTAGTTTTTTAAAAAAATCCTTCAATTTTTCCTTTTTTATATGTAATTACCTGTTCATTTTTTTATGTTTAAATAAAAGTAACTAACTATTTTTTTGAAAATAGTAATGATTATATTTTGATTAATCGTGATTATTTAATTAAAATATTAAAATCAATCATTTTTCTGTGCATTTCAATACATCAAGTCTGATTTTGGTACATTGTAGAATTCAATGGCAAATACTATTTATTATCTACGTTATTGTTAACTTTGACAGAAATAATTTTTTTTTTAATGACAAAAGGTGTCCAAATTATCGCGGCAGAAACGTGAAGTTATCAAATTTAATAGTAATGATAGCTTACAAAATATGAAAAATTTACTGTTTCACGTCATGAGTTTAAATTTGCAATAATATGATATCAAACTTGTATGTAAGGTAGGTAACAAATGTCTAGTTTACAAGATCAGCAAAAGAATGGGATGCAAAAGACGAGCACGAGAACAAACTATTGGACCATGGGAGAGAAGTTGGTTTTCGTGAGTTAGATAAACTCAAAGTTGAGATATATTTCTTTACTAAATGGGATCTTCAATGTTCCTTCATTGATTGGTTTGTAAAAAAGTCTAACACGTATCTATAGTGTTAAATAAAAGTAAATATGATGATGAATTTATACACAAAAATGACTCTGGACGTCTTTGTCCTTTTAAGATGCATTGCATAGCTTCTAAGAGATCAGTACATGAAAAATTTCAACAACTTGTAAAAATTATACATGCTCCAACCAAAGACTCCAAACTGAACACAAATCGAACACATGCAATGTATATCTCGTTTCATTGCATGATTATTACTCTGGATCTTCGGACAAAGAAAGACATGCGTTCAAATGATATAGTGAGTCATATAAAAGTAAAATATAGACTAGGCATAAGCTATATGAAGGCCTAGGATGCACGATGTAAGGTGCTACAAGTAGTTTTGGCGGTTGGATGGCTCATATAAGCACATACACAGATATTGTGAAATATTGAGTGTGATTATGTCAGGCACATTTTATTTTTGATGTTATAGGGAGGTACTACAAGTGTATCTCGCGGTTAATGTACTGTTGCCTAGCCAATGGTTGGGGTGACCATTGGCTAGGGAAGCCTAGGAGTCAAAGAAATGAACTTACAGCTTGGAATTTGCGACTAAAATGTATCTAAATTATTTTTATTCATTTATTATTTTAATTTATCTGATTAGAATGCGGCAGACGGTTCTCCGTATTGATTCTAGAAAATCACTCCTAGATGTAGCATAATTACAATCTTCATTTTTACAATATGATCGACATGCTAAGCTCTCGGTCTTTCAAAAAATTATGCTAAGCACACGAATCATTTTCATGAACGGGCACCAAATAAAAGATACGCTTGGGAAATCAAACAAGTTGAAAATTCGTAGAAATCAGGGGAGTGACATGCTGAGTAAATTTCTAACTCGTGTGATAGTTCTCGGTAAGAAGTACCATTAATTTAGTCGTAACAAGAGCATACAATATTCCGTAGGTCCTTTATTTGTTTGAAAAAGTTGGAATTATTATTATTATCTTATCAAATTATATTCTTTGTATTGTTTTTTTTTTCTTCTTTCCTATTTGTTTCTTTTCAACTGCTCTGTAGAAAAGTATCCCAACACGTGCATCGCATGTGCTCTAACTTTTTTTCTATTCTATTATGTAAATTTGCTTTTTCTATTTATTCCGGTATATTAAAAAAATTTGCCTAAACAGAAATGATTGAAACTATCAGAAACTGATAAAACTGAAATTTCTCACATACAGCGAAAATCAAAATCATAGTTTTGAAGTTCCAGTTCAGTGAATCGTGGCCAAGACAATTAAGTTAGAAAGCTCGAAATTTGAATTAAATTAAAATTAATTCAACTTAAGCGAGTCGATTAACGAGTCATTTTATGATTCGAGATTTTTATCAATCTGATTTTGACCCTAGCATAGGATCAAATTGAGTTTGCTTGAAATTGAATCGATTAAAATAAATTATTTAGAAATACTAATATATATATATATATAAATAAATAAGTTGCTTGTTATTTTTTTTAAGGATAATTACTTACATGTCACACCATTTAGTTTTATTTATGCATTACCTATTCATTCTTAGTTAATTATGTTATGCACACTCAAAACATTACAAAATCTTACGTACACATATTTTAACTTATTTTATTATAATGAGTAATCATAATTTTCAAATAGCCTAATTATAGTTAAGTTACAAAAAATCTGAGTAATTCATCATATTATTTTAAGGATATTTAGATATATTTTGAATGAAAATTCTAAAATATTGATGTTTAAAGGGTGGCAAGGAAAGAAAATATCTGCGATGTGAATTGATTTTAGGACAAATCAGTGGCATTGAGGAAGAAAAAAATATATATCATTAAGGATAAAAATATAATTTTAATAATTTACTAACGATTTTTTTTTTCAAATAAATTTTGGTTGAATTTTACCTCAAGTGTGTGAATGTATGATTTTATAATGTTTTGAGTGTGCATAATGTAATTAATTAAGAATGGATAGTTAATACATAAATAAAGTTAAATAGTGTGGCATGTAGGTAATTATCTCTTTTTTTTTTTTAATGAATAGTCCAGTTGAGGTTACATCAAAATTTCCTAAATAGAAAAAAATGAGATACAATGAAGATTTATTTAATTAAAATAACTATTTAATTAATCTTAAGAAATGAATATGAAATCATATTTAGTAAATATTATTGATTTTATATTTAATTTTTAAAAATTATAAAATTTGTGAAAATTTTAATTATAAATTACATTTTATATATCTAATTATTATTTATAAGTATTTAATTGAAATAATATATTTTATTTATATATCATAGTTATTTTTTTATGTATAATGTTTCTTATAATGAAATGAGAAAGAATTGTCTAATTCAGCTCTTGTTGATTTTTAAGATCATCATTAATTTATATTTAATAATTTGATATTATTATTATTTTAAATGATCAGGATTTTATTTTATTTAAATTAATGACTAGAGTTTGAAAATTTTTATTATAGTTAAGATTTAAAATAATATGGTAAAAATAAATAAAATATGTAAAGTATAATTTGAAGATGAAGTTTTTTATAATTTTTTAAAATTAAGTATAAAATTTTTAAGGGATAATTACCTACATGTCACACAATTTAGTTTTATTTATATTTTATTTATTTATTTTTAGTTAATTACATCATGCACACTCAAAATATTATAAAATATTACATACACACATTTTAATTTATTTCTATTATAATGAGTAATCATAATTTTTCAATAATTTAAATATAGTTAGATTATAAAAAATTTAGGCCGTTCATCATATTATTTTAAGAATATTTAAATATATTTTGAGTGAAAATTTTAAAATCTTAATGTTTAGGTGACGGCAAAGGCAAGAGACATCTGCGACGTGAATTAATTTTAGAATAAATTAACGCTTTAGTGTGATATTGAGGAAGAGAAAAAAATATATACTATTAAAAATAAAAATATAATTTTAATGATTTACTAACAGAATATTTTTTTTTAAACAGATTTTGATTAAGTTTTAACTCAAATGTATGTATGTAAGATTTTGTAATATTTTGAATGTGTATAGCATAATTAACTAAGAATGAACGGTAAAGTATAAATAAAATTAAATTATATGGTATATCGTTAATTATTATAATTTTTAATGCTTAAAAATTATAGTGTGGAATACTTGCCCTTTAATATTTAATCAATCAAAAAATGTTAGAGAAGTTACATCCTGTCACCTCAAATCAATGTCAATTTTAAATATTTATTACTTTTTATTATTCAATAAAAACACGTATATATTAATCCTTTAGTTGACTTTTTCTATTTTAAAATGAGCTAGTAGGATTGTTAGCGTGCTATTAATATTCATGTACTTCACACATAATAATCACGTGAGGTTGTGCATTCGCCAACTTTGCACGATGGAGAGCAATAGTGCATCATCGACTACCCTTTTATAGAATGCACGTAGTTACACAACGTGTAAAGAATGAGAGGCGTGTAGAAAATGAGAGAGATGGGGACCTAATTAATACATATATATGACTCAAATATTAAATAATTAAAATTAAATGCCAGTATAACATTATATTTTAAATTTAACAATTTAGATATAATTTACCTTAAATTAAAACATGCATACAGTAAATTATATGAAAATTGTGTTCATATTATAATTATGGTATGTATAATATAATATTTTGAGTAAATTATTGCATGTCTCATGTAAAAATATATGTATAATATAATTTATTAAATATAAATTTATAATATGTGAAATTTAAGTTTGATGCGACATCTACATAATTATCCCAAAACAGAGCTAGAAAGAGAGAGATGGAGTAGAAGAGATGAGAGATGGGCCCATGAAGGAGATTTGAAGAAGAATAAAAGAGTAGAAGACAGTAAAAATAAAATGAGTTAAATAAAAAATTGGCATAATCAAGTATGGCAGGTAGGGGGCGGCAATATATGAATCGATCCGTGAAAATGACCCGAATTTGACTCACAAATTTCGGATATGAGTTATAAATTTTAACCTATTTATTAAACGGGTCGGGTTTGGGTTGGGCATAATGGGATCGGGTAGGGTTTGAATTAGGCATTTATCAAAAAATACTCTATAAATGGGTCGGATCAACTTGACAATTCGATCCATTTATTAATCGGGTCAGGTTCGGGTTATGAATTTTAATCCATTTAAAAATGGGTCGGATTAGGATTGAAGCTATTCGGGTCAGGTCAAATTTAGGTTCGACTCAAACCCAATCCGCCGACCCATTTTACCACCCCTTTGGCTGGATTGCTCGCAGGGACTTATCTGCAATGATTTGAAAAAATGATGACCTGTTTTAAAAATTGGTTCAATCTCAGGACCTCCCAGTGCAATTTACCCAATTATTTGTAAAACTGGCAAGTGCTCTCTGCTACTTATTCCCCGTTTATCTAGGAATTTAAAATTAACCTTATTTAATTTTAATCAGGCATATCACATCACACATAAAATTTAATAATAAAAATTAAATTTATTTCACATCCTACACATATTACTAAAATAATAACTAACTTATATTACATCCCTTACATATCCCAACATAATAACTAATTTTATATCACATCCCTCACATATCTCAATATAATAACTAATTTTATTTTACATCATTCATAATTTTTAATAAAAAAATATTTCTATCCAAATTTAATTTTAACCTTCTTAAACTTAACCTTACAAACAACACACGTGATAGTGATTTAGAGTACGTTAATTTTTTGCTTCAAGTTAAATTTGATTTGAGCCTTTCTAAATTATTTAAATTTTAAATAATTTTTAAATTAGATTGAATTTTATTATAATTTATTTATTTATATAAAATACTAATTATATACATTATATTTATTATAATGTAATATTTTAAATGTGTGTCTATTTACAATCCCATTTTTTTATTATAAATTAGTATAATATATTTCTACATAAAAAAATTTTAATTATACTTTAAAATTTGAAATATATATATATATATATATAAGTATATATCGAGTAAATTTTTTTAAAGAAAGAACTAGCTTTAAATTTTAAAAAAAAAATTGAATTTTTTAAAATTGAGCAAAATGCAAATATATTTCAATTTTTGTATAAAATTGACTCGCCGGTCCCACTCCATGTGCACAAAAACTTTGTTAATGGTTACTCTCTGGGGCCCAGCTCATTTAGTCAGTTTTTTTTGGCCTACTGTTATGGATCGTATTTGAAAGTCAACTATGCATTAATATAAATAATAATAATAATAAAAAATGCATTAATATAAATAATAACCTTTTATTTTCATGTTACAGGCTTGTTGTCGAAAATATAGAAAATCAGCAAAGTACGGAACTTCTTGTAAGAACAATTAGCATAAAAAAGAATTTAAAAATATTTAGTGATTGTTTGATTTATTATTATTTTGATGTTATATTATGTTATATTATCTAGAAAAAATAATTAGTTGATTTAATAATATTTATAAATAATATTTTATAAATTTATAAAATTATTAATTAAAGAATAATATTTAAATGTGATTACATATAAATTATGTGAAATCATACTAAAATAACAATGAATTAAATGCTCCCTTAGAGATTATTATAAAATGTAAGATGGATCAAGATAAATTTCTATATGTCCACCGGTGAGCCTAAAATAGAGTTAAGATAGTTTGACGTTAGGCAATTATAAAGTAAAAAAAAAAAGAGAAAATTATAAGAACCTCTTAAAAAATTGGCTAGTCCTAAACATGTGGATTCAATCAATCGTCTTTTGTGATGATCTAGATGAAGATGTCACCCTTATTGGAGATTTGTGATCATAACAAATTTTAAATTCTAGTAACTGTCGTTGTTGTGTCTATATTAAAAAGAAGACACATTGCATCCTAGGTGGTTAGGTTGTTTAGAATCGGTAATTTGGTAGTCAGCGATTGGTAACCTGCAGGATGGAAGGTGATGATGTTGTGACCAGCTGTGGAGCAAGGCAGTGTACTGACATATCAGTTAGTTGTAACTGATTCTATTGTGGCATTGCTGATTTTGGCATTTCATGTCATAAATGATAACATCATCGTCATTGTTGTAATATTGATTATCAAACATCGAGATCGAGGTTAAGAATTTTATCAAGTAGGTCAGTGGAATTACCGGTAATGATAACAATCAAACATTGTGGATAAAATTTGCCGAATAATATTTTAAACATTTTTTAAACATAACGTATCTCTTTTACCCTACTTTATGAAAGATGATTTTTTTTAAATTAAGAATATTTAATTAATTAATTAATAATATAATCTTAATTAAGAAAAAAAATTAACAAAAGGAGCATGTTTGTAACCGTTGTTATCATTAGTGAAGTCGCTCGGCTAATGGGCGACTTCTCTTTGGCAAAGCTACCCATAGAACGGAGGACTTCTCTAAAGAGAAGTCTAAATAAACCCTAACCCTCTTCCTTCACTTTTGTTATTTACTTTAGTGAAGAAGTTTAACCCGAGGAGCAGAGGAGCAGATGAGCAGTAGAGAAAGTTTGGAAATCAACTTGAGTAGTAAAGTAAAAGTTATAAAAATAATATTACTGATACCTTATTTGATCTTAAAAATAAAATTTATCGTGTGATGCATATTAATCTAAATAAATATGATGTTAAAATAATATGCAAATATCTAGAGGGAGTAAGGTATAGTAGCGTCGATCTCAAACATTATTAGCACTTTACATTAAAGCGGTGCCTATTATTGATTTATTCATTCATTCATATGACGAGTATTTCCTATGGCATGATGCCAAGGATATCAATGTTATTTTAGTGATATAAGAATTTTCAAATTTAAATTTAACTTTACATGAATTTTCATATAGTAGTACAGTGCAAGTCTTATTTATTTTATATCTTTATATTTAAAAATAATATATTAAACATTAAAAATAATTATTTAAAATATGTAAATTCATAAATTTGTGCAGTTGGACTAGTAATATTCATAATGATAATCGTATATTTACAAATTATAATTCCCAAAAAAATATTTTATAAATTATGGTCGATGAGTTTAGTGACAACAGATGACTTCTTTTAAAGGTGTCATACGCTGCTATCCAAAACATACTTCTTTTACTAATTTTTTTCTTGATTAAAATTATATTGTTAATTAATTAATTATGCTTAATTTAAAAAAAAATCTTTTATTAAACTTCAAGCAGAAAAACTCTAAAATCATAAATTATAGTTCCTAATCTCCAAATTATAAATTCTTTAATGAGAAAATTTTAGATGTCCATTGGAGTTTAGAGATTAAGAAATAGTATTTAGGTCCTATTTATTTGGCAGTTGAAAATTAACCCAGTTTAATTTTAATCAGCATATCACATCACACATAAAATTCAATATTAAAAATTAATTTTATTTTACATCCTACATACATTACTAAAATAATAATAAAATTATATCACATCCCTTACATATCTCAATATAATAATTATTTTTTTTGATACCTATAATAACTAATTTTATTTCACACCATTCATAATTTTTAATAAAAAAATTATCTCTATTTAAATTTAATGTTAGTTTTATTAAATTTAATCTTATAAACAAACAGGTCCTTAGGGTTTAGATTTATGTTTTTTTCGTATTTAAAGTTCAGTGTCATACGAAAATGAAATAATTCAAGTTGTAGAAAATTGATGCGCTCAATTTGTGCATTTTCTCCTTTATATGATCATTGCGATCAATATTTTCTTTAAATGAACTTATGATTTTATTGGAAGTTACCCTTTTGCCCTTCTTGATATTCACTTGTTAATTATTATAACAATGGATATTCACTCATTAATTAATATGGATTTTCAATTCATTTATTTTATTTTTCTAAATATTTATATATGCATATAAAATAAAATCAATATAAAAAACTCGCTTGGTTGAGGAGTTAACTTTTTTGAATAAGAGATAGAATATATTTATTTATAAATTTAATAAAAATAAAATTATTTTTATATTAAAAAATATGTAAGATGGGAAAGAAAATTAAAATTTATAGTAAATGTAAAATAAAATTAAAATTTATGATAAATTAAAATATTAATAAAATAAAAATGAAGCTCTTATTAAACTTGCACCTAAAGTATTTCTAATATAAGAAATATAAGTAATTACATATTAATATTCAAAGTGAAATATTTATCTTTTGTTCACAAAATATATATAATAGTTAGTCGCTAATTAAATATGAAAACGGGCTGGAACCAATTAGTTAAAGTAGTTCAATTTTTACACTAGCTGATTGAAGAGGTAAAATTCTTAACCAAGTAAAACTAAACTATAAAAATATTTAGGGCAAATTACGCCCAGTTCTTTGAGTTTAACGCTTAATGTCGTGCGGGTTCATGTTTTTAAAATTATAATATCGGTGTTTCTGAGATTTAATAAATTATCAAATGGATTTTTTTTTTATTATTAAATTTTTTTAAAATTATCGTTTTACCCATGTCATTTTCTCTTTTCTCCCGATTAGGCGCACGCGCACAGGCCGTGCGGCACGCGTGCGAGGGATCGGGAGGACAGAGAGAGAGGTGGAATCTCTCTCTCCTCCCAATCCCGCGCATGCGCGCTGGCCGCGCGGCCTGTCCGCCGGTAGCCGTGCCCCGCACTCGAGCGCCAGATCAGGAGGATAGGGAAAAGCAGGGGTAAAATAGTAATTTTAAAAAAATTTAATAATAAGAAAAATAAAAAAGATCATTGAATAATTTATTAAAACTCAGGACTCCGAAGTTATACTTTTAAAAATATGAACTTGTGCGATATTAAGCTTTAAACTCAAAGATCTGGACATAATTGCTTAAATATCTATAATAGAGTTAGGGAAGGAGTAATAAGTATAGTTAGATATTTATTATTATAAAAACTTATAATAGCAGTTACTTTTTAATTATAAAGATTATATTTATTATTAAAAAATATTACTTATATATTTATGTAAATTAATATAGTAATTTATTTGATTTAAAAAATTAGAGAAATTTATGATGCCCGTAGTCGAAGAGGACGTGGAGTTTTCTCTGAGTGATGTTCGAAGATAGGGGAATCACTAGTATAGAGTGCAACTTCTGATAGATTTTTAGTTAGAATAATATATAGTGAGAGTGGCACAGAATGAATTAATTTATATTAAAAAGTGATGAATAAATAGATAATATAATCTTAAATGGTAGAGAAATATTTTAAAATAAAACGAGCTAATGATAGAAAATTTCATTCCAAATTTTGCAAGCTATCGGATAGCGACAGTTGCGAGAGACAAAAGACGGAACCATCATTCACGTGGTTCATCGACGGAGGCCCACCGCCAGCTCAGCAGTGATGTAACGTCCGATATCCACCGTCCACATCGAGTCCACAAACGGCCGTACGTTGATTTGACCGAACGAAAGCCAAACATTTCGCTCGCTTTATCTTCCATTTCAATTATTGAAATTAGTTCGGAATTTGGAAATATTTCAAACCTTCATTTTTTTTTAAATTTTTTTTAATTTTTTTTCATCATTTCATTCAAAATTTTTAAAATGTTCTTTTCATAGGCTATTTGGCGATGAACGAGTTTGAATCAGATTTATAAATATTTATATCTATCAAACTATATATTATTTATTATTTATATTTATTTTATATTTATTTTTATCCTGTTCTACTCGTAATTCTAATTTTCATAAATTTATACTCTTATTATCCCGCCTTGTTTCTTTTTTGTGAGGATAAGTTCCATCTCGAATTCGACTCACCCGAATCCGCCCCATACCAAACTCTACTCACCCTTATTTTGTGATGTAATAATGAGTTTGTCTATATAAGATAGCAAATGCTATTTAACAATATTAGGTAGATAAATTAAAATATTACAAAATTTTACATATTAATTTCTTGAATAACTAAGTTAAAATAAAATTTTAATTGCATAATACATTCAAAATTTGTATACAAATCTAACTATTTTTAAATTTTGAACATCAATAAATAATTTTTCTTATCTTTAAAAAAAACAAGTGTTTTTTAAATAATTATAAAATTAAAATATAAATACTTTAAAAAAATTAAGATTATTAAAAAAAGTGAGATACATTAATTTTCATAATATGTACTATTTGGATATTAGATTTTAAATTTTTTTGAGTTATATCAAGTCGGATTTAGAGCTGGGTGGGTATGATTAACTCATACCTGAACTGATCCTATTTCATAACAGGACGGGGTGAGTTACGAGTTATAAGTGAAATTTGAGTACTTATGTCCATCCTGTTAGGAGTGAATCGAGATAATTAATCGAATATGGGTATAAATTTTCACCCTGACGATCAGGTAGGACAAATGAAGTTATTACTTTTAAATTATTGAATTTCGTAATTTTAGTTTAGACTTGATCAATGAGCAAACTCAAGCAGAGCCTGTTAAAAAGCTGCTGCAAAACAAAAAATTGTTAAGTAAAAATTATTGTACGCAAAATTTTTGTTTTTAATTTAACTAAATATATTAATTAGATTATTTTATTGTATATATATGTTTATAAACGAATAATAAATATATATATATATATATATATATATATATATATATGTGCATAAAATTTGATATGTTTAACTACTTCTTTTATTTTTTATATGATAGTCTTATGAAATATATATTATTATTAAATATCGTAAATATATACAAAATATTTATAAATTTGAAATAAAATATTTTTTAATTTATAGTTATATATAATACTTTTAATTACGTATGTTATAAATTATTTTTAGTATTTAATATTATATATAAAAATTGTTAAATATTTACAGTAATAATTATAATAATTATATAAAATCTATAATATATTATTAATTAAATTAGAATATATATAATCATATATAATATTTTTATGTACGATAAGCTAATATAAAATTACGTAGATTTTATTCAAAATAATATTATATTTTATCTCATTACAATATATTTAATATTATTTTATTACCTCATATAATGTGATGATATTAACCGTCGTCTCTAATTAATTATACTTATGAGAAAATAAAGAATAAAATAACAATAAAAATAAATAAATTAATTAAGTCAAACTACTATAAGATTCGCAAATTATAATTCAACTGAAGCAAATAACAAAGTTCTCGTGACAATAAATTAAAGCTAGAATAGATAATTAAAAAGAGATAATAAAAGTCTAGAATTTCTAAAGCAATAAATAAAAGCCTCTCTTTAAAAAGGAAGTAAACTAAACTAATTATTCTTTCCATTAGTTTTATTCTTATTTCAGTGATCTTATGCATTAGTCCCTACCAGATTAGTGATAGGAGTTCGTTAAAGCAAACTCGTAGAACTTACACTAACAAATCCTTTAGAATAAAAAGATTTAATGATAATAACAGTATGAATATGTCAATAGGATAATATAATATTATTATTAACTATTGAATGATAATAATATACATAACAACTTAATGAGAAGATGTAGCATGAATAACATAGCATGTCCGATATAAGCATGTAAAAGAATAAATAAAGATGTAAGCAATATGAAATTCTTATTTTTTTTTCATTTTTAACATTTGAATATATGATTTCTCATACTACGCTTCAGCTGTCTTTACATTGTTAGAGATCGTCACCCCTTTTGCCCAATAAGTAATGGGTGTTGTCGCATCTAAATATATATGAGATCACCTATATAGTAGCGATATTCTCATTTTAGCAATAATATATTATATGTAGTTTGAGAGTCGTCACCCCTTATCTCTAGAGCTAATAGACGTCGTCATATCAAATATATATATATATATATATATATATATATATATATATCAATAATTCAAGTTAAGTACGTAATCTCAAAAAAATCACTTATTTTTAATCCATTATTATGTTATAATTTTATACTATAAATTATTTGATTGATAATTTTATACATCTGCCCTAATCATCATTTTATCTCATTGAATACTTGTTCTTCCTGTTGATGTCACAATCAGATATAAATCAATTGTATAAATATAATTAAATAGTCATATACTTTTATTTGTAAATATTTAAATGATCAAATGATCCGATCGACACATAAAATAAATCTAGGATTCATTCAATATCATATTCAGCCTTAAAACCCCTCTTCTTATTCAAATCACCACTGTATCATCATTCATAATAAATTTCTAAGAGAATAAATTATAAAATTATCAATAATGAAATTCTATAAAGCAATTTATGATCAATAGTTTGATCAAGCAGCGACAGCAAAAATTACTCATATAATTTTGATTAGCAGTAGATTAATTCAATAATCTCATAATTATTTATGAATAATAGTTTTACAGTAATTACATTAATTCTTTTATTAATGAATTTAATACTATTGACGCAAATAATAAAAAATTCAAGAAAATTCATTTTAACTCACATTTCATGCGTTTATATAAATATAACAATAAGAAATTTAATATAAAATGAGGGAAACATGATATATAGGAAATTTCACATAATAAGAACTTGTCATTCTTTAAATAAACTAATTCTTTTATAAAAATAATTCTTTTATATTGTATTTGATTTAAAATTAACCATGGTAGAATTTACCATTGAGTCACCGTGATTCTAAATTTTCTTGAGATTCAGAAAAAAAGGATTACTCCGAACGAATAAATCTAGATCTAAATCGAGAGGAGATATTGAGAATGCGAAGATTTGGAGAGAAAATTGTAGCTTCAGGGAGATTGAGCGCCTCTTTTTTCACATGTATTTCCTTTCTTCCTCAGTGAGGTCAGCAGCGGTTGCACAGATGGGGAATGAATTAGTCAGTGTTTAGGGTAAAAAACTCTATTTTTTTCTCTAAATCATAATATAGGGTAAAAATTATAATTCTTTTTAGCTTTAATATAAGAGGATGGTTATGAGAATTTTATGGTTAATTAAATCCATTAGATTTGAATTTTAAATAACTAAATTTAATTAAATTAGATCTTAATTTCAATTATTTTATATTTTATATCTCGTAACAAATTTTTTAACATTTGATAAATAAATTTTAATTAAATAATTTCACATAAATAAAATTAATTCGATTATAATAAAATAAATTAACAAAAAATTTAAATTAAATTTATAAGAATATTATATTTTTTAATTATAAAATTTTGTTAGTATAAGACATACAAATCTGTTTTAACAGATTTCTGTCACTAATATGGTAGGTACTGATATATACAAAATTATGAAAATGAGGAGAAAGTTATTTAATTATTTTCTACTTAGAGGGGGACTTATTACTTTAGAAATTGCAGACTTTTATGATTTATTTCTAAATATCAAATCTAGTTCTGATTTATTGCCATAAAAATTTTATTATTTGCTTTAATTGAGTTATAATTTATGATTTTTTTTCCTGTGAGTATAATTAATGAGCAGGATAATCACAAGGTGGTATCAAAGTATTACATTGTTCCTTTCCTTAACAAATATTATATGGTTGTTATTATATATTTATTATTATTATTATATGATGAATAATTAAGATATAACTGATAGAATTATTTTAATATATTTTAAACTAATTTTATGTTGAAAAAAATAATAATTTTGAATCGGATAAAATGAAAACAAATTTCGACGGAGTTTCAGGCCTGTAGATCGGGAGCCTGGTCTTCCGCCGATGGGAAGACGACGCCACGATAATAGAAGAGGAGATCTGTGAAGACTGAAGAGAAACATAACTGGGATTCGCGTAAGCCTCGGATTCACGCTCCCTCGAGCTAGTAAAATGGCGGGCGTGGAAGCTGGCTCTCAGTCCCAGCTCTCCCCATCTTCTTCCTCGTGAGAATACCAAATTCCCAACTCCCCGGGTTTTCCTCTCCCCGCACATGGAGGTCGCCGCATCTGCGGATCGACTCCGTTTTCCCCTTCTTCGTTCTGCTTGATCTCGCCATTAATACCCCCTCCTCCGCCTCCCCCTCTCACAGTTCCACCGCTGAATGATTGCTTGCATTCAATGCCGCTGTCAGAGGTTGATGCGTTTCGTGGGTTCATGCGTTTTCCGTGCTGATATAGACGGAAGCCTGAGAGGATATTCGCGTTCTTTGACTGCGGTGGCGTGAGCTTGCAGACTTCTATTATATCTGTTTCTGGGAGGCAAAATGCCGCAAGTTTGAGGAGCCGATCTTCATTTATTGAAGATGGAAGCTCGGGCTTGCTCTTCGTCTCTCGTTCTACTCTTCTTCAGCCTTTTCTCGATGGGAGTCGCCGAACCTGTTGAGGACAAGCGAGCCCTGCTCGATTTCCTCTCCCAGATCCCGCACGGCCGCTCCTTGAACTGGAGCGAAGATACCTCCGTCTGCGGGAGCTGGAGGGGGGTGATCTGTAACCCGGATTATTCTCGCGTCGTCGAGCTCCGCCTCCCTGGGATCGGATTCAACGGCGCTATCCCTTCCAACACCCTCAGCCGCCTCTCCGGGCTCCAAATCCTGAGCCTTCGATCCAACGGCCTCACGGGTCCTTTCCCTGCCGATTTCTCCAATCTCACTGCCTTAACGGGGCTCCACCTCCAGCTCAACGGCTTCTCCGGTCCATTGCCGTCGGATTTCTCCCCGTGGAAGAATCTCACGGTGTTGGATCTCTCGTATAACGATTTCAACGGCAGCATACCCACTACCATATCCAATCTCACTCAGCTCGCTGCTTTGAACCTTTCCAACAACTCTCTCTCGGGCCGAATTCCAGATCTCCAGTTCTCAAAGCTTCAAATGTTGAATGTCTCTAACAATCTTCTCAATGGGAACATCCCCAAATCCCTTCAGAGGTTCCCAGACTCATCTTTTGCAGGCAACGAACTCTCTCCAGTTTTTCCAGCCACTCCATCCCCTGCACCATCGCAGTTGACTCCTTCTGATTCGCCATCCTTGAGAACTCATCATTCAAACAGAAAGTTTAGTGAATCAGCGCTTCTTGGAATTGCAGTGGGTGGTTCTGCCCTAGTTTTTGTGCTCTTCGTTATCTTTCTGGTGCTATGTTATTCGGGGAAGAAGGATGCGAGCGCCCTCTCAGGCAAGGGATCTAAGGGCGACGCCTCACCGGAGAAGATTAGTGCTGGGAATCAGGATGAGAACAACAGGATTGTGTTCTTTGAGGGCTGTAATTTTGCGTTCGATTTGGAGGATCTGTTGAGGGCTTCAGCAGAGGTGCTTGGGAAGGGAACTTACGGGACGACATATAAAGCAGTGTTGGAGGATTCCACGACGGTGGTGGTGAAGAGGCTGAAGGAAGTTTCTGTTGGGAAGAAAGATTTTGAGCAGCAGATGGACATAGTGGGGAAGATTCGCCATGAGAACATTGTGGAGCTGAAGGCTTACTACTACTCAAAAGATGAGAAGCTCATGGTATATGACTACTACAGCCAGGGCAGTGTTTCTTCTTTGCTACATGGTAATACCTTTCTCTTTTCTGTTAAATTCACATGAAAATAGAAGGCACTTTCGTCTTTAAAGAACTAGAAACAGTTACCAAACTAGGAGAAGAAAACTTTGTGAGAAATAGAAGTTGCCATACTACCTGAATAGTATCTAGAAAGGCCTGCAATTGATTAATGACCAAAAGAAACTGAAGTGGTAGGTCCATTTTCTCAAATAATTCCAATTTTGTTATAGAGACAAATTATTGCATGTGATATGCATACTATTTCAATAGTATGTTAAATTTATTTTTAATGAGACACGTGTATTATACTCATTTTCAGATTTATTTCTTGCTGTACTTATGCATTTTACCATTTCTTCTCTTAACCGTGTTCATATTTCTTTGGATGAATACTCGTACTAATCATTTTGTTATAGAATAGGGCATAGCTTTTGCTGCTGCTTAACCAATTGGAACATCACTGAATGGAATGATCTAATGATTTCCATATTGTTTGTTGCTTCTTCCCTTTCATATTTCAAGCCAATCAAGGAATCTCAGAGCATCTCTAGTACTATTAGCTATGCATGGAAAGAGTGAAGAAACTAAAATATGTAAATTATTCGATTGGTGTTGGTTTGTGAGGCTTAATTCCCAATTTGTATTCCAACTCTTCATCCTAACTCCATTTCACAGCCATGGAGTTATCTGAATTTCTACACGTTAGGAATAATCACGAAGATATGAGATTATTTTGTAAACTGGTTATTGTATACTCTATTATAATTTATAAATAAGTCAATTAACATTAATCGTAACTAGGTTCATTGGAATATGATATTCTTAGTTCTGTTTTGGAGGTAGGCTAAAATTTGGACAATGTAAATCATTGTGTTTCTTCTTTCTCTTTTATCTCTTCTTAAATCATTTCTTATAACACCCGAGTGAGTGCTATTTCATTCTAATAATTGGTTGTTACAAAGACGTGAATCTAAGATGTAGAACTACGTAATATAAATTTTATTCTGATACCAATTGATGCAGAACTAGGAATCGAAAAGAGGAGTTGGTAGGAGGAAGTGACTAGAAGTTAAGAAGATTAGGAAAATGGAAAGAATAGAAAATAACCTTATAAATTCATTCGAAGCAACTGATTACAAAGTTTTGCGATTTCTAGAATTATAGCCATACCATCTAAAAAATAGAAATATGCGTTAAAATACAAAAATATTTGTTAATAAAGATATTAATTATCCATAATGCTGAAATCTATGAGAGACAATTTCAATGATGCATTATCGAAAATCATGATCATCGAAGAACCACACCAATTTTCGACAAGTCTTTCAGCATACCAGTCTTTGGGGAAACTAGGAATGACAGTGGTGGGATTGGATCTAGATCACCAAAACCCATTCTCACCCTGCCATGTGCTTTTTGTCACACTTGCCTACCTTATACCTATTTTCGCCCAGTCTCGTCCTACCTTGCCTCCCTTCTCATATGACTTATACCTGCTTTGCCTTCCCACGTTTTATTCAATGAAAGGTGCATTATATGACAAAAGTTCATTTGCTTGATATAATACATAAATTATACACAATAAAACACTAAATTAAATACAAGTGCAACATTACTTTGTAGGTCCATTATTTTCAAAATTTAGCATATGGTCCCTAAGCACTATTTAGTTTTTCAATTTGGTCCGTGAGGTCGAGTTAAATATATTAATTAGGTCCCTTCTTACAGATTCTATTAGTTTTTTGTTTTAAAAAGATGAAAATCACATTTCAAATATTATACATAATTTGGTAGTTTCTATATCTGCATGGCCTTGTAATGGGTTTGGCCTATCTAACTCCTTACCTACCTTGCAGGTTGAATTTTGAGATTCATACCCAATTCCATCAAAGGCGGGGAGGGGCAGGGCTAGTTAAACGAATATTGGTACAAATTGCCATCCCTAGGGAAAATCCATTTGATTGGAATTTTGCACAACTTGAAGTGAAAACTACATACATTAAACTTAGCAGAACTTAATGTGAAAACATCTCATGATTGCCACAAGCTGACAACTAGCTATTCCTCTTTTTCGATAAGAAGATTTCAAAAGAGGTGAACTATATTTTCAGCTGCCTTTTACTACTCTTCAGTGTTGGACTTCACCAGCAATGGATTACCTAGACTGCTCTCCTTGTGTATCTCTCACATTAGCATTGCTCTGTTAGCTGTTCTCTTTCTACAGTAGTAATTGACCTTAGCAACATGCTCATGTGCATTGCTTCTTTCCCCTTTATAGCATATAAATGATTAAATAACCTTGCCAAAATTCCAAGAGCACTCTCAATGTCACCTTTTTGGAAAACCCTTTCGATTGAGATTTTATGCAACTCGAAACGAAAACCATAGTAGATTACACTTAGTGGAACTTAACATGAGAACACCTTCTTATGGTTTCACAAGCCAGGCAACTAGCTAAGTTTAAAGAGTGGTTTGAATTTCTTCAGTAGAACCCAAGAAGCTCTAGATTAGTAGATGATTGATCTCTCTGTTATTCCTCTTCTTCGACATGTATAATTCAGAAGAGTTGAACTCCTCGATGGTTTGTTGTCTTCCACTGCTCTTCATTAAGATGTATCACTTGGAGAGTTTTTGTTATGTATCTCTTACAGTAGCCTTGCTCTTTCAATTGTTCTTTTTATGTCAATTGTAATAATCATCAACAACAATATAGGCATTGCTTCTATGGCCCTTTTTATAGCAGAAAGATGAGTAAATAGCTTCTGTCCAAATTCTAAGAGTCCCATCAACATCACTTTCTCAGTTAGCTACTTATGAAACGATTTTGGCTAAGGAGGCCAATGTAGCTATTTTCGCATAACTTTCTGTGATTCTTTGTATGTTTTCGTGGCATGCTTGTTTCCAAAGTAGAAATTCCTTCTCAAGATTTCTTCTTGAGGATATGCACAATAAGTTTTGTCAAGCTTCGTCTTGGTGATAAATGATTTTGACTTGACTTCATCGCAGTCTCTTTTACATCTTTAGATTCACAAATCTCTGTTCTCCATCGAGGTTTCCAAAACTTCATCTCTTGTCGAAAACATTGTTCTTCGACAAGCCTTTCATGACACAATCGTCAACTAAGTCCTTCGTCGACTTCTTGCCAAATTTCCTCACTTTCTCCTATACAGAATGATCTCACGACACTTAAATCCTGAATTTGTATAGTACTAATAACAGACAAATAATCTCCTATTGAGTGTCTAAAATCTTATAGTTATCAACCTTTTTAATGGAAAATAATCGAATTTGTTTTTGGGATTGTCTCGACTTGGGTTTCCATTAGTATGATTGGACATCACAAGTACATCTCAGTGCTACTAACCTGTGCCTCTTCATGAGCCACCTGCTAAAGGATGGGGAATTTTGTTTGTTTTGCAAGCGCTTATGATTTTAGAGTTTATTTGTCAGTCAGCAATACCATTTCTTTTTTAAAAAAATAGGTGGACTAATGATAGTCCATTTAAACCTTTCATGAATTTGTTTTATTGTGTTTGATTTGGTGTTTCATATGTCAATAGGTAGAAAGTTAAACCTCTCAGATTGCGCATAATCCAAGAACTTAGAATTTAAAACAAAGCTCAAATATGCCAATTTGTCACCTCAAACAATTGGCACGTGTCATCCCTAATTAAATTGGAATTTTCACACGAACCAAGGATCTTGAATGAAAGAGGCTAGCTATGTGTGAATATGAAGTTGTGTTAACCTCTTCTATCCAAATTCTCACGGTGCTATTCAAAGGAATATTAGGAAGCTTTAAGCGTATCGATTTTTTCGTATTTCTTGCCTATATCCACTTGAGGTGAAAACGGCCATGTGATTATGCGAATGCTGCCTCGTGTGCCAAGGTGGGTTACTGATACATGCTATCTTTTGACTTTGCTAAGCAAAGTTGTTCCAACATATAATTTCGAAGCCATCTTCTTCCCAATATTAAAGTTTAGTCAAGTTCAGTCAAGCATAGGTTTTAACTGCATGTCACTGTGAATCTTGTATATAAAATAATTTTAAAATTATGCAATTCTTTTGAAATAATTACATTGTGAAATGCTTGCTAGAAACTTAGCGTTTGCATGCATTGCTAAATTTTTAGCTATTTTTTATTCTAGGTATGCCAATGTCTTAAAATACTTTATGAACTTGATTGTTCTGGTTGTTTATATTTTTCTTATTCAGTGTCTCTTGATACTGCCAATTGTTTATTTGCTTGTCCTTCACTCTGCTATAGCCATTATTTTTATTTCTTTTCCACATAATTTTATCTTGGGACTGTATGCCTTTTTTAATCATGGCGGATTTAAACTTTTATTCTTGGTCAAGATATGAGATTCTAAATGTTGTGATCAAAGAAAGCAACATGAAACCTCGTCTACGAAGAACTAGGCATCGAAAAAAACTTGAGTTACTTTTGACTCCAAATTTTGTCGATAGAACAGAAAAGCAACTGTGAAAAACACCTTTTATAGGATCTTACACTAACTTGGAGATAGACGTTAAGAGGACTTGTGTGAGATATAGAATAATTCATGGTTGCCATAAGCCAGACAACTAACTAAAATATGAATTTTTTTTAGGTGATTTTATTTGGTGACTCACCAAAAACTGTAGGGGACTCTCATAAGAATCTCAAATGAAAACAAAATCATCTCTTTACCTTTCTCCTTCAGCAACTGGAGATCTTCGACGATGGGGAGCTTCTATTTCAAATCCTGTCATTGTACTTCTTGACGGTGGACCTCAATTAAGACTACACAACTTTTTCATGAATGTACTGATTTCTTATTTTGTCCTTACTCATTTCTTAACCTGAAATGGGATACAGAAAAGTCTCATTTTTTCTTCCAGATTGTATGATACAAGTCCTTTTAGAGCCCCAAAAAATTGGCCTTAGATACCTATGAAATCACCTTTGTAGCAAACAAAAAATTAAGAAAAAATGAGTGTTGAATTTCACGTCAATCTCCTATTCAGGTTATCCAAAAGACCTGAATACTTTGTCTTGGTCCGAGTGGCGAGGCCATTTCTCTTTTGCATGTTCATGCAGTTTTGAACATCTCAGAGATGAATAATAGAAGTAGGAGCTTGTCACACATGGCTCTGATCAAAATCCCAAGACCTAATTTGCATGTGGTGGCAGCGTGCATAAAACTGTCACAGAGATATTTTCCGGATTATCGTTAGTAATAGGATAGAATAAATGTGATATTATTCAACTTTGATGGGATTTAAAAAATGGGTCCAAGGCCAGTAGAATTCTAATCGTATCATATTTCAACTGTAATCCATGTTTCATCCAAAAAAAAAAAAATGGTTTAATCCAACGAATAGTTGTTCCTCAACTAAATAGAAATTCTTGTCAAAACTAAATAGAAA
Organism: Apostasia ramifera; assembly: GCA_019297695.1. Classification (NCBI taxonomy): domain Eukaryota; kingdom Viridiplantae; phylum Streptophyta; class Magnoliopsida; order Asparagales; family Orchidaceae; genus Apostasia; species Apostasia ramifera. The sequence continues at coordinate 116,032 of JAEMOT010002522.1, read as the reverse complement.
TTCAACTGAAGTTAATTCAAAGTGAATCGACTCAAAATTTAATCTGCTTAAAATCTTAAGCTGCTTATACGTAAAATCTTAAACTGCATTTGAACACAACCATAATGTTTGAAGGTTTTCCTATACACAGTCCTATTTTAAGAACAGCTCAACGCTGCTACTTTGGTATGTTCTTTTTATTTGGACAAATCCTGAATACATTGTTAGACGCATTATTGCATTTGTTAACTGAACTTTTTCTCTCTCCTGTGAAAATCCACACTTTCAAAAACCTTCACCTTTCCCATCTCTACTTGCAGCTTATTCGCAATGCTTCCAAAGCAATGCAAATGTTTCATATATATGCATGTTCTTTTCACATGAGATGTCATTTACATGCTTTTATGTATTATGCCTTTATTTCACTAATTTTTGTTTCATCCGAATCATCGATGAAAGTAATTTGGAAACTTACTAAGAGAATAAGAGTTGGATCATTCTTATTATGATTATTTGCTTGTAGATCATGTGCTTGAGCATATCATAGACATACTTGTTTCATTTCAGTTTTATAATATTACATATGTTCCACGTATGTAAATAGTGTAACTGATTATTTAGTACAGTATGCTACATTAGATATTTTTGCTGAGGGGTAGGCTCCTCTCGTTTGATTTTTGTAATGCTATATGACGATGCCAAGTTTCGAAGAAAAATGGAAAACAAAAGTTCTACTAACTCCACATCAAATGCAGGTTTTATTCATATTCTAGTCTGCTTTATGAACCATTTGAATTTAGTTTCAGATGGTAATCTTATTATCTGCTTATTATCTTCAGAAAGCCGAGACTATTATGTGTTTGTTTGGTGCCAACCTTCACTAATGTTGGTTGTTGTCAAAAATAGCTCAAAAAAAAACAGAAAGGAATTGAAATAATTTGCAATACTTGTGCAGGAAAGCGAGGTGAAAGCAGGTCACCCTTAGACTGGGAAACCAGGCTGAGAGTTGCACTGGGAGCTGCAAGAGGCATTGCTCACATCCATCTGGAGCAACACGGCAAACTCGTTCATGGCAACATAAAGTCCTCCAATGTCTTCCTCAACAACCGTGACTACGGTTGCCTCTCAGACCTTGGCCTTTCCACCATCATTGGCCCCACATCTCCTCACATCTCACGCATCGCCGGCTACCGTGCTCCCGAGGTTGCTGACGCCCGAAAAGCCTCACAATTTTCTGACATATACAGCTTCGGCGTTCTCCTCCTGGAGCTCCTAACTGGAAAATCACCCATCCAAATAAGTGGAGGCGGCGACGAGGTGGTTCACCTTGTTCGTTGGGTGCATTCTGTGGTGAGAGAGGAGTGGACGGCAGAAGTTTTCGATGTGCAGCTAATGAGATATGCCAACATAGAGGAGGAGATGGTTGAGATGCTCAGGATTGCAATGGCCTGCGTTGCGAGGATGCCGGAGCAGCGGCCGAAGATGACCGAGGTGGTGAGTATGATTGAGGATGTGAGGAGGACTGATAATGAGTATGAGAGTCAGAGCTGAGGGCAGGGTGATTGGTAGTTAGAGGTTTCTATTGCATTCTTGGTGTCCCACAGGTAATAAGCTGTGATATAGCAGGGTAGTTCTTTATCTTCTGAGGTTTGTATGTGCTTCCCACAGGGTAGCATCTTAAATTGTTTATTTGATATGCTATTTAACTGCAGATTTTCTTTCTTTTTTTTTTTTTTTTGGTGGTTAAAAAGTATTTATGAGTCTTTGAGCTATGATGGGTAATTCTTGAGGCCTTACTTCATATAGCATTTTGGTCAATATGTTTTATTAGACATTCAATTTGGATCTCTTTCTTAAGGCCTCGTTCGATTCACACTTTTTTTTTTTTGAGGTTTAATATAAATTTTAATTTTGAAAATTAATTTTATTTTATATACAATACAAATTTTAATATTAAAATTAATTTTAACATAAATTATATTCTGGTCTTTGAGTTTAAGGTTTAATGGCATGTTTTTAAAATTATAAGATCCCTGAGTTTTAATAAATTATTAAATATATTTTTTTATTTTTTTACTATTAATTTTTTTAAAATTAATATTATATCCTTCTCTTCTCTCTCTTCNGCCACTTGAGGGCCACACACGTCGGGCGGCCGACGGATCCGTTGGAAGCCGCGCGGCCTCACTCATGCGTGGGGATTGAGACGAGAAAGAGAAGGAGAGGAGTATAATGATAATTTTAAAAAATTTTAATAATAAAAAATAAAAAGAATTTATTTGATAATTTATTAAAACTCAAAGATTTCGATATTATAACGTAGACCTGTGCGTTATTAAGTTTTAAATTCAAGAATTTATATGTAATTTACCCTTAATTTTATTTCATATATTACCCAATTTTTAATTTAAATTTTTTTTATTAAATTTATAAATAAAATACTTTTTCTGATTTATTGAAATATCAATTACTCAATCAAAGGAGGCTTAGGTGTCAATATTAATTCCTAAGTTCCTAACGCAAACATGGTACTTTATCATCAGTTGGCCAATATATTATTATTAAATTTTAGAGTAAATTTCATTTAGGCTCATGAGATTAAAAAAGTGTTGCAAATAAGTTTTAATTTTTGAAAATTTTTTATTTAAGTTTCTCTCATAAATTTTTGCATTGCTGTGAGGTATCAAAATATGATAGTTATTAAAATGAGTGTAAATGAATTTTTCGTAGTCAATTAATGATAGGGGTAGTTCGAAAAAGAAGTGAAAAGAATAATTTTTTTTTTTAAAATATATTTTAATTTTTTTATTTATTACACAATTTTCTTTCAAAAGAATTTTGCGAAAAAGTGAGAATTAATATCATAAATTTTACAATAGAGATTTAAATTGAGAATTTTAAAAATTTGAGGCTTGCTGCAACAATCAACTAACATCTAGAACTCAAATGCAATTTACCATAAATTTTATTTTTAACATTTGAGGGGAAAGCAATATTTGCTAATGAGGAAATATATAATATGCATTAAGTTTTTCAGATTAATAAAGTTAAAATTAGGTGTTTCAATTGAAAAAAAAGTTATAATATTGTGTGATAGCATAATATGATAAATTTTCTTTATAAATTACCAAACTATTCTGGCTTTGTTATATTATAGGAATAATTAACTACATGCCACACAATTTAGTTTTATTTTTGCCTTACCCATTCATTCTTAATTAATTATACTATACACACTCAAAATATTACAAAATCTTACATACACACATTTGAGTTAAAACTTAATCAAAATTTATTTGAAGAAAAATTATTCTGTTAGTAAATCATTAAAATTATATTTTTACTCTTAATGGTATATATTTTTCTCTTTCTCAATACCACACTAAAGCGCTGATTTGTCTTAAAATTAATTCACGTAGCGGATGTCTTCTTCCTTTGCCGCCACCTAAACATTAAGATTTTAAGATTTTCACTCAAAATATATTTAAATATCTTTAAAATAATATGATGAACGGCTCAGATTTTTTATAATTTAATTATAGTTAGGTTATTAAAAAATTATGATTACTCATTATAATAGAAATAAGTTAAAATATGTGTATGTAAGATTTTATATTATTTTGAGTGTGCATAGCATAATTAACTAAGAATGGATGGATAAGGCATAAATAAAACTAAATTGTGTGGCATGTAGGTAATTATTCTTATATTATAATGAAATTTTTTTTATAGTATATTATAATGAAGTTGAGCTAAAAAAAAAAAAAAAACATCAAAATTTGATGTTACAAAAATGAGAAATTTGAGTTGAATCAGAGGAAAGAGTAGAAAGTGGAGAACAAAAATCCATTATATTGAAGAAAGTATGAAATTTTATGTTTAATATTTGATATGAATAGCACATTTAACAGGTGTGTGGAAGATGCATATCGATGAGACTTGTGGAATCAAGAAGAAAAAGAATGGATTAAAAATAATTATTGTGTTTCTAGAATTAATTTAATGGTATTATTAAAAAATATGAAAAATATTGCATGCTTTTTTAGATGAAAATAATCGTAAATTGACATTATTTTTATAGATAATATTATTGGTGAAAAAAACTTTATTTGAAATGCGTTTGTTTGGCCAGATTAATTTTAATTAGATTAGAATTAATTTGATAACCTGATATTTTTATTTTAAAATCTATAAAAAGTTTAAAGTAAAATTAATTATATTTTTAAGTTTATATAACATTTGAAATAAATATAATTTTTTTTATTTAAAAACACATGAATGTGAAACTAAATTTGAATTAAAATTAAAAATTTATTTAGAAATTATTTGAATATTTGATATTTATGTATAATATTAATTTTAATCCAAATTTAACTTAATGTTTGTAAATAAATAGAACCTAAGAGCATACAATTTTTTTGCATATGATATATGAATTATTATAATGATATATTAAATTTTTTTTTAATGAGACATGCATATTGAGATATTATTGCATATATTTGATGTACGAGGATAAGTTTAAAGGAACGATGAAATAAATAAATTTGAGAAAAAAAAATAAATTTAAAAAATTATGCGATGCACATTACTCATTAAAAATAAATATAATATATTATCCTGCACAATTTATTTATATTTTTTTATCCATATTTTATTTGACGCGTACGTTTCCTTTCCCTTTTCAGACAATCGTTTTCCGGAGTTCTGTGTGTATGTTCTACCTACGGAACTCTTTTATAAGCCGTGTTCTGATCCTTCCGCTGCATTTCCTTCGTCCGATCATCGTGGGTTCCACACAGGACTCCGGCGTTCCTCTTTTATACAACTTCTTCCCGCGAGACTCCATACCGTCATCTCCTTCTCCTCCTCCTCCTCCTCCTCCTCCTCCTCCTCCTCCACATCACCGTCGTTTCACCTTTTTCGCTTCTATTTTCCAGGTACTCGCTCGTCGCGGAATTCGCTCCATGCTCCTTCCAATCCATTACTATTTCTCCTTCAAATTATGACAATAATTCCTTTTCGAATCGTCAATCCTTCCATTACTTGCTGAATCCAATTATCCCCATTTCGAATTCCGATCTTTAATTCCTTGAAACAAGAAGAGCTCAAAAGATCAGGGAAAGGAGCATCCATGGCGGAGGAGGCGAAGCCGGTGCTTCAGAAGCCGCCGGGATATCGGGACCCTTCGGAGTCATCGCCGGCGCCGGTCCGGCCGCCGAAGAAAGCGCAGCTTCCCCCGGCATTACGGCACCCGGGAGTCCCCTCCCGCCGGCAGCCGACCGGCCGGTCCTGCTGCTGCTGCTTCTTCATCCTCATCCTCGTTCTCCTCATCGTCTTCTCCGTCTCCGGCGGCGCCGCCTATCTCTGGTTCAAGCCGCGCCTCCCGTCGTTCCGTGTCGTGAATGCTACCTCGCCGACGTTCAAGGTGACCGCCAGATCTGACGGCACGATCCTCGATGCGTCGGTGAGGGTGAAGATCGAGGCCTCGAATCCGAACGAGAAGCTCGGGCTCGCGTTCCGCGGATCGGAGGCGAGGATCGGGGCGGCGGACGAGGACGGCATGGTGGAAGTGGGGAAGGGATCGGCGGCGGCGTTCTCTGTGAGGCCGCGGTCCTCGACGGCGATGATTTTCGCGGCTGCGGCGAAGGGGTTGATGATCGGCGACGCCGTGGGGACGAGGTTAAAGGCGAGGTACAAGAGCAAGGACATTGGCATTGTAGTGGAGCTGAGCACGAAGGTAGGGTTTGTCGTTGGAGGTAAGTTTACCCCGAAAATCCTGATCCGGCTGAAGTGCGGCGCGGCTCGCCTGAACCAGATTGGCAATAGACGGTCGCCAGGCTCGCTGCCGAAATGTGATCTTCGCTTCTTCGACGGTTAGTGGGGCTACCGATATAATATCCCTTTCGTTATTAATTACGCTGATTTTAGGGTAAAACAAATTAATTTCAATTCAGAGTAATATTTTAAAACTAATTTTTTTTTCATTTTATTAAATTTATTTTACTCTAAAATTAATTTGAACTTTTTAGATGCTCGTTTTAGCATATTTGAACCTCTTCTAACTAATTAATTTTAATTCAAATTCAATCTTTTGATTTTCATTTTATTTCTTTAAAGAAACACAGAATTATCAATTATGTAATGCATTATGACTTCTAACTCATTGTTGATTAATTTATTGGGCCAAAATTATTTTAAAAATTCTATGTTTTTTCGTTAGCATTTTTTTTGAAAGGCAAAATAATAATAATAATAAATGTTGCAGTTATTAACTTTTCTATTTGAGATTTTGAATTTGGGATAAATGCTAGCAGGAATGTTTTCAAGTCAGAAAGATCTGATGAAGATGCTATCCCTGGAACAGAGTTCTGGTTGAATTTTGCCACATTTGCCACTAAACAGAGAGGTCATGGAATTTAATTTACTTTCATTAATTCTTTATCCCATCATTCTTAGTTGCAATAGTTGTCAAAAATTGGGAGTAAACATAAATAAATGCATAGTATAAGTAAATCTTTGTATAAAATTTGATATTATTTCTGTTCTTAATTATAGCAAAATATATTTTTTTTTTCTTTTTATTACGCATGACTGAAGTATAAGAACATATTATTCCTTCTTTCATGATATTATATTTTTTTATGATTAAAGCTCTGTTTATTTTGAAGTTAAAAATTAATCTAGTTTAATTTTAAACAGACATATCACATCACACATAAAATTTAATATTAAAAATTTACTTTATTTCACATCCTATACACATTACAAAAATAATAACTAATTTATATCACATCTCTCATATATTTTAACATAATAACTAACTTTATATCACATCACTTACATATTTTAATATAATAATTAATTTTATTTCACATTATTCAAATTTAATTTTAATCTTGTTAAATTAAACTCTACAAATAAACAGAATGAGTTGAAACACAAATCTCTTTTCATTTATTTATAATAGTATATATTAAATATGTATGTATGTCTAACTAAATTTTTGTTACAATTATACCCCATTTATTTTAAAAGTTAGGGACAACTTTTTAAAATTTATTACATTGATTAATACTCTTGTAACTGCAGTAAAAATTAGATCTAATTAAGAATTGATATGCCAGAGTTCTATAAATACATGTAATGATGTAATCTCTACTTTGTGAAGTGAAGAAACTTATAATTTCTACACACTTGAACTCATAACTCATAGAATGAGAAATTGTAGTCGTAGCTGAAATTTCTCTCAACTAAAAATCTTATTTTGCTTTTTAAAAAAATAAAATAATATTTTACTTCTCATTTTACACAAATTTTAACATTGAATAATCAATTTATTTCATATTCAACATAATTTTTAATATAATTAACTCACTTTTTTTCGTATTTTAAAATAATTTTTATAATTTTTTTATAAATCTTTTTCTCCTCCAACTAAATGGATCTATAAACTTTGTACTTATTTCATTATATTCTCACTTTTTACTCTTGCCATATATATTGCATTGTCGTTTTCTCCTAGATCTTAGATTTTTATGTACCAACATTATTACCTTCTTTCTCCCCTAATCTCTTCTAATTTACTATCTCAGAGTGCTATTTAACTTACGAAAGAAAGCTCACTTTGTGCAAGAATCAAAGCTCCTTCAAAAAGATGAAATCCCCTATTAACATTTTTAGTGCTCTTATTGAGACTCTTTGATGGCCAGAGAATGCTCTCAAACCATACAAATAAGATCATAGACCACCAATCATGTAGCTGTTGTTAGAGAGCAATGTGCTCAACCTCATGACCAAGATGCTGCAACCACCTCCCTCCCTTCTACTACCACAAAGGAGATTCAAGTACGAGTTGGGCAGATACGAGCATTTGTCAACACCTTAACAAAATTTATCTAGGAAATGATTAAAACCACCATGATCCAAAGACAATTGAATATGGCAACAACGTCAAGTGTTTTAAAGGTCCTACAGGTGCAAAGCATGACACTTCTGCCAACTAAACTATGCCCCCTTCCCATGGTGGGTGGTTAAGTAGCAAGCATCCCCCTAATGACCTCCCAACCATTGACAATAATGGGATTTTTCCCCTTAGAGAGGTAACTATTTAAATGAACATTATTAAAGTAAATTCACTAATGTCTGCAATATAAGTTATTGTCAAAGTGGCTCCATACTAGATTCAGTTGCCCAAGCTCCTTGAGTGCAAAGGTAACTTAAGGTGGCTTAAACTTTGAGTGAAACTATAGGGACTTTGAAATAGAGGTATCATTTTAGAAGTTTAGCCATGGCAATATTTGCTACCTCTTCATGATCACCTTCAAAAAGGTTGCACATGAGTTGTTCAACTCAAGTCCCCATTCTCTCTCGAACACTTATGCAATAGTGCCCAAATTTAGATGGAAGTTAATGCACAATTTACGCATATTAAGTATCTGCGTTGAACCAACTTATCATTCTTAAATTTATTATTTCAAAAAGTAATTATTGCAACCCTACCTAGCGACTTCAAGTAGGCCTGTACCTAAACTCTCTCGACCATAAAGAGGTGGATAACATTCTTGCGATCCTCAACCGCACCCAGGAGTTTATAAATGTGGAGAATCGAGCCACATCTAAAAAGAAGCGCAATGTCTTGATAAACAGAAAATTAAATAATTTTTTACAACATCCCAGAGCAACTCAATCGATCACTCATTCTGGCAACTAGTAGAAAAAGGGAAACTCGATGATTTTCAGTGGCTGAGTGGAAAGGAGGTTCAAGAATAGGGAAAGCTTGTTTTCATGTCCCTAAAACTTCTTAGTGGCGACTTATCCCTACCACTATTGAGCCAAGATGCTAGAGTCTTGGAGAATCAAGTGGTTTAGATTGCAAATTCATTTGCATAGGACAACCATGCTAGCTAGTGAATTAAATAGAAAAAAAATAATGAAATGAAGTTTTTAGTCCTTTTGGGCCTTCTTGAAAACCTTTTTGATAAATTCTTCCTTTTAGTGTTCTTTATCTTGGCATTTTTCTTCTTTTTGGATTTTTTTTTTTTTTGAGTAATATTCTCTTTGGGTCCTTTGATCCTCCAAATTTTCAAATTTTTTTTCCTTTGAATTTCTTATCATTATCTTGGGCTTTCTTTGGGACTTCCTCCACAATCTGGGCCGTAGATGGCCCATCAACACTTTTTCTTTCTAGTTGGGCTTTTTGCTCTTCCATTGGGCTTTAATGATGGGGCATAGTTTGGACAGTTCAACCAAAATTTTCTTTATATAGGCTTCATCCCCTGATGATGCTCGTGATTGGAGCTATTATTTGGGTTCAGCTAGTCGAACATTTGCGGTAGGTGGGACCCGTGATGATGCGGGCCCCTCTCATTGGCAAGCCAAACTTAGTAAAATTTCTCGAGGTTGAAGTTTTCAACTTCAAAATTTTCTTTTTGTTTGCCGTCGTTAATCTTCTAAGTTTTTATCCTTGACAAATATCAGCGAAATAACACAGTTTGAAGCAATGTTCAAACACTAGGCAATTCATTTTTTTAATATGAATAGTTTTTAGAATTATAAATTTCCTTTGAATAATTTTTTGTAACATCAAGTTCTAGTGTTCTATTATAATACAAACAACTAATGGTCTAGAGAAGTTGGCGATCAATTTATCAACCTCAGTAGATCTTGGAAAAGCTAACCATAAGAATAACTAGTTCTTACTTTCAAATTTTAAGAGGTGGCTCCCGATGAATCTAAGTACCCCTTTGTCAGTTAAAATCACATTTAGGAATAAAACAGATGACAATGTCTCTCATCGTAAAGCCCACTCCAAATGTCACACAACGGACGCACTATACATACACACACTCAAATTGAGTCTCTATAAGGTTTGTTTCGAATCGAGTTTGCTCGACTTGAATTATTTTCGAATTGACTAGAGCTCGAGCCCCAATGAACTTGGTTGGCTCAAACTCCAACATGATATTTAGGAGGCGTCTACTTTAGTATTATTTGTGTTATATAATATAATTCAGATTTCACAGTATCTAAATATTATTTCTTAAGTAATATTTTCATAATTTAAAAAAATAATATTTATACATGTCATAAAATTAAATAATATAACACGATACTAAAAAAATATTAAACTAAATGCCACCTTCAAATGCTATTCACACCAATCTTGTGCAGTTTTATATTGTTGTAGGTATGAGGATCAGATCTAAAAGCAAATTTCATGAAAGGGACTTGAAGGCTCATTTCATCAGAACTGCTGGCTTCTGCACAATAGAAAAGATAACCAACTTGCTGCCACACATTGACTTTATCCAAACTTTCACCTCCATTCTTTGAAGAGAGAGAGAGAGAGAGAGAGAGAGAGAGAGAGAGTCAAAGAAGCTCATGCTCTGGAAATGGAGTCCAGCCCATGAACAGTTCCTCCACATGCACTCAATTTATTGGGGTAGGTTGCTTTAGGGGGGTGGCAAGCTAGCAATATATGATTGACCCAATAACTCGATTTAAACTCGATCCCAAAATATTCAAGTTCGAATCACAGAACTTTGAGCTGATAGTTGAATAGCTCAGGTCAAGTTATGTACGTATTGATTTTTGTTCTATAAATATGTCCTGCACATTTATTGAATGGAGTCGGGTTTCGATTTTGTCTTGTTTATGAATAGGAAGAAAATCGAATTGAGCTAATCAGGTCGGGTAGGAGTTAGGCTGGAGCCGCTAACCTATTCTACCGCCGAAAGTAGGTTGATTGACTTGGGAGCAAATAAGTATTTAATGTTGGATTAAATTAATTTGGACCATGGCTTGGCTGAGTTTTATTCTTAAGGTTAATTTTGTTGCAAACAGAATATCTAATTAATTTGTTCTGTTGGATTTTTTTGAACCGCTCATTTCAGAAAAAAAAATATACATGAATCTAATTATACATCGTATCTGAGATAAAGATATGATGAATTGTGGAAGGTGTTTCTTTTTTTTTTTCTTCCTCTAAATATTTATTATGTAGAAATATCTCTCTCGCTCTTGCTCGATTTCATTGAAAAAATAATCTGATGATGATTTATAGTAGATAAGATGACGAATAACTATTAAAATTTAAAATAATTTACTGACAGCAAAAAAGATAGCGCACAATAATGAGGGAGAGGAGGCAAAGATTTCGCATGGTAATGAGCCCGCAGTAATGAGTGGGCGGATAGAAAGAAGGCGAACGAGCTAGTGGCTATTGCAGTATTGAAATGTAGAAATGAAAAGCCAGATGGAGAGAAGACAGACGAGCGGTTATCGCAATAAATTTGATTAGGATCTTCACAACTGAAAACCAACGGTGTTGATAACATCGTTATGCAAAGCATAATAGCATTATGCCCGTTTTCTATCTTTCACTGAGATTAAATTAAAGGGCAGTCGAGGTTATATTTAGCATAAATATTTAACAAAAATTGCAATCACGTCTTTAATATTGGATGTTCATTACAAATAAAATTAATATATTTTATCATTTTGTCATTTCTATTTCGTGTGACACAACAGTGTCTACTTTTTGGAGGCGGCGAGTAAAAAAATATTTGAATCTAAAATAATAATTTTTTCAATATCAACAACTGTTACATATTAAAATAAAAATATCAACAACAGTTACCGATTAATTTAGATTTTAATGTTATAAAATATATAGGAAAACATATTAATGGTAATGAAGTCGCATAAATATTAGATATGATAGAACAAAAGGTTATATAGATATTTTATAATACATAAATATTTGTTGATTATCTCATCATATCTCTAACATGATTAAAAAAAAATGTTGTATATGATTTTTTTTATTATAAAAATTTTATTTGATTAGTATACATTCTAATTTAAATAGTACAACATTATGAATCGAGTTCAAGCTAAAGGCACATAACCTTCTTTTGTTCAAAATTATTATATCTGTGCACCTATGAGGAAATATTTGATTTAATTTAATGTTAATGCTTCTTTTATTGCAATTATATTTGATATGTAATGATCTCAAGTGAGAGATTAACTTCTGAATGAAAATAAAAATAAAAAATAAAAATGAATTCTAATAATTGATCAAATATATTTTATTTGACAAATTGATCAATTTTTTTTTTTTGATGGAATTGATCAAACATTTTGATCAATCAAGTTTTGTGGTTTTCATTTACTAATTAATAGATTAGTATCTAATTTATTCAAAAATTTAATAAAATTTAAATTTTAAATTATAATTAATTAATTTATTTGTTAATTATTAAGAATGTGCAGCAAGATTCTTATAAAAGTTTTATTACGTGCTCAATTAATTTTTAGAATTTTTAATTTTGAGAAAAATTTGAATCTAATTAATTAATTTTTTTTTTAATTTTGAGTTAAATTAAGACTAAATATAAATTATGTCTTTTATAAAAATATCTATTATATTTATTAAATAAATTTTTTATCACATCTCTTTATAAATAATATTATAATATATTTATATAAAGAAAATTTCTTAGAAAATATTTGGTTTAATGTTACCTTGGTGTTATGTGAGGTTATTTAGAAAAAATAATTATTTTTTTAACAATATTTATAAATAATTAATCAAAAAATAATATTTAAATGTTATAATATTTATATTATATGACATAATATTAATATAATATTTAACCAAATGCCCCCTTAATATTTTTGTTGATAGCACTAAATATTTGGTATTGAAAATTTCTCAAATATATTTTGTATTAATTTAACAAGCATAACTTACATGCTTTCAATTTACACAAAGATTGGAAGATAAATTTACTGAAAGGAATTGGTAATTCAGTTTAGGTCCTTAGCTTGCTTTAGTTTTAGATTTTTATTTTAAAATTTTTGAATTAAAATATAATTATGAATAAACTTGAGTAAAATAAATATATAAATAAATTTGTAGGACTGTGATTTTACAAGAATGCCCTGTGTGCTTATGATAAATAAATAAAGGGTAAATTCACCCAGGTTCCTGAGTTTAAGGGTTATTATCACACAAGTCCATATTTTTAAAATTTATCATCGGAGTCCCTAGATTTTCAAAATTTATCATCTGAATTCTTTTTTAATTTTTTATTATTAAAAAATATAAAAATCAGCCGGGCAGCTGGAGGCCGCTGCGTGCCGGGCGGCCTCCAGCGGCAGAGCGGCCTCCGGCGGTCGGTGTCGTGCGAGGCAGACGGAGGCGGCGAGGGGTGACGCGGGGCGGCGCGGTAAAGGCGCGACTGTCGGATCTGGTGGAGAGAGGGAGGGTAAGGGTATAATAGTAATTTTTATATTTTTTTAATAAATAAAAAATAAAAAGGGACTCAATGATAAATTTTGAAAACCTAGGGACCTCGATGATATAATTTAAAAAATGTGGACCTGTGTGATAATAATCCTTAAACTCGAGGACCTGGGTGAAATTGCCCATAAATAAATCTTAACGACATAGAATCTGCATTAAGATTCGTGCAATGTGATGATGTAGTTACTGATCCGGTGATCCCAATAATTAGCTGTTAAATAGAATCTGGGTTTATTTAACCAAATTATTTTAATCAATAAACATTTAAATAAAATAATTTTATATTAACATGAGTTGCATTATGTGAAATAAAATTTAATTCTTTATTTTAAAAGTTAAGAAGAAAGCAAGGTTAATAAATTAATTTTTCATTAAAATTTCTGTATTATATATTCTGTAATATTAAATTTCATATTAATTAAAATTGATTTAAGTAAACAAAAAATACCAATAAAACTATATATAAAATTACGATGGAAGAAGAATAAAATTCATGTTTTAATAGTGGCAAAAGAAAATAAAAAAGATGAGAAGATAGCACGAAATATTGAATTACTTTGAATTTTGTGAATTTATTATTATATATGTGAGCAATTTTTACTATTTATATTTTGTTTTTTTTATTCTTTAGTTGATTATACTAATTCATTAGTTTCATTGTTTTTCTTTTATCTATTATATATAATAATATTTCTTTAGTTTTACTATAATTGGCATTGGTTATATAAATCAAAACTTTTCCCTTTTTAGAATTATAACGAGTCAAACAGTTTGACCCCAGTATTATCTTAATAAGATGCTCATTAATTTAAAAATATTTCATCAATTTTCAGGCATGCATGTGTTTTAATTGAGAGCCCAGTTTGGCATGAGGACTAAATCAGGATCAAAATAATACTAATTTAAAAAAAAAAAATAATAATAATAAATAAAAATTTTAATTATTTTACATAAATTTTAATATAAAAAAAATATTATTTTACCTCAAATACTCAATAATTTTTAATAAAAAAAAATTAATTTTATTTTACATTCTAAATCAAAATACTCGATTCGAATATTTTGTTCTAGGAGTTTTTTTTTTTTTTTTTTTGCATGTAAATGGATCAAAGTTAAAGACCATACGATTTGATTAATAAATGAGTTAAATTAACTCGTCAATTTAACTCATTTATAGAAGTAATATTCATAAATTATTGGATCAGATCGTATGCTCCCACCCCTTAATTGCGGTCGTGACGACTCAAAGCAACTTAAACCGAATTGACTGGGCCTAACCTGTTGAGCGGCTCAAAATCACTAATCATTATTATTCTTTAATTTAACTTATACACATAGGCGTGTTCAAAAAATAATTTAAATATTCAATTAGAAAATTTTATAGATATTATTTCAAATAATAAAAAGTAGAGTAATGTTTTTAAAAAATTTAATGAAACTAATCAAATGCTTAATAAAAACAACTAAAATGAAATTGAAAAAATCAAAAATTCTTTCACGCAAAAATGAAATTAAAAGTGTGTTTCCTTAGATAAAATAATTATTTTATTTTACTCTAAAATAATTATTTTAATGTTCAATTTTATGAAATAATTATTTCATAATAATTATAAAATAGTTCATTTCTTCGCTTATTTAAGAAATAATTGTTTATTAATTATTTCTTATATGTTAAAATATTATTTTAAAATTATATTTATTCACATATATATAGTATATATATACACGTATATATACATATGCATATGTATATGCATATATGCATTATCATGTATATACAATGTCTATATATATATATATATATTTATATATATTATATTTATCTTATTATTTATGTAAAATTAAATTTAATAATATTTAATAATATAAAATTTTATTATATTATTTTATTAGATATTTTAGTCTTTTTCTTTTATGTTCACTGTTGGATAATATCTTTGAATTTTTCATTTAAATTAAGAAGCGGATAATTATTAAGATTTGATTATTATCATCACATGACTCTCAAATATTGAATTAATTTGATTAATTCAAACGGTCTAAATAGTAGAATAAATTTATTAATGTAATTTTATAGATAAAGATTGTTAATAGATGGACAAATATCATCCGTTCGATCGGCTACTTGATGGATATATCGAATTATCAAATCCCTCTATAAGTAGGTCCTCTCGCTACTCATAGTTAACATACAATATTCAATTTAATCGATACATAAAGTAGAGGGTGAGATAAAGAGGTAGAAAGCCTATTTATTTTTCAAAGCTCAGTTCAGAGATGACTTCTACATTGGCGAATCCGAGTATGTTTCGAAGTTATACAATTTATGAAATTGGTTAGTTTAAAGATCCATAATTTTGACTTGATGCTCGATCGAATTAAAGTTTTTTACATTAAAAGAATTTGTAATTTTCAATTCTTATTCTATATTCTATTATATCCAAGTAAATAAATAAATTATCATTTTTTTTTCTTTAAAATGATAATTTTACTACTATTAAATGTTAATTTTGTTTTAATCTTATTTCATTCAGTTGAAATAAATGTATCGTAAATCTATCATTATCTAATCCAAGCAAAAAAATTGGAAATATTCTCTACACAGTTTTAAGGAGTAGTTTCCTCGATAATGCGGTTTTGAACTCGATTTGAATTGTTTCGAACCAAAATCCGGCTTTAAAAACGATATATGCTATCAACTTTTTAAAAGAATAAATTTGACAGAGTGTTAAAAAATAAAGATAAAAAATAATGTTTTATTTATGCACTGTAGCTGCCTAATTAAAGAAATTAACCTAAAATGGATTCATTTATTGGATACCTTAAAATTGAGACATAAATTCGTTATCAGGAAAATAAATTTTCCTACATTTATAAATTCAACTGGAAATGTTAATTTAAACTTTGCAATAATTAACATTTTTCTACAGTAATATTGATTGTGATACTAATTTAAGATATTACTTTAATCACTCTCTATATACATATATATATATATATATATATATATATATATAATACTTAATATATGATAATATCACTAGAGATTATAGTCGCATTTTATTTTTTAAAATATAAGATAAAAATATAAGTTTTTAAATAAAAAGGCTCGAAACAAATGAGGCCTAAGGGTGTCTAAATGGAGATCGAATAAGAGAATAAGTACAAGAGAAAAAGAGAGAGATTCCCCTAGAGAGTTTCTCCTTTTTCTTATTTATAGCTTAAAGAGGAGAAAATATAATGGGTACAATCTGTCACATCTGGCACTTATTCCTGCAAAAAAATGATTAGGCAGTGGACCACATACTGCCTTAAATGCTGAGTTGACATAGTAGTATGGAGGATACGATCTGGTGATATCTCATTGAAGAACTGTTCAATTAGGGCTATTCGAGGAGGGATGTTTTGACTAGAGCTGTTCGACTATAAGTGCTAAAGAAGATTTTAACATATATATACATATATAATTTCATACATACAAGATTTATAAATATTATTAAGAGAAAAAAATAATTTTGTTTTAAATTTAATAAGAGAAAAATTTATTTTAATACTAGAAAGTATGTAAAATGTGAAATACTTTAAATTTTAATATTTATATTTGTATTAGATATGAAATAAAGTTAATTTTTATAGTTAAAATTTGTGTTAGATAAAAATTTTATCTCAAACCAAACGAGGTTCAAGTTTTGTAAAAAAAAGGATTCGATTAGTGGATTTAAATTGTTTAGAGGATATCGTAATTTTTTTTTTGAATACTATAATTTTACGTAAAAATTATCATTTTATTTCATTATATATATATTTACTCACGTGCGGAATCCTGGGAACTACCATAAATGAAGATTAGTTATCTTTATTAAATCTTAATTTAAAGTTTATTAAATGATGTAAAATGCCATTAAGCGTAGCTATTAATCACATTCATCGTGAAAAGTGCCACGTAAACGCCGATGTACGTGCGAGCTGGCAGCCACCGTTAATTAAAATAATATTAAATCGGAGCTCAAATTTATTTTTTTATTAAACTTGAATGCTTTATTCAATTTGAATACTTTTAAATAAATTGTGAGAAATATGATAATGAACGAGGTTTTGAAAACCGGACCGGCTTCAGAAACTGTAGACTGAAAGATTCAAAGTTCAATGATCGAATCGGGATCGAATCGGATCAAATCGGGATAAAGTAAAAATTAAAAAAATTAATAAAATATAATATAAATATAATATAAATATAATTAAGATATATATTATTCACACATCAACACAATAATTAAACATAAAATGAATATTTAATAATTAAATTTAATAAATAATATTTTATATCAATAATCCAAAAAATAATTTCAAGCAAATCGAAACAACAATAACCCAACAAAATATTCGCAAATCACAAATTGAGTATAATATTTAGTACATCATTAAAAGATCTGAACAAATGTATGTTTTATCAATATTAAAATACTAAATCATTTTATTATTTCATATTACTAAAATACTAAAATACTAAATTATTTCGAAAGGATGGGAGCTGGAGAGGAGAGTGCGAGATAAGAGAAATCGCAAGTTCGTGACTGTCGCACGAGTAGAGGCCTCAGAATGGAGGTTGAGTTAGGGACCCAGAGTTTAGGAAAGTTTTTTTTTTAATTTTAAACTCAACCGGTCCAACTGTACCAGTTCACCGGTTGACCGGTTGAACTGCGGTTTAGACCGGTTCTGGCCGGTTTAAGCGGATTCGGTTATAAAATTAAATCGGAATGGTTGGCTGACCGATTTATGATTCGACCGATTAGACCGGACAGTCCAATCCGATTTTTAAAACCACGGCAATGAATGGTGCGCGGTAGGCATCACAAATTTTATTTTCGGTTATGTATTTTTAATTAATAAAATATTAATTAATTGATATATAAATGAGCACTTTTCTTCTAAATTAGAAGAAACTATTTAATTAATACTATAAAGAGTATAGATATTAGACAAGCATTTTTCTAATTATTTTAATTAGAGGTTATTTAATTTAGTATTATTTAGATATTTTTATACCAAAATGTAAATATTATTTTTAAATAATCATTTAATTAATTCATGATTAAATGTAGTGAAAGTATGATTTTAAAATCATAAATTTATAATATTATCTAAATAAATTATCTAATTAAATAATAATTTTTTTTGAATAATATAACATAATTTTATAATAATTTTAAAGTAAATACGCTTTAATGTATAATATATATATATAGTAATCTAAAAATACAAAAATTATCACCATAAAATGAAATTTAAATATCACCTAAATTTGATGACAATAAAATGCCATTCTAATCTTATAATAATAAAAAGCAAGGGAAATCTTTGTTTAATAATTACAACTAGTGAAATTTGAGATAAAAATAAGATAATACTATTGCCTTCTTTTAATAATATTCATTATTATAACACCTCTTGAGAGTTAAAATATAGTGAAGTTTTGACTCTATCATCGTGAATCTTTTCAAATCTAAAATTTTTAATCGAAAGAATCTCTTTTCTTTTTTTTATGTTCTTTTTATTTTCGTTACTAAATCAAATGACTTTTTTGAAATTTTTTTTGAGAGAGATGAAAACTCGATATCTTCTATAGTAGGTTAGAGTGCTTCAACCAACTTGATCAAGTGAGTCATTAGTAAACTTTTCGAAATGTATCATTAATAAAGCGATTAATTAATTTTCATGCTTTTAATTTTCAAACACAATTAGTTTATCTTTTTGACAAATTATTTAGTTTGGGCAACTTACTACGTCAGACTTTTGAGAACAAATAATTGCACGACATACGTGTGTGTGAAGCCAATAATAGTGCATAGCAAGAAATAATGCATACGAGAAATGTCATTAGTGTTATTTTTATTTTGTATTTGCATTTTTTTCGCTTTACAAAGGTTTTCACTTATTGGCTTTGTAAAAGCAAAACATGCTATTAAAAATAAAAAAATTATATGGACGAAGTTTTGGACCTCCGACCGTCAAGATTGAAAATTCTTTGACAACTAAAAAAAAATAGAGAAATTTGTATATATAATAAAAAAAACAAATTTATTATATATATTAAACAATTTAAAAATTAAATATAATTTTTATTGTCATAAAATTAAATGTAATTCATTCTAAACTCTTTTACCCTGTTTGGCAACTGGCTAAAAAAAATAACTTATTTTAGCCATGATCAAAATCTTAAATTTATTTAAAAAAAAAATTTAAAAATTATTTTATATCTTATCTGACACAAATTTTAACATTAAATAATTATTTTATTTCACATCCAACAAATTTTTAATATAATTAATTCACTTTATTTCATATTATATTTATATTTCTAAAAATTTTCACAAAATTTTTTTAAATTATCTTTTTTTTTTTTTTCTAACCAAACAGAGCCCAGATTCAAATTTTATTCTCATTATATCAAAAAAAAAAATTCTCACACATATTAATATTTTGCACGTGTGTAATGAGATGCATGACCATTGTGATTATATAAAAAAAAAGTTCAAAGAATATTATACATGTAAATAATTTTAAGTAGTTTCATTAATAAATATCTAAATAATGAATTATATATATATATATAAAGCAAAAAAAAAACTCACAATATCTTAAACGTGTTTATCTTGCAATTAACGTGCTCACAGGAAGCAATGTTAAGCACGGAAAAACCTAAAAATGTATATCCAATCTAAAAAAATTAATTAAGAAGAAAAGTAATTATAAAAAGCAAGATAATCATTATAAGTAACGTTAAAATGCCTACACGAAATTAAAAGATGAATACACAAATTTAAAAAATATATAACAAGAAATAAAAATAAACATTAACAATATTTTATACTGATTTTTGCTCGATCTAGCAGGTCGTTGATGAATAGAATTCGAGTAAATTTGAGTCAACTTTAACTTAACTAAAAATTGAGTCAAATCTACTCAAAATAAATTGAGTTCGAGAAAATCCAAAGTACATTTCGAAATAACTTGACATAAACTACAATTTTAATTTGTATTAATAATAAACATAATATTATCTAATATTATAATGTTTAAATATTTTGAGACGAAATGATAAAATCTTAATGAGGGCACCAAATTCACCCTATTTGAGATGGAGAATATTAAAGATTAACTCAAACTTGATTTGAAATATTTCGAGTTTCTATGTGACTTAAAATTTGACTTAAAAATGCTCGAATCAAATTTTATTTGAGTCAAAATCCGAGTAAGTTTGAAGCAAATTTCAAGTTTGAAATAATTTTTAGAATGCTAGCAAAGGTCCCATGTGAAAATTTCTCATTGTGGTGAGAATAAGGGCTGAAAATGGGTAGGATTTTAATCTGATACGATTCAAGATCTAATTCAAATTTAACGAGTAGATAAATGGATATATTTTTAGATTTGATGCTCTGACCTAAGGGTCTAACCTAATCCATTTGCAACTACTATATCAAAATTTAGATTTACCCTAATCAGATTCGATATTGATCTAACTGTTTACGTTATTAAATCTATATAATAAACTATATAATTTTATGTTATTTTAAGGAGAATTAATTATCTATACAATGTTCTTCAAATATTTTATATTTATTATAAAATTATTTAAATATTTCTTAAAATAATCAATGCTAATTATATTATTTTTTAATATAACAAATTTTTAAAATTTATATAATTTTATTTTGATGATATTATATATAAATAAAACAAATAAATAGTTTTTGTGTTTTTAAAAATAATTGATGTTTGATTAATTAAAATTTAGTTCGATAATTATTCAAATTAACTCGAATTAGATTCAAAAATTTAAGCCATCACAGGTCATGATTGAATCTGAATCAATTTAAATTTGTAATTTAAATTTAATTTGAATCAATGTTGGACAAATTTAAATTGAAATTTATTTGATGTGAATTGGACTCATTAGATTAGAATGGACCCGCGTGAGCCATTTGGGGGCTCCACAGTCAGCGCCAGCTGTACCAGGCAGCTGGACCCGCAAGGGGACCACCAATGCCAGCTGTAAGAAGCTGCCGTCCAGATGCGGCGGCTGGTGACGCACACCGGCTGACCGCCCGTCGCCGGTGGTTACCGGCTATCCCAGTTTCTCCATTCCTCTCTGGTTTGAGCCCCTTCCTGATGTTATCTTTGTAAAGGACATATCTGGCATTCTTAAGAAGATACTGGGGCAATAATGTAATGTTGGCCAATGAACTTAAAATTAGGAATTATTTCGATTCCTGCTGTTGGGATCCTTATAAAACAGCAACTCTCACTCCTTACATCCTCCGGCAAGTCTTCCCCTTCTCTCTCCTTCACTTTGGCCGCTGGATGCTTCTCTCTCTCTCTCTCTTCCTCTTTCTTCGAAGAAGCTGAAATCTGAGCGAGAGCGCGGCCGCTACTGTTCACCGTTCCAGACGGAAAGGACTACGGGCAAGCAGCCACCATCCATGGAAGAAAAACAGGTCCGGCCTCTTCCTCTGTCTCTCACCCCACACTGAGGAACGCTCTCCTCTGTCCCTCCCTTAACCACCTCCTCTGTTTCCTGTGAAGAATCTCTCTGCTTCGGTCTTTCTTTCTCCCCACGCTCCTCGCCTTCCATTTTCGCCTCTTCTTTCCTCGAACTTTCACTTTCCACTTTTCCCCAGGAATTTCAACCTTTTTTGCGTTGTTGGTTGTCTTTCTAGCTTCCATGCCTCTTTGCATCTTTATTCCTCCTCAAGTTTAACAGAGGAGGAATCCTTCTTCTAGCTTGCTTTCTTCCTGATAAAAACTCTGCTTCTATTAATGTGCGCTACTCAGGTAATGGGATTAGATTGAGAGAAGGAGATCTAATGGAAGGGGCCTACTTACTTCCGGTCAAGCATACAGTTCATGTAAACGTGACCTCCAAACCCCTGCATAGGCTGCATCCTCCCCGTTCCAAGGAACGAACCACCGCCGGCGGGTCGCGCACTATCCGCATCTTCTGCGACGATCGCGAAGCGACAGACTCCTCATCCGAAGAAGAGTTCTGCTACCAACGCCGCCGGGTCAAGCGTTATATGCAGGAGGTACGGCTGGAGGCTCGGCCGGCGAGAGCTACCCCCTCCGACGATGTACCCGAGGGTAAACCCAACAGGGCGACAGCCGGCCCGAGAAAGACGAAGAAGGTTGCCGCCGCCCCAGCCAGGACTATGCCGTCGGGTTTTCCGAGGTTCCGTGGCGTGCGGCGGCGGCCGTGGGGGAAGTATGCGGCGGAGATTCGCGACCCCTCGAGACGGGTTCGCGTGTGGCTCGGAACTTACGACACCGCTGAGGAGGCCGCTAAGGTCTACGACTCCGCCGCTATTCAGCTCCGCGGCCCCGACGCTACCACAAACTTCTCCTGCCGGTCGCCGGACGTGGCGGTGGCGCAGGAGCCTCCCCCGCTTGCGGCTAACGTTTCCGAGACTAACCTCTCTGTTTACGGAGGCTATGAGTCCAGCGAGGACTCCCGCAATATGTCATCCCCGACCTCCGTCCTCCGCGGGTTTCCTTCTTCATCGGCCCCAGACGAGACAAGGAAGCCTGCAGGCGAATACTCCGGCGAGTTTATGTTCGATGAAATGCCTTTTCATAGCGAGATTCTGGACATCGGCTTATCTGTGCCGGCTATTTTTGAAGAATCCCCGGCTCCGCTGAGCTTCTTTCCGGACGAGACGCTGATGCTCGGCTCTGGGTTTGACCTCCGATTGTCTTCGAGACAAGACGACGATGATTTCTTCAATGAAATCGGCGATCTGTTCCCTCTGGACCCTCTCCTCGCCGTAACGAGCACAATATGCTGAAGAGAAATCGCGGCGCGCCGTGTTGTTCCGCCGCCGGACGCCGATTGGTCGGCCGATTTTGGATCGGAGGAGGAACTTCTGAAGAAGCTGCCCCTTTTGTCTCCCACCGAATTTTCGTATTTCCCTCCCTATCCCTGACCGTAACCTCTCCGTCATTTAACGGCTACGGAACGGACAATGCTTTTTTATATTTAAAAAAGTATTTTTTTATTGAGTGTTTTTTTAAAAAATTTTTGAAAAACAAAAAATTATTCTGTCGCTTCCAACTTGTTTAATGTAGTGGCTTCACACGTGTCCGAGCATCCCGGTGCTCGTGTGCGATTTGCAGATCCGGTCGCACGCGTGACAGGTCATCGGCTCCTCGGGCTCCGTCGACCGGTCGAGATCGGCTCGTGGGTTCGGGTCAACCAGACCGCCTCGCGCTGCTGGTGCAATTAGTAAAGTTTGGAGGTTGTTTTTGAACAAAAAGCGTGCTTTTGGGTACATTTTTAGTTATCATTGAAAGGCGAGCCGGAGCAGCGAGTGGCAGTTCCTGTAATTAAAGTGTAATTAATTAATTATTTATTTATTTTAATTAAATTTTATGACTTTAATTGTTTATTTTATTTTAATAAAAATTGAGAGGCCGTTATGGGGAGTAAACGTGAGAACGAAGTAACAAACACGTGTGAAGAGTAAAGCTGTACGATGAAATAATGTGCAATTTTTATTGGACGGCTTGGGATCTAATTATGCGCACCACCTTCTTTCTCCTGCAATAATTTTGAATTCAGTTAAAATTTTTTTTCCAATTTTTATATGAAATCTTCGCTACATTTAATATATATGTTGACGGAGACATATGTCCGTGAGGAGTTTGGAGATGAGGGGCGGGAAACATCGTGCTCTGCGGGTGATTAGAGCAAAAAAATAAAAATAAATGCAAAGAAAAAAAGAGAATGAGATACAAATTTATGATGGTTCAGACAAATTTTAAATCATCGTTCAATTCAGTTAAAATTTTTTACTATTACAAAAAATTTATTAGAGACAAATTACATAATAATGCTCAGAATAATAAGGAGTGATAAGAGAATGAAGTTCACTTGTAGAACAAGTGAATGAGAATTTATCTTTAAAACGTCTTTTGTAGTATTATTTATAGCCAATTATGACGGTAAAAAAGACGTATTTTTTAGTAATGGTCAGGACGATAGTGACACGATAATCAGTAGTGTTTTACACTTATTTTATTAAATTTCCCAAAGTTTAAGTGCGGTAAAATTTAAATTTATTATCTTTGTTTTGAATTTTAATCCAGTTAATTACCCTTGCTTATTAATAGTAAAAATCTATCAACCAAAATGTGCTTAATAGAGATTTAATTTCATTATGTTTTTTAAAAGGAGAAATTTCATAAATAAACAACGATCTCGATGAGGGAGCTCTGTGCAAATCCAAGGATCAAGAAATAAAAAGTAAGGTCCCGTTTATCTAGAATTTTAAAATTAATCTGATTTAATTTTAATCACGTATATCACATCACATATAAAATTTAATATTAAAAATTAAATTTATATCACATCCTAAATATATTACTAAAATAATAACTAACTTATATCACATCCCTCATATATTCCAACATAATAACTAACTTTATATCACATTCCTCATATATCCTAACATAATAATTAATTTTATTTCACATCATTCACAATTTTCAATAAAAAAATATCTTTATCCAAATTTAATTTTAATTTTTTTAAATTTAACTTTACAAATAAACAGACCCTAAAGGTTAAATCCAGATCTTCCGCATAATAATAGTTAAGATTATGATTTTAAAATTTTAATATCTACTCATTTGAATTTTAATATAATATAATCATTAAATGATTATTTTTATTTTTATTATTAAATTTTTTTAAAATATTAATTCTGTCTCTTTCACTCTCATTTATTTTTTTCTCTTTAATTACCCGCTCATTTCGATCCTTTAGCCGATGGATGGCCCCTTCGCCTATTTGTCGGCGGCATTTGCTTTACCGATGGGAGGGAGAGAGGGAGGGAGAGAGAGAGCAAAAATTGGGTGGCGGGAGGCCACCTCCATTGGTGGCTATCCCTCGCCCCTCTTTACTATCGTCAATGAGTTCACTAGTAATCTTGTTTTAGAGAGACAATCTTGTTCCAGAGAGACAACCATAGAGAGGGGAAGAGAGGGGATGAGAGAGAAAGAGGTAGAATTGGTATTTTAGAAAATTTTAATAATAAAAAAATTAAAAAAATCTATTTGATAATTATATTAAAACTTAAGAACTCATATGTTAAAATTTTAAAAACATAAATCTAAGTATTATCATACATTAAATATAAAAACTTGAGTGTAATTTACCCCAAGATAAAACCTTTATCAATACACTTATTTTCATGGTGCTTATTTTGCAATGGCCAAAATAATTTGAAATTCAAGATCGCTTGAAACTTGTTTAAAATTGAGCTCGATCAAATGATTTTGAGTTGAGCTTCGGGCCATAACTCGAGCTCTAATGTGATTTCAAGTAGAGTTTGAGCTAAAATGGCTCATTCGATACAAACTCAAATCGGCTCAAATATATGAACATGTATTTGAATATATAAATATATTTTTTTAATTTTTGTACGTTTCTTCATATTTTTTTTTTTAAAATGCAAATATAATCTATTTAGAGCCGACTTGAGTTCAAATAATTTCAAGTTCGAGTCTAGTTCGAGTTAGCACCAGCTAGCTCGAACACAATATTATTGTATGAGAGAGCATTTAATATGTTTGTCGCATCTGATTCAATATTTAAATTTCATTATTTCTTTAACGTTATTAGATTTTTTTATTGAAGGTTGATACCCAACAAATACTACAGTGCATCCTACCAAGTGATTTAATTTCATTATTTTTTTTTATTGAAGATTTAATTTCATTTTTAATTGCATAGTTTTGAGATTTCATAGTTCTGATCTCAACGGCAATCTAATTCTTGTACTCAAAATCTCAAAATAAATCTCAAATTATTTTAGATTAAAACATGCAATATTTTTTTCAACGTTATTAGATTTTTTTTAAAACAAAAAAAAAAACATTATTAGATTTTTACTGGTATAAAAAATTTAAAATCATGGTCAACTAAGCTTCAAAAATTAAAATAAGGATGATACATCAATTCTAGATTATCTTAAGGCTAGCAATTTAAATCCAAACTCTACACTCAATCAAAACTCAGCTGATTTTTAACTCAATGAAATTTGATTTGAATGATTTCGAGTTGAGCTTTGAGTCGCATCAATTCGAGTTGAGTTTAGAGTCGATTTTAAATCAATGACCACTTGATCAAAATTATGCTCGAGTTAATTCAAAAATATATGAAATCATTATTCCTTTAAAGTTCAGTCAAAACGCGGCTTCAAACGCTACGATAAATCATCAAGGGCGGAAAAGTTAGGAGATAAAATTGTTAATCAATTAGATTAATTTTAGTAATATTAAAATTAAATTTGGATTGACTTATGTTTTATTAAAAATTATATATAAAGTGAAATAATATTGATTATTATATTCGTAGAATGTATATAACTTATTTTGATATGCATAAAATGTGAAATAAAGTTAATTTTTTATTTTAAAATATATTATAGTATAAAATGCATAATTAAATTTTAATATTTAAATTCATATATCATTTGAATTATTAGGCTAAACCAGCATATTATTGGTGCATAAACCATCATGAAATTTGAGTGCAGCCTAGTTAATTATATGCATTCACAAAATTAATGTTTCATCTAAAAGAGGATTTCACCATAATATCATCCTATAAGTGGAAGATGGGCTAATAAAAAAATATTTTCATATATACCTCTTAATTTTTTTAAAATTACCATTTAAATGTCATATTTTTTTTTAAAATAAAAACTAATAGCAAACATGTATTTATAAATATATTTATAATATTTTGTATATATATATGTTATTGATAATAAGTATTCAAATAATTATAATCAGCAAAAAATCTTTTAAATTTTTTTAAAAAGTTTTAAATGTGTTATTTTTGAATGATCTAGGTGATTGTTAAGTTGTAAAATAAAAAAAAGAGTAATTTAATATGTAATTGAAG
>JAEMOT010002522.1:0-88609 GCA_019297695.1 Apostasia ramifera | reverse complement strand
ATATATATATATATATATATATAAATGCCTCTAAAAAAAATAAAGCCATTTAAGGAAAAATGAAAAAAACGCATAGACATCTTAAATAAATGGGGGGACTATAATATGTACCATATCAAGAAAAACAGCTGAGCATTCTAATAAATTGATTAATAAAACAATTAATAGTAGGATAATTAAGGGTTAATTATTAAATTATCTAATAAATTAAATTAATTATTCATTATTGGTCAATTTATTAATCGATTTATTAAGTTAGTTGCAATATTCATATATCTTATTGTTATATTTCAATTAATTTTAATATGTTTGGTGGAGAAGATAAATGTAGATCACTAGGGTAGGGTTGAGAAACATATCACACCTTATCTACATTATTTTAAATATTTGACACATTAATAATGTTTAAGAGGTATATAGGGACATGTTTGAGAGCTTAATGATGCATTCATTTTTTAACTTTGGTGCATAATTTTGGCTCATTTGTTGTTTTTAGAATTCTCCCCTTGAAGGAGGAATATAATATAAATAATTAATTAATTGTCCTACTTCATTCTTTTTAGTGTTTTTAATTCTCTTTTTTGTCCCTTTATATTTTGGTATGGCTGCCACAAGTAGCTAGAAGCACCTCATCTTGTTGGTTGATGATCTAAAATTTCCTAGTTTCACTTTTAATCCAAATCTAAATTTGAAATTTTTAAACACCAAAATTAGTCTAAGATCTGTTGGAAACCAAGCAACTTTCAACAGTTTAAGCTTTAACTACTATAATTTCATGATTGTCTATGATCTCTATTAGAGATTAGCGATTGTCTTGCCCGAACAGCTTGCGGTGCGGCAATTTTGGGGAAAAAAAATAATATGAAAATTGAAATTTGAGAGCAGGTGGTAGAAATAGACAGATCAAGCTATTTACCAGGGTGACAATATTCTAAATAACTTGAAGCCACTATCTCTTCTTTGTACACATTTTTATATGATATAGTAATCTCCTCTTCTGCACGTAATTTTTTTTCTCAATAATGAAATTTTTTATGTAAATTTATGAATTACTGTATTTTTATTTCTATTTGGTTATCATTCTATTTTATCAATCTCAACTATATAAATGTAATCTACAATTTGACCACAACCTTAATGTTAAATAGGATAGAGTAGAGAAAGAAAACTGAAGGGAAGAGGTGGAATCTATATTGAAATTGTCTATCTTACATTTTTTGAAAAGCTTAGCTTCTTTAATAAACAAGATTCTTGAATGCGTATATAGTTATTTTTTATTATAGTAATTTACTCTTTAACATACAATCTACATATATAGTAACTAAGTAATGTCTTTAAAATGTATTCTTAATATGGAGGTGTCTGTGTATAGTAAAATATTTAGTCATTTGATGTATATGCATGATCATGATATTATGTAGTTTCATTATTTGATCATAACCTTTATATAATTATATTATTACTTACCAAACAAGATGACCATAGAGAAGAGATCAACTAACTAAGGAGAGTGAGCTCAAAGAGCGTAGGAGACACAAGAGAGAGAGTGTGGAAGGAGGGGAATAATAATATCTTCTTTAATGGAAGGACTTGAATGTAATGTAATGTAAATACTTCAAGTGGAGTTGTTAGAACCTTCTCTAATACTCCTAGTCGAACAACCCTCCTCTAACACCCCTAGTTAAACAGCTATAGTCGAACAACTCTTTAAGAAGATATCACCAGATCGTACCTTCCGTACTATTATGTCAACTCAGCATTTAAGGCGACATGAGGGTCCACTGCCATGGCATGGGGGTTCATTGCCTAATATCATTTGCAGGAATAGGTGTTAGATGTGACAGACTGTACCCATTATATCCCCTCTTTAAATTATTGAGAGGAAAAACTCTCTGGGGGGATTTTCTCTCTCTCTCTTTCTCTCTTTTACTTATTTTTTTATTCCGTCTTTATTTAGAGACTCTCAAGATTTGTAAAAGAAGAGATTTGATTAGTGAATTTAAACTACCTAGGCGGCGTTGTGGTTTTTCCCCAAATACTCGGGTTTTCATATAAAAATTATCTTCTTATTTTATTCCATTTTGGTATATTTTTTGCATCAACAGGAGTTATAAAAATTTGGGACCTATATGCAATAAGCAATAAATCTCAAGGACATGGATGTAATTTACTAAAAAAAATAAATGTTGAAGTTGTACTTTCAGTATTAATATTTTTGAGCACAACTTCAAGATTTAATTATTATTGAGGGGACATTTGATTTAATGTTAATATAATGTTATGTCATATTATTTTTAAAAAATTTAATTATTTTGTTTAATTTTATGATACATTTAAATAATATAATACAAATTTATAAATTATTGCTTTAAAATAATATCTATATGTAACATATATATATATATATATATATATATATTTGTAATAGAAGTAGATAATTTAAATTAAATTTTTATTATTATTATTTAATATAAAAAATCTTGAATTAAATAAATAATATATATTTTAAAAATAGCATAAGTAATTAAATAATATTAATATTTAAATTATACAAAAATTTGCATAATTTTGAATCAAATCATCTCTAAAATCAGTCAGATTGTTTCACTCATTTTTCTGTAATTATTTCTTTATTTGATGCTTAATAACACAATAAAGCTAAGGCAGTTAATTTGACGATCTATAGGAATTTGAATCAAATTTTAGATTAATTTTGAATCGACACAACCCAGAGGGCCAGCCAACAAATATTCTATACGTATAATTACTTGAGATATGTTCGATCTAATCTTGATCAGTACAAGGTTAGATCAAGTTTTTGCTTCACTGTTCTATCTTTCGATTCAATCACATGACTATTTATAATTTGAAATTTTCGAATGATCAAGCGTATAGCTCAATTGAAGCACTCTCCTCGCCCAATGCTTGGGTCAGATTAACATCAAATCAAAAACTTACGATCTAATCCTGAGCGATTAACTCGACATCAAATCACTAACAACTGTATACCAAACTCAAGCGATAAGCCATTTACAATCCCCTGCAACTCATGATTAGCTCCATGCACTATTTATAACTTATCTCGCGAGAAAGAAATATGCTTTTGATTAGAAGCTTCCAAAAAACTTGGCCCCAAATCATCCATCATAAAAATAATTGAAACCATAGTTTTGCCTTCTTCAATATCTTACATATTTATTTATGTCCAACTTGTATAATCACAACAAGATAATCAATTTCTCCTGATTTTCATGAACTAATATATATATATTAAATCATGGATCTCAATATGATTCCACCAAATATTAAATTATATCCATAGTAGCCAAAATAAGATCAAACACACTAGCATCTCGTCTTCTAGTACAACCAATGGATTCCTTAATGAGACAAAATGATCTCATCTTTCAATGGACCAAAATAAATAAATAAAATAAACGTTCAACACATTAATCATCAGTCCCAACTTATGTTATTAATCATTTTCCTAGTTTGAATTCTCATGTACGTATATTTATTATGTGCATTTATATATTTATGCATGAACAAAAGATCACCAGCTAGTTAGCGAGCTCTTCTTCGTGGAAGCTCGGTCATGAAGTTAAGATGGCTCAGTTTGTCATTATCCCATAATTAATATGTAGTGATGATCAATTATAGGGCACTGTGTGTATTTCCCAAATTTGAAGGAATTTAACAATTAATGATGGCAAGGTTGCCCACAATGTGTCTCACGTCATGGCGTCGTTACGTACCCTAGCCAAGCACACCATAATCGCAAAAAAAATGTCGTCTATAACATTTCAGTTCAGTTCGAGTATTTTAAATTTTTAAACTGTTTATTATGTTTCGCTAAATTTTGTTCATCTTGAGATTTCAAATTCTAGCTAGTATCGATGATCATTATCAGAGTGTAATGTTTTTTTTCCCCCAAATTTTTTATGTTCACAATACCTTCTAATTAAAACTACTCATGATGTTTGATTAATCCTTCATAATCGATCATATTTTCTTCATATTAATTAATTTATACTTTAAATCAACTTTATATGTTCCTGTTAACCAAATTGATATTGATCATCATAAAACTTTTATAGCTGAGAAAAAGGCCATCTACATTGCTGTAGACTATAGTACTGAAGTAGAAAAATGTGAATGATATAAATATATTTATATAGTATTGTTAAAACCTACTCTAACACCCCTAGTCGAACAGTTCTAGTCGAATAGCTCTTCAAGGAGATATCACTAGATAGTACCATCTGTACTATTATGTAAACTCAACATTTAATGCAGTATGAGGGTCCACTGTCTAATCGTTTTTTTGCAGAAATAGGTGTCAGACGTGATAGACTGTACTCATTATGTCCCCTCATCTCCAAGATATAAATAAAGGCAAAAGATGAACCAAAAGGGGGAAGAGGAGAAACTCTCTCATTCTCTCTCTGCCTCTCTCTTTTTCTCTTATACTTATTCTCTTATTCGGTCTCCATTTAAAAACTATCAAGCTTTGTAAGAGAATGAATTCAATTAGTGAATTTAAATTGCCTACACAGCATTGTAGTTTTTCCTCCAAATACTTGAGTTTTCTTGTTTTAACATATTTTTTGATAGCTTCGATGGTTCTATTAGTTTCGATTTCGAAAATTTGCGATTTAGGTATCTGTTACAAACTTTTAAGTTTTCATAAAAAAATTAAAATTTCAAGAAATTTTGTATTAAAAAAAATGAGAGTTTCGACTAAAAGTAAAAACAAAACAACCGAGTTTTAGATCAATATCGATGAAAAATAAATGATTCTAGCCCTGCGTATACTTTCATTAATAATCTTTTTCGAATGAAGAACTGCCTACTACGTACATTCTGCTAATAGGTTGTAAATAAAGGCAAAAGATGAACCAAAAGGGGGAAGAGGAGAAACTCTCTCATTCTCTCTCTGCCTCTCTCTTTTTCTCTTATACTTATTCTCTTATTCGGTCTCCATTTAAAAACTATCAAGCTTTGTAAGAGAATGAATTCAATTAGTGAATTTAAATCGCCTACACAACATTGTGATTTTTCCCCCAGATACTTGAGTTTTCATGTTTTGACATATTTTTTTACATCAACAAGTATTTTTGATAGCTTCGATAGTTCTACTAGTTTCGATTTCGAAAATTTGCGATTTAGGTATCTGTTACAATCTTTTAAGTTTTCATGTAAAAATTAAAATTTCAAGAAATTTTGTATTAAAAAATATGAGAGTTTCGACTAAAAGTAAAAAAAAAAAACGAGTTTTAGATGAATATATATCGATGAAAAATAAATGATTCAAGCCCTGCGTATACTTTCATTAATAATCTTTTTCAAATGAAGAACCGCCTACTGCATTCTGCCGATAGGTTGGGCTACGCACACCCTCCTCCTTCAACCTCAAACCCTAAAAAAGTTGCTGCTTCAAATGGTTTCAGAACTTTTTTTCTCTCTCCTCCCCTCCCATTCTTCTTTCTTGAACTCGGCACCCCTGCAATTCTGAGAACCTGCATGTGAACTCTCTCTCTCTCTCTCTCTCTCTCTCTCTCTCTCTCTCTCTCTCTCTCTCTCTCAACGAGTGAATTTGAACTTCTGTCATCGTTGAGTAGGGCTTTTTCTCTTTGCTTTCAGATTGAGTTGAAATTTTTTTATTCGATCTCGCTTAGATCTCAAAGATAAATGAAAAAAGTTCGGTACTATTTCAATGCAAAATAGATTTGGCTCATTTATTGTTAATTCAAGCTTGATATTCCGAGTCAAAGTCGATCCGACTTTTGATTAATTTTCAATCTTTTAACTAAATTTTAATATAAATGTATTAATAAAGTCTTCCATTAAATTAATACAAAAACTAACACACTAAATCTTATTATATATATATATATATATTACTTTTTAAATTGATTTGATTTCGAGTCGTTTAGATCCGATCCTATATCAGCTCAAGATTAAATTAATAAAACTCTCAAGCAAAAAACAATTCGTTTGTCAGCTAGTTTGGATCGAGTCAAACTCAATTCAATTCAATTTTTGAGCAATCTTCAATTTTCGAGCAAAATTAACAACGTAATTATCCTTGAGGTTAGTTTTGTGTTCGAAGATAATTAGATTTGGAGTGCTTATTGGGTTGGAACAAGTATGGTTGACCTGGATTGATACCTTCATTCTTTTCTGAATAATTTGTCTCATCATGTTAAATTGATCTAATTTAGCATGAACTTAACTCATGGACTAGTTCTCAAGATTGTTATTGTCAAATTTCTTGCTATCAACTGATCTTAAATTAAACTCAAGTCGATAGATAATGACTCTAAAATAATTTGATCATTTGTATGGTGAAAGTTAAGCATAAGTACTTTCATTTTAACTTTATCTTATAACTAATTAGGAGTTATGAGGATTTGAACTTAGGATGTCCTAGTACCATATTAAATTAATCTCGGGTTATTAGCTTACCTAAAACCTTAAGCTTATAAGAATAAAATTGTAATTTTAATAGTTTTATATTATAAAAGTCTTTTTTTAAAAAAAGGCCTCAAACTAATTAATAATAAATCTCTTATGACTAAAACCCAAAACAGATTATGACTTAATAATAATTTTATATTTTAATATCCCATTTTACGTACAAACTTACTTACTTTATTGTGATAAATTCAGTTTTTTATTTTTTATTTTATACTATAAATAATTTTGTGTTACCAAAATTAGAACTTTGAAATTTCATACTCTAATATTATGTTAAATATCATGTTACTAATAGAACTAAAAGTTTAAGATTATTGTAGGTAATAACTAAAGAATAGAATTTTATTCTATATATGATGGTGATCTACATATATATGTCAAGTCACATGTCACGATTAACAAATTTTAAAAATTTATAGAAAGAAGTATACATCTTTTTAAATAAAAGTTTTTTAATAGAACTACATTAATCAATCATATTATTTGCATATTATTGCATGTGTGGGAGTTCACACAAATAAAAGTATGCAATGATCGATCTCTACAATATGCTCTAGCAATAATTCTTCGTTGCTTCTTAATTTGTATTATATTATAAAAGCTTGAACGAGTGCTGGCTCATCAATTTTCTCTTTTTTAAGAAGATGATGATCTAAAAAATTAATTATCATATCAGAAATGACTGTAATACAATATTAAGCAGAAATGAGTATATTGAGTAGTACAAAATATGCTGTTATCTATAAAGATAGTGCAAAACTCATCTGAGTAGGATATTTCGTTAACCCAAACAACATCATCAAAATAGAAAAAATGAAGCTATAAAATCGATCACTTTATTAGCGGTTCTATGCACGTGAGTGATGCTATAATCTTGATAGAATTCTAATATGCGAACAAGTGAACAGAAAGGATTATACGAGTTCCTTTCTCTAGTAGCTCAGATGATATCTGCAATGGTAATAGATGAGTCACCTTCTATTCATATTCACTCTACTCGACGAGCATCTCTGACATATGATTACATATATAATTAATGTAATTATTCTCCTTTCAAAAATGTAATAATCTCTAAGAATTCCATGCGATCTTCCAAAACGCAAATTCCCAGGCTTTGAAATTATATGATATAAACTTTTGCAATTATATATTTATATATATATATATATATTAATATGTGATCAGATTGGCACGTCTAGAATTAAAAATTCAGGAGTGGAGAATTTTGTAATATCAAAGTTATCCAAATTTTGGATGCATTAAGATTTAGGATTATACTGCATGTTCGTATAGTATCCTTCCATTCTAAAGCTTTACTATATGTTCTAACTTATAATTATTTTATTAATTGTTATTTTTTTTAGCTGTTTAGCATATATAATTAAAGTAAATTTTATTCAAAACTTTTAGGCTCTGTTTGGTAATAAGAAAAAAAAGAAAATTTAGTTAGAATTTTTAGTCATTTTTAAAAAATGTGTATGATGTGAAATAAAGTAAGTTAATTGGTTATATTAAAAATTGTGTAGAATGTGAAATAAAATGATTGTTTAATGTTGGAATTTGTGTGAGATGAGATATAAAATAATTTTTTAAATTTTTTTAAAAATAAATTTAAGATTTTAATCATGACTAATTTTAGTCATGATTTTTAGTCTATTGCCAAACAGGGCCTTAAAGTTCAGCCTGTCTTTCAAGTAAATCCTTCTTTGAAGGAATTTAACTCATGAATTTAACTCTTATTAATTGCTCTTTTTTTATTTGTAATTATAAATTGATCAAATTATATTTTATGAGGAGTGATCAAATTATATTCTATGAGGGGTCCCACATTCTTAGCCTTGCCTATCCTTTTTTATTTTTCAATAAAATAAGTGAGTAGCAAGGAGAATCGATCATTTAATCAATCTTAGATGACTGATCGTCCATGCTTACATATAGGAGCGCTCAAAGGTTGGCAGTGAAGGGGCGAAACAATTATCTATATTAGAGATATTTTAGATAATAGGAATATTATTCAATAGTCAGGCAGAAAGTCTATATTTTCTATGTGATTTTATGTGTATCGTAGTTAACTATTTTAATATATAATACATTTTATATTCATATATATATATACATATATATATGTGTGTGTATATATATAGTGAGGATCTTTGCTCAACTAGCTTTTCTTAATAAAGTTAAAACACTTACCTTCTTCAAAAATTGGCATTAATTGCAAAAATGAATATCAAACACATGTCTTCCCCTTTTTTGATAGCCCATACATTAAAGAAGTTTTTTAATTTCATGCTTTCCACTTTCAATGGTTAGCTAGCCATTTTGATCTCTTCCCTATTATATCTAGCTACAACTAACACCTCAATCTCTTATCCAACTCATGATCATATATAAAACTTTATTTTCTTAGCTAACTTTTGCCATTGTTGCCTACTTGTTCAGTGTGAGAGGAGTAATTGACTATTTGAAAAACATGCCGATATTTATTACTAGGTTATCAGGGATATTAATTGGTAGGTTTGGACGCGACACAGTACTTACATGCTTGTTAAAATGTGATTTTAATAATAATTAAATAATCTCAATTATAAGAATTATTTGTTAAGCTGTTGAGTTTTCTATGAAAATCAGATACATGATTTGTTATAAGCTACCATTATAAATACGAGATGATCAGGTAAGCTGAAAAAATTGGAGAGAGAGAAATAGAGAAGAACTGAGATTATCAGGATTTCTGGTGGAAAGCTGCAAGTTCTCAAGTTTCTTCTTGGGAAACGTGAATAGGTGATTCACTTGGGTATTTTCAGCAGTAATTTCTCTTGGATCTTCTTCATTGGCTACGGAGGTGATTTCGTAGGAATCTGGAGGCAATCATCTGAGGCTGAATGAGCGATTGGATTGTTTAATTTGAAAGAAGAAAAGATCCAATTTTTGTATCTTATCTAATATCGAGAACCAGGTGATTGGTGTAAGATTCTCTTTCTAACTAATTTTTTATATAATAAAGTCTCTCTCTGCTTTCTCCGTGGATGTAGGAGGAATGCCTCTGAACCACGTAAATCTGGTGTTCTTTTGGTTACTTCGTTCTTTTATTATCATTATTTGCCATTATAATTTCCTTGCTAGCTGCATATTTTAGGACTAATTGTGCGATTTTAAAGTTCTTGATGTGAATTATAGAAGCGGAAGTTACTTGGTGCAAACATACTTCAATATTTCTATAGTTAGAGTTTTCTAGGATTGTGTATGTATGTTTAGATAATTCAATTACTAGTTCTCATGTTACTTTTTGAGCCAAATTTTATCTGGGGGAATTTGCTTCTTTTATGCCAATAAGGGAAAATCTTTTCATTTTTTAAATAATTTTTCTGATTTATTTTAATACGCAGAAGTTAGAATTCTTTGAATTAAGAGACCATAATTGGTTTTAATACTTAGATTTTAAGCGAGAACTCGGGGGAGAAAGAGAGAGTGACAGAGATTTGCGTCTAAGATGAGCACGACTCAAAGGCCAATTATTGGAAATCATGTGTGTGCATGATCCCGCCCCCATCGCACCAGGGAAATGGTGATGGCCCCAAAATAGTTTGGGGCCCTAAACACAAAATACTTCAGGAGGAGTTCGAAGTGAGAAGCATTTTGATTAATGATTTTTTTTTAAATATGAGTTAAAGACCTTAGATTTAACTTAAGCGACTGTAGAAATACATCAAATTATATCGCTTAATAGGATAATATAAAATTATGGAGCATGAGTATTTCTCACTCATACAAAATCATATCACAGGGTGTACATATTTTTTTAGTCTTACCCCTAACGGACCAAATCCGACCTGAACTTCAGCCCCGATTTTTGGTTTTAGATTATTTTAGAGCTAGGTTGTATTGGGTCAACCGAACCAATTTAAGTTAAATTTATTTATAACTTGGGGGGTGAGAATGATGTAGCTCAAGCTTTATTCGTCCCAATTCAATTTAAGTTTAAATTTGCTCGTTTTAATGTCATACTGGCTCGAGCCTTAATTAAGTCAACCCAAACCTTCAAATAATTGAATTTTTTAATTAAAATTTTGTCTTAACTAGAATTTGAAATTGAATCAACCAAACCAAAAAGATCACCTAACAAATATCCTAATATACAAATAACAAATGATTATAATAAATAATTAAATACTTTATTTATATTTTAAAAATAGAGATCAAGCTAAGTAGATCTAATCCAATTATGGCTCGTGGCTCGGTTCTATAAATTGATCGAACTCAATTCGAGTTAAATATCGATTCATATATTATGCAATTATTGATTTTCAAATCAAACTCTCATCCCAATTAATAACCATTAGATATTTTTTATTAAAAAAAAAAACCATTAGATATTTGTAATGCCAGTTGTTCTCATTTGACGATTACATTAAAACTCGAAAATCAAATATTATAATTTTAAAAATATAAATTTGAGTGATATATGCTTTAAATTTAAAGATTTGTGTGTAATTTACCCTTATCAAAACATTAAACTTAAAATCACAATTAATCAATATATTTTTTAATTATTAAAGATATGCGGAAAAATTCTGCCACAAAAATTATAAAAAGAATTAGAAATCACATCTAATATTAAATGGAATGCATTACCTAATATTTTCAAAGGTACATTGCTTTTGATTTTTTGAACATCTCTTGCACATATTTTTTTTTTTGCTTTTTATTTGATTTAATTTAGTTACAAATAATCAATATTCTTTAGCTCAAATTTCTTAATTTTAAATTGAAAAAAAAAACTGTTAAATAAAAGCTTGACAAAGCATTTATCCATCAGAATTTGTATCAAAGAAATTCATTCCCTGAATAATAAATATAAAGGAAAAAAATAATGGTGCAAGTAATTCAGCTCAAAATCTTTAATCGGCTCGAAAATTAAAGTCGATACATGACAATTTTGATGATAATATAATTTAAATTTGACGTGATAAAATTTGATTAAACACGACTTGGTGCCAGCGCTAGTTTGGGATGGTAGGTAGAAGTCTACTGACTAGAAAGTTGAGATAAAAATTAAAAGAGAGTTTGGTTCAATGTTATTTTGACGTTATGTTATGTTATCTAAAAATAATAATTATTTGATTTAATAATATTTATAAATAATTTTATATAAGATTATAAAATTATTAATCAAAAGATGTCATCTACATATCATGACATCTAGATTACATAACATAATACCAAGATAACAACGAACCAAATGCCCCCAAAGAAAAATTTAGATCTATCACTCCAAAAAAAAATTTTTTTTATATGCGGCAACCCTAGGTTTAATATTTACAAACTATATTTTTATTTTAAATATGAATTTACTGACAACACTGTCACTCTAACTTCTTTTAAAAATATCATTTGTAAATATTGAATTAAGGGGTGTCAAATATAACTATTTGACTTAAGGGATGCATCTATAAAAAAGAGTTATTTAAAAGTAATAGATATAAATATCGTAAAGTTAACGAGGAAGATGTTAATTAATCTTGAAATAATTTTTTTTTTAAAAAATAATTACCTAAAATTGGATGTAAAATTCGGTTAGTATTTTTTTTTTTGAAATTGTCTTCTAGTTTCTTAATTTGTCTGTTTCATTATATATATTTGATTTATTTTGAATTTTGTGTAATTTACTAGCTTTACACTCTCATAGAAAAGGATTAAGAAGAAGTGAAAAAAGATTAAAACAAATAAAAATATAAGATCAAAGACAAAAAATTAAAGTTTTCATGAATTTAGACTTTAATATCAGCATGATAAAATAACAAAAATGTGGGGATTGGAAATATCTCTAATTTCTTATAAATCCTTAAAATAAAAGTGTTCTCTCTCAATTCATGATAGAATTTCACAAAATCTATAAAATAAATATTTGTGTATGTTTCACAATTTTTAATATATCACATTATATGTATTTTTCTTATAATATTTGTATAAAAAAATCCAAATCTGAATTAATTTATTAGAAATTTTTCATGCTAAAATGAATTTTCACAAGTCCAAAAAAAATTTTAGTTTACATAGACCTTTTTTTTAATTATTTTCTTGATTTATTATTCTATCACTAAACTTCTTAATGTATTTTTACAAGCATGGAGTAAATATTCTCCAAAGAAGATGCTTTTATTATAAGTTTAATTTTTAAAAATAAATATTTGAATATGTCACTCAAATAATGTGCAAATATATAATCATTACATCTTTTATGCTTAATAAATATAAATTATATAATAATATATTTTAATTAAATATTTATTTTTTAGAATTTATATAATAATAAAGACGTCTTGTGATATATAAATTTAATTTCTATTTTATGACACATAAATTCGATTTCTATTTTTTTCTCTTTCAACCTTTCAATCAAATAGTAAAATACTATTTTATTTTATATTGTACATAATTTATAGTACATCAATAAATTGATTTTTTTATTTTATATAATTTTTAATATACTAATTTTATTTTTATTATATATATTATTAAAAAATACAAAATATATCATTTTAAAGTCAAAAATGTTTCAGACGAGGCTCTTAAATCTCTCAAACTTTTGCGTCGCTGTGCAGTTCTTTTCTCTATATTTGATCTAAGGACAGTTATTTTTCATTGAAATATAGCATGTGAAAGTAAAAACAAAAATTACAGAACAAATATCATTCAAGTTTTTGAAGTTTGAGGCTAATATTAAGTAGATTTATGATTTTAATAATTCTTAAATAAGATATCTAAAGTTAATATTAAATTTCAATCAGATCCTTTTTAACTCAATTTATATATTTTTAAATTAAATATATAATTATAAAATATAAAAATACTTTTCCTCTCTCACCTTAGGTAGTGCTGTAGCAGCGCGTTTAAGGCTGGCGCATCCAATTGAAAAAAAAGACCTAGTTGAAATGTACTGTCAACCTTATAGACCTAATTGAAAGATCTTTAAAATTATGAATCAACTTAATATACACTTTAAATCTCAGGAACCTAAATTTTATTTACTAAAGAAAGAAGTAAAAATAGGAAGATACGCCAAAAAAGAATAATTTAAATCAATTTCAAAGAGCTGGGTGTAATTTATGTTCCACACAACTCATCAATTATATTTTCAATAGAACGCACCAAGCATGATGGCCTGGCGCGTTATGCTATTTGTGATGACAAAAAAATCTTATTTCACATCATTTTCTTAGTGTTTTACATTATTTTATTTCTTTATAAAATNTATATATATATATATATATAAAATCAAAAGTTTTATGTAAAATTAAAATATTCATATAAAAATACATTATTTTTTATTTTATATAAATATTTTTACATTATATTCGTTTTTTTATTTGTATGAATTAAGTAAAAAATATCACGTAATAAAAGATTTTATAAAAAGGTAAAAAAAATGATACTAAATTGTGAAAAAATAATGCAAAATAATTATTTTTTTTGCTGTACAGTATGCGGGGCGGGCCTCTATGTTTGGCTAGTCTGCTCGTACTACATATTACTGAAATGTGCTGGTACAGTGACGCTAGACATTGGTGAGGGGAGCGTTGACCACTGGTCAAATGTCAGAATGGGGCCAGGCCGCAGGATTTGGTGCGCGGGAGGAGGTTCCCCCACAGCGGATCTTGTGGCCGTGCCAAATCAACGTACTGAAGATTTGATGGACCACCAGTCTGACGTACTGAAGATTTTCCAGCGTCCCGGCGGATTGACGGCCGAGATCTTCTATGGTCGCAGCCCCGTACAACTTGCCATGCCCAGGCTGTTAACGAGTTGAGTTCAACCGACCCGACCTCATTTCGTATTTTCAGATTTTAACTTATTTTTTTAATCTAATATAAATTTTAATTATAAAAATTAACATTATTTTATATTTAATATAAATATAAATATTAAAATTAACTTAAAATAATTTTTTAATTAAATTTAAAAATTAAAATAATTTTTTTTCTATAATTAAAAAAAAATGTGAATCAAACTTTGAGTTTAAATTGAGTTTACTTTAAATTAAAATTAAATTATTTAAATTTGAGTTAAATTTAGAGTTTATTTAAGCTAACAAAGATGCCATGTTATTAATCAAAATTATCTCAAATATTAAAATTATTATAATAAATAATAAGTTTTCACCTTACAAAATACATATATACACATATATTTTTTAAAAACTTTTTGTAAACCATAAATTATGTATTAATTATTTTAAATATAATACAAATAATTGTAAAATAATATTTAAAAATTATGGAATTATGAATATTGAGTTAAATTCGAATTGTGTTGATCTTACATTGAGCGAGCTAATATTGAGGCATGAGAAATTAGAGTCGAGTTTGTGTCTAGTTAAACTCGAGTGAGCTTCGAGTTTTGAGCAAAATTTATAGTCATAATTTTTTCTTGATTTTCTTTTTTAATTAAATGTTGCCGTTAAAAAATTAATTTTTACTAATTCACTTAGATTACATAAATATGAATTATACCTCTTTCATCAAAATGAAGAAAATTCAATCTTATAACATCCCATTTAAAGACTTTATTCAGTCATTTATCAATATAAGGGATAAGAGTTTGTTATTATTTATTCCAAGTATAAAATAAAAAATAAAAACAATTAATACTCATTTTTCAAATTAGATGAGTAAAAAATTTTATTTAAGGATGACAGATAATTCTCTAACTTTTATTAATCAAGCAATCTTTTACATCTTTATCATCAAATTTTCACAGGTTCAGAAGCACTGCTAAAATTATACATTTTTTTGTGATATGATTATTTTATTTTAGGAATAATTAACTACATGCCATCCCATTTTACTTTATTTATACGTTACCCATTCATTCTTAGTTAATTACGTTATGCACACTCAAAATATTATAAAATCTTACATACACATACTTAAATTAAAACTCAGTCAAAATCTAGTTGAAAAAAATATTTCATTAATAAATCATTAAAATTACATTTTTATTCTTAATAGTAAATATTTTTTTCTTCGTCGATGTCACACTAATGCGCTGATCTGTCCTAAAATCAATTCACATCGCAGATGTCTCCTTCCCTTGCCACTACCTAAACATCAAAATTTTAAGTTTTTTACTCAAAATATTTAAATATCCTTAAAATAATATGATGAACGGTTCAGATTTTTTATAACCTAACTCTAGTTAGGTCATTAGAAAATTATAATTGCTCATTATAATAAAAACAAGTGAAAGTATGTGTATATAAGATTTTATAATATTTTGAGTGTGCGTAGTATAATTAATTAAAAATAAATGGATAATACATAAATAAAATAAAATGGTGTGATATGTAGATAATTATCCCTTTATTTTATCTTTATCATTTTACTCACATATTTCATAAAAAATGATCAGGGTATGACATTTACATTAATAAAATAATAGGAAAATTGCATCCGGGCCCTTAAAGTCTAAAGGACATTAAAAAATAGTTCTACTTTTTAAAAATTTTTTATTTACATTCTCGAGACCGTAAAAGTGTTGAGATTTTGATCCTTATTTTAGAATTTTGTCTTTTTTCACTAACTTTTTTCAATAAAAAATACAAAATTTAATTATTTTTTTAACTAAATTAAACAGATTATATATTTTAAAAGACGTTATACCGTTCTATCTTCACCTTTTCTTAAAAAATTAATAAAAATATAATTTTTTTTTCTCATTTTTTATTTTAATCATTTTAAAAATTTCAAAATTAAAAAATCTTAATATTAATATTTTAAAAATCAATAGTTAAAAATTAAAAATAATCATATATTATAATAGTAAAAAATTAATAATTATATTTTAATTAAGATCAAATAATAGTTTTTTAAAAATATCAGGGACCCAATTTTTTTTTTAAAATTTATGATTAATTTGTAATATTTTTCTGACCTCAAGATCTACATGTAATTTATCCTAAAATTAAATACAAGTAATTTTTTGATTAAGTCAATAAAAAATTATAATTATTCTATTTAGATGCATTGAACCCAAATGGGGAGATCAAAGAGTTATGAGTATTAAAATCAGTGATTCAAGATTTTATTTTATTTGCTATTTACATTTAGTAAAACATGAAAGGAAAAGTAAAATAATATTACAAGAATGGAGCATAAATTCTAGATGTGAGAAATGTAGCACTATAAACTGGAAGTTATACGTTTCAAATAAGATGAAAAAATAGGAACTTATATGTAAATAATAATAATAATATGCAAGAAAATCGAACCGTGTAATATCTCTTGGACTGCGATCCGGTGACAGTCAAATCGCAGCAAACACCGAAGTTAATCAACTTGACACCGTACAGCACGGCGAAAATACAACCTGAAACGCCACAGGCCCACAGCTTTTATGTTTTTGTTCACAAAGCCAATTGAAGCACGAATTCAAAGAGGTGCAATGTAAGGCTGGTGAAAGAAACATGCTCCAACTGCATTATTTTTTATTTATTTTATTTTAGCTGTATATTTATTATTATTCATTTATGAGATAATTCTTTACCTATACTCTCAATAATTTTTCTCACAATTTTTATCCAACATAATTTCTCCCTNTTAAACTAACTTGAACATTAGATTGAATTTGATATAACATTTTAGTGAACAA
Source organism: Apostasia ramifera (assembly GCA_019297695.1). Classification (NCBI taxonomy): domain Eukaryota; kingdom Viridiplantae; phylum Streptophyta; class Magnoliopsida; order Asparagales; family Orchidaceae; genus Apostasia; species Apostasia ramifera. The sequence goes on along the minus strand of JAEMOT010002522.1, from coordinate 71,479 downwards.
AAGTATTTATTTACATCTAAATACTACAATTAATAATATAAATTTAATATAAATTTTAAATCTAAAGAATAACTGTAACATAAAACTAAATAATTTTTTTTCAAAAAATTATTTTAATAATTTAAAATAAATTTATTTTCATAAATTTTATAAAATATCACGTAATATTTCAAATAATCACAATTATAATTAGTACACATATATTAAAATAATTATATTTAACAATTATAATACATACAAATATAGTTATAATTATTTATAACAGATATAAATAATTATGCTTATTATATATAACTAGTAAATATATAAATATAATTAAAAAAAATATTACAAAATTTACCATAAACAAATATATATATATATATATATATATATACAATGCAGTTATTAATAATATCTATTATCATCTAACAATAAAATAAATATAATAAAAAAATCTCTACACGTCTAATTTAATCAAAAACACAAATCTATTATTTAGTACAACAAATTTTATTAAATAATTTTACTATTGATAGCCACTTTTAGTAATTACTAAATAAAAAATAGCTTTATTTAACAGCATCTTTTCATATAATCAACTTCAACAAACTAACTCAAACTCTTTAAAGAATTAAGTTTTAAAAAAATTAAAATTAATTACCTATATTATGATTTAAAATTTATTTAACTTAATTGATATATTAATTATAACTAACACATACTTATACATAAATAGCAAACAATTATATTAAATCAATAAACACATAATTTATATCTAAAAAAATAAAATCAAAACAAGCTCAATTCAATCTAATCCTATAGCTCAGAAAACTAAACTTGAGTCAAATTTGATACAAGTTAAAAACCAATACTAACATCAAGCAATTATCGACATTCAAGCCATACTATCTCTATTGATCTTTCATCAACCATAGGTCAATTTAACTGATCGAGTGCATTACACATAAATGACCCACTAAATACCTAGGGCTACAATAAGTTAAAGAAGACAAAGATCCATAGAAACACAACTCGCATAAACCAGGTCCTGACCTTGCTAGAATCGTGTTAGGTGCAAAATATCTAAGGGGTCAAGTTAAGTCTAACAGACCAATAAGAGGATGCTATTAACTTAAAAATTTAAACTAGGCCCTATTTGACGCGAGAACTAAATCAGGGCCAAATCAGGACCAAAATGATACTAATTTAAAAAACAATAATAATAATAATAAATAAAAATTTTTAATCATTCTACACAAATTCTAATATAAAAAAAATATTATTTTACTTCACATATTCAATAATTTTTAATAAAAAAATTAATTTTATTTTACGTCCTAGACCAAAATACTCAATTCGAATATTTTAGTCTAGAATATGAAATAAAGTATATATTTTTATTAAAAATTATTGAGTATGTGAAGTAAAATAATATTTTTTTATATTAAAATTTGTATAAAATAATTAAAAATTTTATTTATTATTATTATTATTATTAAATTAGTATCACTTTGGTCCTGATTTGGTCCTCGCGCCAAACAGGGCCTTAAGTAAGACAGGATTATCAATTGATTTAAACTTAAGAGCTTAAGTATAAGTTGGGCTCTAAGATACAGGCTCAGTGCAAATCCTGATTTTGAAGTAGAAACAGGCATATAATAAGCATGCAAATTCATAGGTTTGATACTTTATCTCGCAAATAAAAAAAATGATTTCTACTTTAGTTTTTAAGATTTGCATGACATGGTTTGTAAAAATTATCAAATTTACTGCCAAAAATATAGAAATTAAATTATCACAGAACAAAATGTGCATGAACCAACAATATTCATTAACTTCAAAATAGCTAGAAAATGTGTTCAGGATATAATAAAATACATCAGATACACTATATTCATAAAAATTTAATGCCTGTCTACAATGCGAAGAACAGGAGCAAGACAATTCAAGCACTAAATAAAAAACTCGACAACAAGAACAAAAGGAAAAAACAAAACTATTTTCTATAACAAGTACTTACATTCTACGACATTCCGAAGAAAAATGTTGTAGCTTGCCAAAAATAGTCCAAAGGCTACTTTTTAGTTAATTCATTGGATTATCCAATGAATTAAGGGTTTAACCCATCAAATAATCCAATAGTTTAAATCCAAAAGTAACTTTTGGGCTATGTATTAAAGGGCTGTGCAGCAGGGTTACTTTGAAAAATATGTATAACCATGAATGCTTACTCTTTAACTCGACTCTAATATGACACTACTTTGATTCCACATGCAACAATCTCAAAACATTTCTTTTCTTCAACTAATTTTTATTTGTTTTTAAGCTAAAAAGCTAGATGACTCACATTTAGCGTCAGACTCCAATGAGGCAAAAATTGGATCCACGTTGCATTCAGCCTCTTGCCGAGAATACATCAAAGTACTCCAACTCAGTGGGCTGGGAGGAAAACTCTAACCTATATGCATCTTTTTCATTCTTGTTCTTGTAAAAGCTCTGGTTTGACAATGGCGGAGCTTCACCATTAAAGGCTACACGATGCAGCTGCAGCAAGGCTAGCATGCTCACAGCAAATAGAGCAGCATTGCCGAAAACCCCACCAATCCTCTCCATACTGATTGAGTTCCTTGCAGAAACAAAGCTGGAGACCAGAAAATGCATGAAGGAATGCAGCCCTCTCCCAGTTCGAATGCCAAAATTGTCTCCAGCACAACTCAATGGATCTTTATAAACATTCTCTGGAGAGATAAAGTGATCAGTATCTTGCAAAACAGAAACAAATGCTTGGGCTTCTTCGATGACCTTGTGTTTTTGACCTTGGTACTCAGCCAATTTAGCTGCAAGAACGATGCGAGTCTGCTCAACCCGAGCTATTGCAGCATCCCTTTCTGCTTGCTGCTGTGATTGTATGGTCTGTAACAGGTGAAATTTAAAAATTAGATTTGCTTTTTTGGGTTCAAGTTTTCGATATAAAAACGAAGTACAGGCATGCACATCAGCACAAAAAATGCCAAAAGAGGGCAAATGAAATAAATACTAAATTTCTTCTACAAAGGGTTTTCATTGTAAACTAGATATAACTCTCTGTCATGTATTCTGTCACAGGTCTTAAAGATCATCACAGTAAATCTGATAATCAATGCTATTTTCCCGAGCAAAATCAACAAATAAGTAAATAATAATGTAGAATTACCACCTATGATTTCATAAGACCAGCAATGGTATTGACTGCCATGTCTTCTTCAGAATTTAGAGAAGAACATCAATAAGAAGCACCTCCGAAAGTATATTTTGATTTCTGATTGCTTCCAAAAATTGTATCTGCCAGAGAGATTGCTATAAAAGCACGTCTAAAGGTAATTATCTAATACTTAAATGAAAATCAAGGTTCACTTGCAAACTATCATATAACAATGCAGTTTTTCACTTCATATTGGCTTCTCGTCCATAGTTGTTGATCTAGAAACTCATGAACTTTCGATTGGAACAAAAAGACCATGGCTTTTCAGCCATGACAAAAAAATAATTATTTCATTAATATATATATATTGTATCTCATCCACACAAATTGTAACATTAAAATATTATTTTATTCACTTTCTACACAATTCTCAATATATCAATCAACTTTATTTCACATCCTACATAACTTTTAATATAACTAACTTTATTTTATATCATATACACATCTCAAAAACAGCTAAAAAGCCATCTCCAATGCTTTTTTAGCTTTATGCTAAACAGGCCTATTCATAAGAGATTACAACTGTGAGATGCAACACAAGCTAACTTAATCTTTCAAGCCGGGGCAAGGCCGAATCAAGCACGCCATTGATACCGACATAATCTAAAGTTGCAGACCTAGATTATATCAGTTCGGCATTTGTATATAGGTACCTCTATTTTTGCATATTGTGCCTGTTTATTGCCGACTATAGTTGAACTTTATGTTTTTTTTTTTTTTTAGTTGAACTTTATGTTATGAATTTCAACTAAAAAAAACATAAAGTTCATAACATAGTTGAACTTTATGTTATGAATCATTTGGACTTTGTTATGTCAGGGATACCAGCTTGGTATCTTGTAAATAAGTTGGGCCAAGCCAGATATCAAGTTCAATTTGATGATTTGGAAGTGATTTGGGAAGCGATCTAGTTGAGCCACAAAGAGGAATGAATGTTGATGCAGCAAAAAACAAGGGGGAATGAATTGCAATTGCCCCGTCAGTTCAGCTTAAACTACCAGCTCAATCATCTTTAGGTTCACTCTAACATTAAATCCTAAAAACACCTGCCCCCTCCTTTGTGCGCATTATGCTCACTAAAAATGCAAAGAGCATTATTCACCCTCTTCCATACCTTCTTCATTGGAATCGCAGGAAATGGCCCCCATTTCTCATGCAGTTAAGTACATACATATGTCCACATATATAATTGTCTCTGTTACATCTAAAGTACACATTTATAAAATATATACAAAATGTATGACATGTAGAACACATGCTTTATTCAAGATGTTAAAGTCCAGAAACTCATCTCGAATGAACTCGAAAGTAGATTAGATTGAAATCGAAAATGAATTCTATGTGAAACTTGCTCGAACCTGAATGATGCCAGCCGTAAATTAGTTATGAATCGAAACTCAGCAAAGGCTCACGAGATATACAAACAGAAACCAAAGAAGAAGGCTCTTACAATTCATAACAAGTTGTGAGAGAGCACTCTTCTTTGATTGATCTGGCTCTTAATATTCATAAAATGGGTTTGCTGATGAAATTTTTACAAATTTTAATTAGCTGAGACAGTGCTCTAATTTTTTGGCTGATCTGGCAGGCGCAGTGGGTGTTAGAATTAGAAGCAGCAGATTTGCTGCGGCTGCCATCCAGGAGACTTGAGGTTCTTATAGGTTTAGTGCTTCTATTTCATAGCTTTTCTCTGTATTCTATAATTCTGACTTTCCTATTACTGAATCTTCATGCTCTAGTAGTTTCACCCTTCTGTTGAATTGCTGAACTCGTTTGAGTTCCTTATAGGTAAATTGTTCCTCATGTTTAATTGTTCAAGTAAATTTCTATCCAAAAAAAAGTTCTAGCTGCTACTACAAGATCGTTTTTCCCATTTATGAACTTGATTAAATCTTGTTCTTATTTTGTAAGTTCACCAAACTTACTTTGAACATTGTTAATTTTCTACAGACCACCCATGAACCTCATGTGAATATGCAACCTAATAATTAAGATTAACTAAGTTTAATCTCCTCAATACTACATGACATCACACAGTTCATGGTTAGTAGGACGGGTGCTGGGTATTCACACTAATTATTACCATAGTTCACGTTCATTAGCAATCTAAAAACCATAATTCAATTTTCTAGTTCTTTTTTTTTTTTGAAAGATAAATTTTAGTTCAATAATTCTATTTTGAGTGTTACTGACTTGCTGAACTGGGAACTTTCACCACCTAAATACAAAGGACCTCACATATTTGGAGATAAATGAGAACTTATTATTTGATAGTGCAATGGAAACAAAAGATTCATATAGCCGACCCCTCCTAAAGGGAAAAAGACTTAGTGGTTGTTGTTGTTATTAGTTCAATATCATTATATTATAGATTAAAATGTAAATTATTATCAAAATTCAATGATTAAAGGCAATTTCCCCTTAAAATGACAAATTTTTCTGATATGGAAGCAAATCCTCGCATTCCTTATTCTAATTTCCACTACATCCTGTTATCGTTGATCTATTGATATAAGAGGTGACATTTAAATATCGCCTATTTTGGGCAAAATCTTGATGTCACCTTAGAATTAAAATTTTGTAATTCTTTACAATGTTGTTCAAATATCTTCAAACCAAACAATTATTTTTTTTAGATAACAAGATATAACATCACATTATCACCGAACCAAATGCCCTCCTAAATGAATAGTCCACGTATATGATAGATTGCTTTAAGACCCTTACCACTAGAACAACAAACTTTAAATGGAATACCCTCAAAAGAATAGAGAAAATAAATGGATCAATAAAGAAAAACTGATCAACATTGATTGAATAGAAAAGACAAAATTAAGAAAAGACAGTAGGCAAGTAAACATTACAGATTTAATTGCAAGAAGAATTGCATTATATAAGAAGATAATATAATACCCAGAAAAAAACAGCGAGATGCCAGTTAAAACAAAACATGACTTACAGAAGACAATGTACAATTAAAAATTCAAAACTTAAAAGAAAACAAAGAAATGAAAGAGAAAAAACACTGTTTTCTTTAAGAAAATGGTCAAGAATAAATTAGATGCTACCATAGGCTACATGATAAAAGAAAATGCAAAATAGAACTGATATGTTTATACAGTTCTCTAAAATTTGTTCTCACTAAATACATGCAATCAAAACTTATCAAGGCAACCTCATCAAATTGTAATAGGCAGCTAAAATTCAAGAAACAATTCTAGTTTCACCACTCATGCCAATAGTAACTTGGTCTAGGTAGTCCTGCTGCTTAAGGACTAACTATTCTGCACAACTTATGTATATAAAGTTTTCTACAAAATTAGAAACATAATTGCAAACAAATTATGCGTGTATACCTGATGATGATCAAAGATATGCCGAACATCATCAAGGATCGCAAATCTCACCAACAAAATTTGCTGGCACAATTTCTAATGGACCATACCAAACTTTCCCCAGGCATTTTTTGATAATTTGCATTTAACGGAAACACCTCAGCAGTGTTTTTAAATGATTCCTAAATCATGCAGTCTCCAAATTTGAGGATAAGGAAACAAGGCATTCATAGACTCAGGCATTATTAGTATAATATAATATTAACAAAGTAAGAAGGATTTCGATCTGCATCACATAAAGAATGAAAAGCTAATTTGGGCTCCAGATGTCAGGCAAGGTCAACAACAGGGAAGTGCTCAAGCTTGACTCACAAGGAAAAAAAGTTGTACCACCAATGTGCAAGTTTCTAATATTGTTGAAACAAAATCTCAGTTCCAAGGCATGCAAAGAAGATCTATTAGACAAAGAGTTTAAAATCCCAACAATTGTGAAGTACTTAAGCATCAAACCGCATGCAAGCAGAGAAGACAGAAGGCATTTCAACTGAAAACCCTAATAGTAAGTATGTGCTGCTATTAAAACAATCGAGCATATCTCGGAGAACAAATTAAGAACAAACAATCACCACGAATAGAAAAAGGCTCACGTGGAAGAACTCGAGCTGGTCCTCAAGGTTCTCGAGGGCGGTCCTGATAACGTTGAGGCTCCTAGCCTCGGCAAGGGCCGCTTCCTCGTCGGCTTTCAAGCCCTTCACGAACACGTACCCGCACCTTCCATAACCAACTCCGCCACTCACCTCCCCGGGCGGCGGTTGCTTCTTATCCGGCGCGGTCTGGCAGAGGTTCTTTATGGATTTGAGGAAGTGATCCCTAGAGATCGCGTGGATGGCGTCGCTGATCTTATCATGCAGGTCCCAGATCCTCTCCAGCACGGCCTCGATCTCCTCCATCTGCATCTCCCATTTCATCAGAGAAACTTCGAAGATTAGGGCTTCCGATCCACCCACCCACAAGCACCGCAGAAAGAGGGAAAATGGCAGAGGACGCCAAAATTGGAAGAAACACGAAAGCAGAGAAGAAGAAAGGCGAAGCATTTCTGACCGTTCATTTGGGAGTCCTTCCTCGTACTAGCATTTTAACGGTTCCCGATCGAAACCAATAATCTTCCAATCAATAATTTATAATTGATATTTTCATAAAAAATTATAATTTGATATCAATTTTCTTTTTGAATATTTCATTATTGATTTACTAATTAACATTTTTCTCAATTATTTTGATGTATCAGTTTATAACTTTGTATTTATAATTATTCCATCTAAAATATTACAAAATTTCATAACAAAAACTAAAATATTACTTTTTTGAAAATTTAATGTTTAATTATATATTTTATGTCATTTTTATGCATTTTTGTCACTTAGAGTTAAAAAATATATATTTTTTATTTATATATATATATATATATGCACATTATATTTATACTGTTGACGTGAGAAGTGAGAGATTCCAAGAGAAAGAGATATAAAAAGAGAGAGTCCCGAGAGACAGCAGCACACAGAGAGCTAAGCCTGATGATTAAGGCTTAAATGAAAGTAATACGCATCCAGAACAGCACACAGAGATTTAAGATGGTTCAGGGAAGAAACATCCTACGTCCACCGAGCGATCAGCGAGAGATGATTCCACTAGAAAAAGAAAGGTGATGATCGTAAAGACCGGTACAATCAACTAAAAGAAGAGAGAGAGAGGAAGAGAGCTTCCTTATCTTGAGCTCTTAATACAAGGGTGATAAAAGAGGGCTCTAGCGATTCCCTCCAAAAGAAAAAAAAAAAAAACCTTCTTCCTTGAAGCCTGTTCAAGGCTATTTATAGGCAAGAGAGAGTGGAGCTCGGTCCGAATTTTTCGAAAGAGGATGGGATATTCAATTGCTGAGTCCACACGAGTGATCCCACCGTTGTCGGCCACTAGAGGAGCCGGCAGTAGTGGAAGGAGAGCTTAGCTTCTTAATCCTGACATTTTTTCTAGGGGTCTGTGATAGTTGGAGTATGCGGGCCCTTGATTTTCGTGACTATCACATGTATTTTAAAATATTACAAAAATTTTAATTTTTTTAAAAAATAAAGAGGTAGTTACCTAGACATGACATATTACTTTTTATAAATTTTACATTCTATAAAGTTATGTATTTTTGCTGTGGTATATAAGTAAATATTTTTTTCACACTTTTTTTGATCATTTATTTTTTTTTCAAACTTTTCAATACAGTCACTCTAAAAATTTATATTTATATTAGAAAAAACTAAAACTAAAATCATGATTCTCATTCTCATTTATTAATTTTAAAATTTGAAATAGCTTGAATGTAAGATCTCAAATTTCTTTTCCACGATTCCACCACGCTCTGCCGCTCTGGCTACTTTCTTCAATCCAACGGTGGAAAACTCTGCCATCTGTGCGGTTCTCGAAATCCAGCCGTCGTTTTAGACCGCCCAAGGTCTTCGTTTCCCGTAAGTTCGATCCCATGGGAGCCGTCGCGGAACGGTGTGTGGCCGCCACCGCCGGCTATTTTCAAGTTCCAAGAGGCGCGAGAAAGGTCGCCGATCCCTCTTCTCGTCTTCCGCCGGATCCATTCCCTCCGCTCTCTTTCCGCTCTTAAACATTTTGGAAATTCCTTTCCTTCTCACCGTCTATCTTACTTCTTCGATCAACTCTGGCGAGAAAGGAAGGACGCGATGGAATCGACCACTCCTCGGCCAGTCTGCGCCAAGGAGGCCCTTGATCTCCTCAATTGCGCCGCCGATTCGGCCTTTGATCGGGAAAAATGCATCCGATTTTTGGACGCCCTTCGAAGTTGCATACTGGAAAAGGTCAGTCTCAGTTTTCCTGACCCTTCCTTTATGTTTCTCTTTTAGCATAGACTGATGCTGTTTGCACCGGATTGTATAATGTCTTCTGATTAAATCAACAGCGTAGAATCCCTTTTGTGTTGTAAATGATTTGTGTAATGTGCTACTAACATATTGTTTGTACCTGATTGAGTATCTTGATGAATTCTGTCTTGAAACTTTAGTTAGACCAGGCTTTTGGACCTCAAGCTACCAATATAAAGATTTTTCTGAGGTGTGAATTTTTTGATGCTTAAATAAAGGTCTACACTACTAATGAATCTACACGTGCAAACTAAACTAGATGATGCAGAATCGAGGAGCTTAGACTAAGCTTCCCTTAATTATATTATTCTGGCATATTCACATAGATTTCATGGGTTTTCTAAAAGCCAGCCTTGGCCTATACATATTACCTTCAAAAAGGAAACAAACATTAGGTGCGAGGGACATTCCTCTCTCCCACACTACATCATTATCTATAGAAAGAGAAGCAACAAAGTCTGTTGCCCTATTGGCAACTTTATATACACCTGTAACTCTAAACAAGTCAAAAGAAATCAAAATACAAACTAAGCAAATGTCATCCGTGGTGTTCCCTCTAGTAGCTTGGTAGATATCCGCTACTATAGTGGTTAAGTTGCCCTTTAGCCAAACTCGTAGTGCTCTGTCTCCACATTGACGCGCCAACCTTGCAGCTTCTAAGGCTACTTTGGGCTTACTTGTGTAGCTGTATAGGTAGATAGTTTAATGGTGATCATTGCAGTGAAGTTTCCTCCATGGTCTCTTGTCTCTCCTTTCGCGACGTTAGCTTTGACAGAGTCATCGAAATTGACCTTTATCCAATGTGGGGGTAGGGGATCCCAATGTGTGAAGTGGGGGTTACCTGAGCCATCATGGCTTAGGGATCCTAGTTCTCCATATCAGATTCCGAGTCAATTGAGGTCATCAAAGCTATGATGTGGATTGTTATCGTCCTCGAAGAAAGTACTTGAGTCTTGGCATTGCGAGCCATCAAATATGATAGAATGCCGCACATGTCATAATGCTATGGGTACAACATTAGTCCTTTGCAACAACAACTTTCAGACCCTAAAGAAAAACTTTTAGTGGATTGAGGCCATTTGGATCCGAGGCTTCTCCTCGGGTTTGCATGGAATCCCCATCATACTAGGGGCCACTGTCCTGTGCTCCAAGATCACCTGCAAGAAAATGGTTAGTCAATGAAATCTCACTGTTTCTAGTGGTGTAGACCTCCTTTTCAAGCACGGTCTACAACCACTACAACCCCTTTCCTTTTCAAAATTGTTGATGTTGCTGCCTCATGGAGCTCTCTATTAGCATTCATAGGCATGGGAAACTTGAGGTAAGCACTGACCTTTGTCTTTTCAATCGAAGTGTTACATCTATGGAGGGAGCTGCTCTTTTGTTCCTCATTGGCTGCTAGTTATTTTATGCATTCCATGCATAAACAGTGATCATATAATATATTCATAATTTAAATAGTGTAGGTGTCATCTCGCATTTGAATGGTGCCTTCTTTATGCTAACCTACATAAAGTTCTGCATTCTGCATTTGAATAATGGACATATTATATGGTTCAATAATAAGGAGGATAACATGAAGGTATGAAGTCTTGTTGTTCCTATGGCAATCATCTATAGAGAGCCATCGCTGGTGAATATTTTGTGGTGAAGCAATCCAGGGGAAGTTCAGCATCTTGAAGTTTTCAAAAGAAGGGAAAGAATAGAGAAATCACTTCTTTGTTATCCATCTAAGACTAGATAGTTCTAAGTGACTACTTTTGTAATCCATCTGTGGGTTGCGATAAAGGAACCCCAAAGTTATGTTAATCTTAGCTAGTTGTTTGGCTTGTGGCAAATGTAGTTAAACTCATCGCTTCAAGGAATGCAAGGTTGTGTAGGAGAAGAGTATTTTCACAATTGTCTTTTCTTGGTAATCGTAGTTAAAAAGCTATATTTCATTCTCCAAATGGTGTCTTAAAAATTCGACGTTTCTTTGACTGATTGTCAAAAAGTTTTTCCAAGTTCTCATATGTAAGTTCTTTTCAGTGGCACTAATTTTGGAGATACAAATCTTGCAGCTTAATTGCTGCCTGATGCGGTGATCCCCATGTTATGTATTTTCCGAATATATTTAGGGCTGTGAATGAGCTGACATGAGCTTTGCTGTGTTCGTGTTCTAAACTTGTTTCTGCTTTTACTATTCATGCTTGGCTCATAAATTAGCTGAGTTGTAACATTTGTGTACAAGCTCAGTTCTTACATAAATGAATCAGCTGGAGCTCAGTTTGAGTTTGTTTTGAGAACTAACAATCGAGCCTTTAAATAAATGAGTTTAGTTTGTGAATTAACAATTTAGCCTTTAAATGAACCTCAAATCCAGCTCTGTCAAGCCCTAATTTGAGCCTGTATATATAGAGCTTTGTATCAAGTTTTTAATCAAAGTTTAACATCAAGCTCACTATCAAACAATCTAAACTAACTCATATCAAATGCAATAATCAACATGTTCATAAGCAAGTTCCTTTATTATGAAATATGAACTTATATTATTTACGCAAATGAACAAAAAATAATTGAAAAATAAACCGCACTCTCTTTGTAGGCAAGCCACTACACCAAATTATATGAAGGTTCATTCATTTATGAGTTGATTTTTTTAGAAAAAGTTTGAGCTTGTTCATTGACCTTAAAAACCAGTCATGAACAAGGCCCCATTGATCCAATTATTGAGGTTAACAAGCTCATGAAATCCTAGGTTCATTTACAATCCCTCCCATGTTAAATTTTCCTTAAAAGTCAAAATCTCCTTTCTTGATGGTTTACACTGGTTCTATCTCATCAGTGTGTATTGTGAAAAAAAAAAAGAGGCTTTTTTGAAAGTCAATCCAATAAAAAAGAGGCTTTTTATTGGATTGCTTTTTAGCCATTTAGGTCTCATTTGGTTTGAGGCTTTTTTTGACCAGAGAAAAGAATATTTTATTTTTTAAATTTAATAGTAAAAAATTATTTTAATATTAGAAAGTATGTAAAATATTAAATAAAGTTAATTCTAATATTCTTATTTATGATGGATGTGAAATAAAGTTGATTTTTACAGTTGAAATTTGTATTGAGCTAAAAATGTAACTCAAACCAAATGAGGAATAAAGGAGCTCTTTTTTTACTGGTTTTAACATCACGTCTTTACCCTTTACAAACTTCTCTCATTGAATCAAAAAGAAAAAAAAAAAAAAACTTCTCATGTTGAATACTTTAAAGAGGCTTTCTACAAGCATTATTTTTTAAGCCACAGGAGGAGCCTTTTTTGTTGCTTTTATGTCTTTTCTACTGGATTCATATGAGAAACAAACGTTCCAAGAGCCATCATTGTCATGCTTCGTGGTTTCAATCTCATTGTGCTTACGACTTTGATCATCATCTGCAACATTTTTTTTCTAAGTTTTAATACTTGTAGCTTTCGTTTTTCATTCCATTTTACCGAAAATTCTGTACTCAAGAGTAGCCTAGTGATGGCCATGCTTTGACTATTATGAATTTAACTGTAAATATACGTTTCATGTATGTTTTTGTATATTATTGATCGAATTTGATATGCTGTCAACTTATCTGCAATCAACTTGGCATACTGGTTTTCTCTCATTTTTGATATTTTTTGTTGTTTGTTTTGTTTTATCTTGTCTATTTGGCATTCAGTGTGATATTTATAAACAATGTTTTATTTTGTTTACAGAAAGTGAAGAGGTTCTCTCTGGCTGAGCAGAGCCTTGTCGATGAAGCCCCGAAGGCTGAAGTGAAACGCTGACAATTTGTAGCCTCTATTGATGAGGAAAAAGAAAATGGTATTTATTTGAAAAACTTTGACCATTAGTTGAGATTTTTAGAGATGTTACGAGTGAGAGTATGCGGACTGCTTTTTCTTTTTATTCTCCACAAACTCAAATAGATAATTAGCGATTTCACCTGGTCACAAAAACGACTTAAGTGGATCTCTTTGTACTCACAAGAATGTTCTTGACGTGCACGCGTTTGTAGCGTAATAGTGTCTTAAATTAGAAGAATTTAGGGCACAATACCCTTTGATGGTGAATAGTGAAAGGGCATTGGTATAACTCCCCATTGTATATGCGGCACATCTTCAAAGATCAATGATTGATCTAGTCCCATCTTGGGAAGTATCTATTGTTGATATTAAAGGAGCATTCTCAAGAGAAATCCTAGGAATCATCCTCGAGGTAGGCGACTTGTGGGAACTTCCTTGAGGTTAAGTTACAAAGCTTTGAGGTTAGGGTCTTAGAGCCTAAACTCGACATTGGCGGGGATGTCAAAGCTTTGAGAGCTTGAACTCTTGACATTGGCCAGCCCAGCCACAAGTGACAAGACCATCGACCAACTGCTTGAGAAAACAAATATATACATATACATATATATATATATATATGTATATTTGTGGCTCGAGAAAATTGATAAGCATATACTCAACCTCCATTCCAGAAGGCTATGTTTGATTGGAGGTTATTTTAGTCATGATTATCGCTAAAATGGCCTCTAACTTTTAAAAAAATTAAGATAAAATAAAATTTTATTCATCTTTAATGTATAAGTTTTAATATAAAAAAATTAATTTTATATTATTTTTTACATGATTTGTAATATATTAATTAATTTCATTTCATATATTTTATTAATAAAAAAATTAGAGGTTATTTTAGTTACGTCTGAAATGGTTTCTAACGTAACATAGTCCTGTAGTTTGACAGTTTGGGTAAAAACTGTGTTCAAGTGGAGCCAAGATTCAGTTCATTAATTTATAGATCAGTTTAAGTTTTAAATCATTTCAATTTGATTTGGCTCAATTAACATTAATTTCGAGGTGGCTCCATTAATCTCCTAGTAAATAAAGAATAATAAACTTTATTATATAAGTCAGTCAATCATATTCATTAACTTTGCTCAATACGTATTTGTAACTATTACATTTTATATTTTACTTATAAAAATAATAAATTATATCATATAAATGTTATATTATTTTTACTTTTAAAAATAATACTTTGATTCAAATCGATTCAATCAAATTATGATTCAAATTGAGTTTTGATAAAATTAAGATTTAAAAATATGATTATATCTTGATTCAATAAGCCCAATTCAAGTTCAATTTAAGCAAAAAAATTTAAAAAAAAAAATTATAAACATCAAATGATTATTAATCTTCCATGAGCCAAACTCGGTCCATCGAAGATTGATAATCATTTGATGAATATATACCAACCCTTTCTCTCTCTCTATATATATATATACTGATATATATTAAAAATATAAACCAATGAACCTTATTATATATTATTTTCTTTTAAAAATAGTGTTAATATACATATTTGAATAATGAGATAGTTTATAAGTATCTTTTATTTTATATATATAAAAACCAAAACTAATATATTGATCATTGAATTTTCTTTAAGATTTGTGCGAAGAAGAAATGATTGACCACAGTACAATTAGTTTGTAAGAACCGGCAGTTTATAACATATTTTTATTTTATTTTATGAAATAATTATATTTAAAACAAAAAATATTATTTTCGACTTCAAATCTTTTTAAAAATAACTAGGAACATGATAAACTATATAGTAATTATTATGAACCTAAATTATATATTTTAAAATTTGTGTCCAAGTAATTAAATCTATGTAAAATTACTCTTAAATTTCTGAGCTAATAAATGAAAAAAATAAATTTAAAAGAGGTTCAAAGTTTTAAAATTTAAAATCGAAATCTTGCTGTAATAATTTTATAATTTACTAACTATTTATAAAATATAATTTTATAATAACAATAATAACAACAAATAAAATATGTTATAAAATAAAAAAACAATTTTATAATAAAATTTTAAAACTCAAATTTCAATATTAAAATTTTTTAACAATTATTAAATAATAGAAAATATAAAATTCTTTAAAAATAAAAATTAAATAATAATTTTAAAGATACTTTTATTATGAATATGAAATTTGATTTCACAAAAATTAATTATAAGTAGCCAAACATTTTTCACTATAGTGAAATCTAATCCACGTTGATAAAAAAAAATGAAATTTTCACATATAAGACATAAAATTTACACAAAATTACGAATTTTACATTAATTCATAAATATTATCACTATCACACCATATTCATTTAAATTTTACTCATTTCACATATTTCACACTATATTTTTTTATGGTAAACTTTATATTTCTAAATTTACCTTGATCTTAACTATATTATTAATATATTAATTAAATACTATAAATAAATTAATTTATATAAATAATAATTTAAATATTTATGAATTTATATATTTTAATTTATTTATCCTATTTAAAATTTTCAATTAGAGTACCGAATTTAAATCCACACGATTATAATTTTTAATTGAAATAAGAAAATTAATGTGTTTACAATAAAAAATAAAAAAATATATTAAAATTTAAATATTAATAAATTTATATATTTTAATTTATATATAATATTATAAAATATATAAAATATATAAAATATATGAAATACGTAAAATTTGAATGAATATAATATAATAGTGGTAATATTTATGAATTGATAGTAAAATATATAATTTCGTATAAATTTCATGTCCTGTATGTAAAAATACCTAAAAAAATATAAGATTCTCATATTATTTTGTAACTAAAATTTCTAAAAAGGAACATGTAGATTGGCCAACTCAACTGCAATGGTAAATCAATTTTTCAATTTGATCCCAATTTTGGCTAATTCATTCTCAGTTCAATGAGAGTCAATTTTAAGGCTTAATCGAATCAGTCGAACTAGTGAACCAGTAGACTGAATGAGCCAGTCGATTCGATCTGGTCTTTAAAACATTATTTGAGGGATAACTGTAAGCCCTTTTTCCATGATTTGTCAAAAGTTCTGTATGGACATCCCTGTCATAATATTATTTTAAGAAACAAATTTTCCAGTTTTGTGGAAAAACTATTTTCAGAACAATATTATTTTACCAAAAAAAATTAAGAATTAGGATAAAAACTTTAAATTATATGTCCGCATGTTTCTATATTTTAATATCACAAAACCATATTATAAGACAACTTGTTGGTCTTTAACACCAAAGCTTCATTTGTGTTGAAGTTAGAAATTAAATTTCAAACTGACATATCACATTACACGTAAAATTTAATATTAAAAATTAATTTTATTTCACATCCTACACACATTACTAAAATAATAACTAATTTATATCACATCACTCATATATCTCAATATAATAACTAACTTTATACCACATCCCTCACATATCTTAAAATAATAAATAATTTTATTTCACATCATTTACAATTTTTAATAAAAAAATATTTCTATCTAAATTTAATTTTAACTTTATTAAATTTAACCTTACAAACAAACAAACCCAGAGGTATAGAACAAAATAAATTAATTACTAGTTTGGCAAGGGGTAAATTACTAACAGGCTTGTAAGATTTGTGAACCTAATATTATGTTTTAATTTGTGAGCACCTTCCCACAAAATCATAAGAGGTTGAACATAATGGGTGATCTAGCAACAAAACTACAGCATCCGATTTAGTCTTTGGAGAGAGACTTCAGGGTCTGTTTAGTCCTAAGACAATTTTGATTACGCCCAAAACTAAAATATCTCAACAAAGCTAGAACTGACGATAAAACTGCAAGACAGAGAACCACCCAAGCTAAGGCTTAAGAACAAAACCCATACACAAATCTAGTGAAAACAACCTCAATTCTTATAACACATTCGCGCAGAGAGAAAACTACGAAGCCTCATCGAGAAAAAACCTCCAGAGAGGTTGCCAATACAAACTGCTCAAGTGACGGAATTACCTGAGATGTGAACCATCAGCTTAGCACCTCGGGGAATCACAACCACTAGGGGGGATCAAGAGAAATCGTTTACTGAGAAACCCGAGTATGCGAGTCCTCGAGAATTCAAAAGCTCAAAAAGCACCTCGAGTCGAAAACAAGAGAAAGAAATCACAAAAGAAAACACCTCTGGGATTCCTCGAGAAGTAAAACCTTAAGAGAAACCCGCAGCTGTCACACACTTCCACCGAGAACAAAAACAAGTTATGATAGTTGCATGATCTCCAGAAGGAAGAAATAAAGGCCATAAAGTAGCCAACTTTTCATAACTGGGATGTGTGTAATAAGGTGGCTACGGAAGGGAACCCACATCCACTAAAATTTCATCACCAGTGGAGACCATCCACTGTCAACTAGGCGGAAATACAAGTAGCTGAAATACATGATTAATCATGTGTTTTCAAGAGCGTGATAGCAAGACTTATTAAAAGCATAAATTAGGGGATCAATATAAAGGAAGAGCTTCATACAATTTCACACATAGGCACCACTACAGGATATAAGACGGTAAGTTTAAGATGATTTGACCATTTGCATCATCCATCTATAGATATCTCTACATGTAAATATGAAAGAATTCAAGTCACGATACTAAAAAAAATCAAAAATGAATTGAAAAAATGATTATTACACGTAACTTTCACGCTTGCACACACAAAATGTGTTGTTTTATATATTGTTAAGGGAGAAAACAAAATCCCCAACTAGTTTAAGATTAAGATTGTTAACTAGAGATGACGTTATGGCCTTAGCATTACATGATCATGTAATACTAGGCAAGAAAAAAAGCTCAACTATTTGGCTGCATCATGATCATAGGAAAATCTAGAAAACATGAATAGCTAGAAGTAAGATCATACAAATATTTCATAAGCATTGAAAAATTCTAGAGTCACCTCGAGAGGCTGCATCCATTTGCAAGGAGAATTTCTATCACCAGAATGCTACGAAAGCATGCAACTCCAAGATGAAAGCAGACAGGAAGAAAGTTAAACGCGCTTGTGAAGTTAAGAATCAACTAATTAATATCAACCAGCATCTCAGAAGACTAAAACCATAATCAATGTAGACTTTGGAAGTTGTCAGCAATGAATGACTTGTTTCTGCGAGAAAGGGAGGTGTAATGATTCGAGCTCAAATTAACTGATTAAAATGCAACAAAAAGGTTCCTTACATCATGGTTCTCCATGATTTTCAACAATAACTTCCTTTAGTAAGCCTGAGTCAGCCTTTGGGTTCACAGGCAAATCAATGAGCAAGTGGACAGGTGCAAAGTACATATGCAAGGAGATCATGCAGACTAAAATTCCCAAGAAGAGCTGAACATAGAAAAAAAATCCTTCCTTGCTTAGTAAAGAAAGAGATTCATGAAGCAGGCTAGCAACTAAAGCAAGTTATCCCTGAAGAATCAAAGAAATTAGTTGAGGACAGAGTATTACCTGTACAGTGGGATGAAAATGGAACAAATATATAGATAGAACCATTGTCAGCAGCATTGCCATCGAGGTCGAGTAGACCTGAGAGCCATATCAACACGTAATGTTAACATCATCAAGTTCATTTCAAACCCATTTGAAGTTCAAAAAAAAATCACATGTAAACAAAGACCAACAACAATAACTAAATCTTTATTTCACTAGGAGAGGTCAGCTACATAGATTCTTTATTTTCATTGAAATCTATCAAATAACAAATCCTCATTTAACTCTAAGTATATAAGATTATTCTTTATAATTTCTTGCAATGTCTTTTTTAGCCTTCTTCTTCCTCTTTTTACATGACCAATTTTCTTACGAGAGCTTCTATCGGCCGACGATTTTTACGTCTAAACCATCTAATAGTGCATTTAAGAAAATATATTACCAGGAAAAAGTACTTTTGATACAGATAAAAGATGTGTTTGGTAAAACAGTTTTCTAAAAAATTTCAGCTATTGAAAAAATTAAAAAGTAGCTATAAACAAAAGCAAAAAAACCTTTTCAAAAAACTGCTTTAGCTTTTACAAATTTAAAGACAAAATTACCGTCAAATATTGTATATAATATAAACTAATAATCTTTGATATTAAATTAAACAAAATTAATATAATCAATATAATATTTATACTAATCATTCAATATTTATTATTTTATAATAATTGTACATTTTTTTTAGACATCTATTAATAATATAAATATAATTATTATTTATAAATAAAAAATATATAATAATAGTATTTAAAATTAAAATAAATATAATAAAAATATACTTATAATTATTTCAACTATAAAATACACATAATTAAATATATTATAAATATATAATTATTATTTTAATCAAATATAAATATAAACAAAAAAATAACTTTTCAAATAGCAGCTTCTATACAACTATAAAATACAATATTTTTTGAAAAGCTAAAGCAATGCCAAACAAAGCCTAAGTTGACTATTTCTGATCTTATCCAAAATTGAAGCTACTTCAATTTTTTCGTAGATATACTCATTTTTGAACTTATCTTTTCGCATATACCGACTCATCCAATTTAGCATTCATTTTTATAATTTGTGTATTTCTGCTTTATAGGCCAGCATTTACATCATATAACATTGTCGGTCTTATAAATATTTTATAAAATTTACTTTTAAGCCTGAGTAAAATTTTCTAGCACACAATACACCAAATGCACTCACCCGCTTTATCCATCCTGCTTTGATCTTATTAATAACACTATTAACCATTTCACTATTATTTTGTTTGATTAATGTAAAATATTTAAACTTCTTGTTTTTTCTAATAATTCAATTATCAATTGTCATTTCCCAAATACAAGTGCTTCTATCTTGACTAAATTTACATTCCATAAATTCAACTTTTGATCTACTAAGAAAAAAACTTTTAAATTCTAAGGTATTTCTCTAAGGCTCAAGTTTTGCTTTACTTTTATCTATAGTCTTTATCAACAAGAAGAATATCATATGCAAAAAGCATATGCTAAGGCACTTTTTCTTAAATATGTCCAATCAAAACTTCTATAATAATGTAAAGAGAAATGGACTTAAAGCTGAACCTTGATGTAATTCAACTAACATAAGAAACTTCTTAGTCAAATTCTCTTGTGTCCGAACATATATAATAGTTATTTTATACATATCCTGAATAACTTAAATGTAAATAATGCAAACTTTTTTCTTTTCTAAAACTCTCCAAAGAACTTCTATTGGGACTTTATCATAAACTTTTTCTAAATCAATGAAAATTAAATGCAAATCTTCTTTTTTCTCTCTAAATATCTTCATTAAACTTCTCAATAAATAAATAGCTTCCATAGTAAATCTGTCAGGCATAAAATTAATAATTTGCATAATCTTATACATCGCCCTTATTCTTGCAAATAAGTACTCATGTACTCTTTCTCCATTTATTTGGCATACTTTTAGTCTTCAAAATTATATTAAACAACTTAGTGAACCAAAAAAATCCTTTACCTCCTATATATTTTTAAACATTTATTAGAATGTCATTCAGTCCTACTACTTCTCTATACTTCTTCTTTAAAGCATCTCAAACTTCAACTTTACTAATACACCAATAAGAGCAATACTATAGTAATATAAAAGGACCAAGAAACAACTTATTGAGATACACTTCATAACCTAAATAGTTATTCTATTACAAAGAAGCATTTAAATCGATGCAAAATGAAAATAAATACTTTACGTTCCAATCTGTAACCATTCTTCACCATGGACATTACTAAGGCACAATAGAATCATATATTTGAAGCATTCAGCATGTTCATCAGCAGCTTTAGCTCAGTTAAGACAAGCAAATGCTATTGTACAACTTCAGCAGTCATTACACCCGTGAGAATTCTGATATAATATGGCTATTTATTCTTCTAAATAGTCTGGCTTCACAAATTCCATTAGACAAATGTAGCTAATTACTACTGTATAATATCCATCATCACTTAAGGTTGTCCTCGTTTATCTTTTCAATTAACTATCATCCCAGAGATATAAGATCATAAACGGATCACCAAAACAAGACTCTTCTTCAATAAAGCGGCATTAATAAACCAAAATTCAGTATCATAATTGAAACTAGAAAATGAATAAGCTCTGTTCCCCTTCACTTAATAACATATTGAACTGCAATCTACTCTTGCGGTAAATAAATAAAAAATTTGGAGAGCACTGAAAAGCACCCAAAAATAATAATAATCAAAATGACTTAGTTCGTCAACATTCATAAGCTTTATGATGTCATTGGGATTCCAAGTAGGTCTCAATAAATTCTAGTTGGTTGGCAACATAATCTTTTGTAGCAGATAGGACAGTCAATTTGAAGCAGCATACATGATATAATATATGACTTACCTTCACAATGTTGTCCGCAAATTTCATCAACCATGACACTAGCAACCCCGTAGATCCTAAATTTAACACAACCATCCATGTGGTAAATGTGTAACCACTGAGAAGACGTTGCCACCATGGTCCTTTCTCGAATCCCACTCTAAAATCATCCCAAAGAAGTCTCACCATATTAAAAATTGCACCAAACCTGATTTTATTTGGAGAGAAAAAGATAAGTAAACTAATAAGTTAAAATATAATAACAACCAGTTAACTGCTTAAAGAGAGTAAGTTATAGATCCTCAGCATCCAAAACACATTTATTATGGTTCACTAGTTTGAAAGGCGATTGAAAGGCAATTTATGGACCCTAACATCAACATCATCATGGTCTAGTTAAAATGATACAAGTATTTTCCAAAAAAAAATGATGCAAGTAAATGTAGGATCATCTTTTCATCTACAATGATCACTCGTATTGAGCAGTAGGCTACTGCTGCTAGTTGCAATCATCATTCTGCCCCAACCCTCCATCCACCATCCTCTTCTGCGCCTTCACAGTATTGAAAATAATGACCAAGCTCTACTACTAGAATTCAGGACGAAGAAGTGCAGAAATTATAAAAGAACAGAAGCTAGCAACAAGTCTCAGCACTTCATGTAAGCTGTTCAATGATAGTTATTGTAGTGATCACATGGCAGTCATTTAGGATTTTTTTTTTGATAAAAAGTCATTTAAGAATTAAGGAAGCACATCAAACAGAGTCAACAGTACCATCTTGATAGCATCTATTAAAACGCTATGTGACTACAGTCAAACTCAAATTATCATACATAATTTATCTTTTTAAACTATACAAAGAATAAAAAGTACCTACGTGTACAACTGCACATTTTGCCAATATAGACTATCATTGTTCTTCTTCATCAGATATTCTGTGTAAATACCAGCAAGTGCTGAAAGACAAGCAGACAAAATCCCTAGAATATAACCATGTATAGGTGCTGAAAAAAGAGAGTCGCATGCCGCTTCGCCACAACCTTTTGTCTGCATGAGACATGGAAACAAAAGCCTGCTAAACAATGCAGTCCAAAGAAAAGCAATAGTAGATGTCGATCAGAATGAATGCAATCTAATTTCTAGAGATCAGATGTAAAGTGGCAGGTAAACACAGAATGCAGCTAGAATGTCTAGTGAGAATATTAATGTAATAATTAGTAAATATAAGTCTCCCAAGCAAGCCAATTTAAAACATAAAGAAAACGAGAACAAATATAAATAAGAATCCACCACACAGACAGGGATAAGTTGGTTTCAACCAATCAGAGAAATGGTTCACAATAAGAAGAGATCATCACACATTACATAACCCAACAACGATTACCTCACATAGTAATATCTAGGATCACACGGGCAAGCAATCAAGCAACTATGACTACAACAATAAAAATAGGATTATGAGAAATATCAAAAAAATGAGTTTAAACGTTAAAGATACTTGCATCAGAGATCAAGAATCTCAATGAGTTGTAGTAGGGAAGCGATCGAGTGGTAATCTAGGAGATGGAAAGACCACAAGTGATGAATGTAAGATTGAGGATAATTCGGCACAGCAACAAGCTGGCGATGATGGCAACAGGGACAGCGCTGCCACTAGCGCAGAACTGTGCAGTAATAGAGATTTGGCACTAGAGGAGCACGGCAATAAAGATCCCAAACTAGTAGTGTGAGAGGGAGGAATCAATGGTAGTTAGGTGAGTCAACAATGTTAGAGGGAGGGTAATTGTAGTTGGACGAGTCAGCAGTGCTGGCGAGAGGCTATGCAACTAGTGAGCAGTGGTGGCCCACAAAGTAGAGGTGGTGGGCGACACATCCAAGTGCGAGGCGGGGACGGTGGAGACTAATGGTGCCATCCAGATATCCTGGAAGGTGAGGGCTAACACAGTGATTCCGAAATGGTGGGTAGACATAAACACGCAAGGGCTGCTATCCAGATATCCTGTTGGGTGATGGGTAATTCTACAAGCATGAACATAACCCACAAAAGGGCATCCAAGGTGGACAAATTAGGGCTCAAGTCATGAGGGGATGGCTGGTTTGTGATGATCACGTGCAGGATGTTACAAGTAACAAGTTAAAGTGAGGAACTATGCTTTAAACTTGAACTTGAGAGGGGCTAGAAGAGTCAAGAGAAGTACATTAAAATTTAAGGTATCTAACGATTTTCACCCAAAGCCCTAATCTTTTGCGACTAAAGATCAATTTCGTTGTACTATATCTCTAAAATAAATTTGGATCAAGTAACGAAAACTTGTCTTTGAAAATCCAAGTGTCCTCTGATGGTGACAAACATTTCCACCTAACTAGACACCATGATATCCTTAATTTTGAGTTAAAATAATCTGTTCATCGACAATTTGCTCTTGCTTTTTGTAAAAGGTTGTATATTTAGACACTCGAAGGCGATCTAACACTCAATGGTTGACACCCTAACCAAACAACTCTAATATCATCAATTTCAAGTTGAACTTAATCGTTCATTGAAATTTTGCTCAATTTACTCTTTTTTTTTAAAGGCTATACAGTTGGACACTGGGTGGGTTCACTCTCAAGGGAAAGAATGCTCAAATGAATCACTAAATATTGTTGTTAGTTCTTTGTATATCAGCTAATGCAGGACAAGTGAATGCTAATGCAATTTTAGATATCAGTAAATTCTATATAGTAGGATAATCACAAATTAATGCAGAAGTTTTAGCATTTGATTTTGTGATGACTAAGAAATTTACCAAACCACAAAAAACTAATATTTTTCAAATTTTAAATAAATTGGATTGAAGGTAATTGAAAAATTACCCACTCAAATTAGGGTTTAATTTGATTTTCAACAAACCAATAATAGAATAACAGCATTGCAGGTTCTCAAAATATTCAACCAACAGTAATTAAATTACACTTAATAATGACAGGGCACACAGGTGGAACAAATTCAAGCAAATTTCAAACGAGCAGAAAATTCCATAGTATGTGACTCAAGCAGATTAAATGATTTGATAGAATTCATACCTGAGTCACAAAATTAAAGGACCACTTTGCAATTTCTGAGAAATTTAGGGCTACGTCGAAATCGCATGTGATCGCGTGGAGCTCAAGCGCATGGCTCGTGGAAAGAGAGTGCGCGGGAGCAGGCATGGTGCAGTGCACGGGCGCAGGCGTGCAGGCGTGCGGGGAGCGCTGCGCGAGGCTTAAGCACGCGAGGAGCTGCGAGCAAGAGCAGTTGCGCAGGCACGTCATACGAGTGCACATGTGCGAGTCGGGAAGTAGAGCCGAGCTAACTAGTGACTTGATGCAGGCGCGCCGAACAGCAAGCTAGTTGCAAGTGCACAAATTGTGAGCTAGGCACGGACTCCTGTGGTAACGGAGCCAGTGTTGCTCGAGCTCGATAGTGCACAATGAAGCTGCAGACGGTTGGCTCGAACTTGGCAGTGACCTGGACGAGGAGCGAGCGATCAATGACGTGCGCAATACATTGATTTCTAGGAGGAGACGATAACTTGGACAAAAAAATAAAACAAGACGAATGCTGAAAGGGGTGCAGGATGAATGGAATCAAATTCAGAGAAGATAAGCTTGAGCGGGTGGTGTTTAAGGATTCTCACCCAAGGCCCAAATCCTTCCCTATCCGAGATATCGATTCATTCAAGAATCAAATAACCCTAAGTGAAAAGGCAACAATTTTCATTTAGAATTAAAAAAATAAGAATAACAATAAGGTATCTATATAGACCTCCATATAAATTGACCCAATAAAGCAAAATACATAATACAATAATTTCCTCACACAAACAAAAAATACTAGACAACATACCTAAAATAACAACCACAGAAATAAAAACAACTAATACAAAATAAATACAGAAAATAAAATCAATCAGAATGAATTGAGAGATCTCTGATCCACCAAGTCAGCAATCCGTAACATTCATCTTTCCAAATCTGTCCTGGTAGTTAGTCGATCCAAATCGAAGTAGTGCGACTAGATCTCAGCCATTAAAGATAAACTTTCCCAGGAATGAATTGACGGTCGAACGATGTGTCCCCACCACCAACAAATTTGAAATAGTAAACTTTGGATTAATCCCATATTCCGATAGTAGATCCACTATGTATGCATTCAATCAAATTTTCTTAAATATTTTATATGAGCTTTCCCAACTTTTAATTTCATAATGATCTTTGAAAGAGATCATTGACGTCTTTACCTGAACAATCACCTAATTACCCTCAGAAAATTATTTCACAAGCATTTGCCTTTTTATATAAGCTTCATTATTAATGCTTATTCTTATGCTGATCTGCCAATGCCTAAGATGATGTGCAAACAACTATAAGGACTCAGGTATGCTTATAGGTCTAAGAAGAACAATGAGATCAATAGAGGTCTAGGTTTGTAACTATGCACAACTTCAAATAGGCCCATGCGTGTAGACCTATTGATAGTGTTATTATATACATATTTAACTCTAGGTATAATCAATTCCCAATTCTTCCCATTCTCTCTCACAAAACACATAAGTAGGTTGCCTAGGCTCCTATTTACTACCTCAAACTGACAGTATGTCCGTGGATAATAAGCGGTGAACAACGTAAGTGCTAGAAGGTTATCTAGAAATAGATAATGAACTACGTCCCTATTAAATATCATACACTTAGGTACCATGCAATATGACAATGCCACAAAAAAAAATCTTAGAAACGCCATGGAATAGTAAAGGAAATGAGGCACCTAAAAAAACCTGTCTATTACAATGCAAATAGAATCATGTCCAACAATCATATAGTGGTCTGAGGATAAAGTAGATGTTCAAAATCTGTTAAAGACAATCAATGAGGAGAAAAGGTGTATATAGCCTAGTGTTTTAATTTAGCTTCTTTGCAATAGCACAAATCCAACATAGGATCGAATCTTAGCTACATCTCTCTTCACGCCTGACAAATAGAACTAACTTTCGGCTGTTTCAATAGTTTTGTTTCTCCCAAAATGGTCGGCAAACCCACTTGCATGAAGTTCCAATACTAGAAAGTCTCACAGAAGTATAAGGTAATCATAACTTACACCAAAAAAGATATCCATTCTGCAATGAAAATCAAGGTAACTGCTAGATGAAACAACAAGAAAGGTTGTGCATATAATCTCAAAAGTATGAACAGTCTTGATCTATAAAATACAGACACTATACAAAATATAAAACATGATACAATATGAATATAGGAATACGACAAGCTTGAATATTACACTTCTTGGACACGCTAAATAAATACAATTATTTGTTTATTAAAATTTGAATAAAAATAAATAAATTCATAAAATTGATCAAACGTATGTGACATTTATCTCTCTTTTTAGTGATTTGTTTCTTCATATAGTTCATAAATTCTTAAAAAATTAATTGGCAAGTCAATTTAAAGGCATTGAGACATACAATTGTTAACTTAATTAAAATAATTAACAAATTGTTAATAAATAAATGCATTTTATAACATTCATCTATAACATTCATCCTAAGTTATTTGAGACATATGTGAAACCCCTAGTCACTTTCAAGTCTACAATAGATTCATCTCCTTCAACGAACCCTAATTTATCTACATAAATTATAATTTCATAAAAATTATATTTAAATTCAACTTTTATACTTCATGCATTCTAGATCTTATTGAAGATCAAATGATAACTTAAAAATTTTTTTATTTTCTGAACCTAGTATACTTTAAATTTCATTCATCCATAACTTACACATATAACTTCAAATTGCATTATACATCTAATTCAAATTTTCGAGAAGATATAAGGGATGTCTTTATATCTTTTTTAACTTCTAATGATCAATTAACAAATTGTTAACAAAGTCATTGAGGCATTGGGATTGAGTATAATTATAACGAGCCAGGGTTTCATAATTATAATGCACTAGCTAAAATGGAGTGTTGAAGTCTTTGACATGATTCAAAAATAATCTATGTACCTATATATAAATGGTATAAAACTTTGATAATATATATTGATATAAAGGATTATGAGAATAATGGATTTTTCCTTTACAAGTTTAATAAAATTAAAGGCTGGTGAGATGATTGAATTTGGCAATACGAAGAATCAATGATGAAATAAGATTGGTAGCATGATCTAATTGCTATGCCACACTGATAGCGTAAGCAACAAGGTAGTCGGAAAAAGTTGAATTTCATTTTTTACCCATCAAATGAATAACAATGTTTTTAGCATACTAAACAACGTTCCAATTCTTCCATTTGTCAGGATTTCGACTCTATCGTTAGAATCATAGTTTTACACAACTCAAATTTTATTATAATAGTCCAATACAATAGAAAGGAGCTCTTCGTATAAAGAACTTGGTACCAGGAATTAGTAAAAAAATAAAATACTAAATATTGCAACTGTATATAACCAAACTGTTAAAGACGCGTTTTTATTATTTAGTTATTCCCACTTTCTCCTAAATACCTTAAGATCGGTTCATACTTTTTCAAATAAATTCCAGCACATACTTTAAGGTTTTGTTTTGTTGGAGTGTAATTTTGAGATGTTTTAAGTTTTTTTAAAATAGAGAGAAAAATTTATTTTAATATTATGATGTGAAATAAAATATTTTATTATTGAAGATTGTATTTAAGTGTGAAATAAGATTTATTTTTTTATTGAAGTATGTGTTGAATGTGAAATAAAGTTAATTTTTAAGGTTGAAATTTGTGTAGGATGTGAAATAAAATTAATTTTTGATATTTAATTATATGTATAATGTGAAATAAATATAAAATAGTGATGCAAGTATTTTTTGAGGAGCTTAGGGATTTTTGGGCTCCAACAAAATAAGACTTAAAAGATAGATGACATAAAATAGCATTTATTAGGACATCTCATAGCATTAGCAGTTTTGAAAATATTAACAATGATAAATTTCATGATATCATCATGTTGTAGCTTATATTATATACCCATCATATTCAACAAAGTAAGAAAACAATGCCATTACAATGCCACTATATTCAACAAAGTATTATATATTTCTATTATGCAGCATTTACATGGAGGATACCTTAATTACAAAATTACGAGTTTCATCATTAAAGATGAAACATTATATATATCACACTAAAATCTTATAAAATTATAGATTTTATACTAAATCATACCATACACTAAATCCTGAGTCCTAAAACTATAACTTATAATCCAAAATATTAAATCCTATACCCTAAATTACTTTAACATTAAAAGCTAAATTCTAAATCCTAATCTTTACACTAAAATTTTAATTTTCATGTATTAGTTATATAAAAAATCTATTTTAAACACAATCTAGTGAAATTAAAACCTCTATTATGGACTTATGAACCATATACAATAGGATAAAATCTATAAAAATATATCAATAATTTAATTTCTAAATTTTTTCAAAAATGCAATGTGAAATATATAATTTTGTAAGATTTTGGTTTGATATACGCAATATTTTATTTTTTATAGTAAAACACAATTTTTCATAATTAAGGTGTCCTTTGTCTAAATCTCTCTTCTATTACATATAGTAATGAAAAGTGAAGACCTATAGGCTGCCTTTAGAGCAAAATGTCATTACAAAGCACAGCCAACATGCAAAATTGAAGCAGAGAAACTCTCTGAGGGCAAAAATGAACCTGGCTGGTCATTGCTCCAATTGTTAACAAAATGATTGCCATCCACTGCAGATTTGATAACTTCCTCCTCAAGAAAAGCCTACAAATTTAATCAGGGAAAAATCGTTACAGTACTTTTCAAAAAAAAAATCGTCACAGTGATTTGAGATAACAATTTGCAAAATTCAGGTATTTGAGACATTACGTAGAATAGCCACAAAATGAAAAGCACCTGAATAGAATCCCAGTAGTCACAATTTTCAGATTGCCCATTATTTGATATGTTGATGGATCAACATAAGTTAAGGTGGCAAACTGTACATTGTTATGCACAAGGTATATTATAGAAGGAATCACAAACAACCGCACACTTGTCCATTCTGTCGTCATCCTTGGAGCAGATGGAGAATTGCACTCTCTCCATAAAAACAAACTGGAAACTAGAAGCTGGACTTATACATTAATGACAGGTATATCAGTCAAAACATTAAAATTATCTTTAAACATTTGTGATATTCTTCAAAAGTTTGATGCCGCTAAAAATTCAATAAACTGGCTAGTTCTAAATGATATAAACAGAGAAAACTCGCAAACAGGGAAAAGACACCTTGAAGACTTCTGCAAGAAACGGAATTGTGGCGTAATCATACTTGTATCTTCCATTAGTTTGTGAGAGTGTGGTCAATATTCCCTGCAAAAGTTCATGGATGTTTCAGCCAATAAAGCTTTGTAGAAATATGTATTTGCAGTGCATGGCGGTTTCAACTTTCAACTGAAACATTATATTGAAACTCGTTGGCTAACAAGTAATAACCCTTCTCGAAAACAAAGTATTGTACTGCACAGATTTTAATAAAACGACTTAAAACCCTAGCATAAACCCAACCTGAAATCTAATTTCAGGAAAAGGTCCATGTGAAATAAGAATAATGGTCCAGCCATTACCTGGGAACTGGTGAGAAGAGTAAGAAGAGCAGCAACAAAATACCATTGCATCCTTTGACACCTTAAATTAAGCTGAATCTAAACCCCTGGATATTTCAATTCAAATCAGATCTCCTATTGGGCATCATGACAGAGAATGCCTGCTCTTTTCTACACGTCTCCAAAAGCAGCTTGGAAATACTCCAAAACAGACGATCTCGGGCAGAATGAACCGAAAGCGGGTTTTACTATGGTCGACTAAGCCGACGCTTACACAAGCTCTGAAATGGCAGTAACCAGAAAGTCACCTCAGGTTCCACCAGCACAAAGACAACCATCAATTGCTGGACGACAAAACGGCATTGGCAATCTTATGAACCTCGAAAACCTATATGGAAATTTACATTTCACAACATATATAAATCTGCATATAAAGATAATATAATAAAAATTTTAACTTTAACTCAACTAGAGTTAACTTTTCCAATTGCTGTCAACTTATGTGTTTGTTTGCAATATTAATTTTAAAAGGCTAAAGTTAAACTTGAATGAAAATATTTTTTATTGTGTATAATGTGAATAAAGTTAGTTATTATATTGGGATGTGTGAGGAATGTGATAAAATTATTTATTATTTTGATATGTGTGTAACATGTAAAATAAAATTAATTTTTTATTTTAAAACATGTGTATACTGTAAAATATAATTAAATTTTAATATTTAAATTTGTGTATAATGTGATATACTAGGTAAAAATTAACAAAATTAATTTTAATATGGTCAACAAAAAACCCATAGATTATCTTTAAAATTATTCCATGGATATCCAACCAAAAACTTTGATATTAATTTATGAAGAAATCAATGAAAGTAAAGAGTAAATATACATTCAAACAAATAGATTTAATTCAAAATAGGGCTCCATCCTTGGATAACAACAAACAAACGTGAGAGGAGAAGCGAAGGAGGGTTCTCTTTGCTTTATCTATATAGAACAAAGGAAAAAACCAAAACAAACGGGGAAAAATACAAGGCTTGGCACAATTAAAAGTATCTTTCACTGACGACATAATGGTTTAAGGTAGCTTTCTTCTCTAGACTAGAGGATTGCCATCAAGATATTTCATCTAGAGGTGGAACATTTCAAACTCCTTTTGAGTGAATATGTGGACTGCTTTTTCTTCTTCTTCTCACAAACTCACCTGTTTGCATATCAGAAGACCAGCAACTTTATCTGATGCCAAAAAGCTCAAACTATACTCAAAAAAATGTTCTCCGCAAACTCACGTTTGTAGCATAATGGTGCCTTCAATAGGAGAAATTAATGGTTCAATATCTTTAATGGTGACACCAAGAGTACACTTATACAACTGTCCTTCGTATACCACTTCGGAATATGCTTTTGTGCCAAAACAAAGTACAATCTAATCATGAATTAAAACAGAAGATTAAAGCAGGATAGATAATCACAAATGAAAATACAATGATGACAATAGCAAGGTGGTAAGACAAAACTCAATGAAGGATCATGAACGAACAGAGAGCAACCAAAGCCTTCACGCCATAATGATAAATTCAAAGGGACTAGAAAGATCAACAACAATTGACAATATAGAGGAAATAAAGAAACAAAGGCAAAGCGTAATCAAACCAGTCAATCAATCCCTCTGATTGGCCTCAAACCCATAGGATTCGAAGAGAACGAATCCCCTATTTGATGTTGCTCACCTTACTCGGGTCACTCCCAAGCCAAGATGAAATATGAAGGATACAATCATCAATCTTTTTTAAT
Source organism: Apostasia ramifera (assembly GCA_019297695.1). Classification (NCBI taxonomy): domain Eukaryota; kingdom Viridiplantae; phylum Streptophyta; class Magnoliopsida; order Asparagales; family Orchidaceae; genus Apostasia; species Apostasia ramifera. The sequence goes on along the minus strand of JAEMOT010002522.1, from coordinate 39,324 downwards.
CCTTCATCATTATTCTCAAACCTAGAGGAGGTCATCCCCTTCTATCATCGTAGATCTCCTCCTTGCTGGTATCGGAATGGGGTAGGGCATGCTATTTGCAGCAAGGAAGAGTGGCAATGGAGCTGGGAGAAGGGCCACAGTGGAATTCGCATGGTCGGCAATGACGCTAATAGAAGTGGGAGAAGGAGAAGTAAACGTGTATCCAAGGAGAAGATACACTTACCTAATTGATTCCAAAAAAATCAAATTAAAAAAATAAGTGTAAATAATTAAGATAAAATTATTGACATAAAAATTTTTATATTTTACTATTATAATTTTATTTAACAACTCAAAAAATAATTATATATTAATTATTTACACTTATTTTTTTAATTTAATCATTTACAGAATCGATTAAGTAACTGTATCTCCTCCTCGGATTCGCGTTTACTGCTCCCTCTCGCTTCTGTTGGTGCCACTGTCGACCACGCGAGTTCCACCGCGGCCTCTCGCTTGATGCCATTGCCACCCTTCCTTGCCGCAGATAGCACGCCCTACCCATCCCGATACCAGCAAGGAGATCTATGATGATAGAAGGGGATGACCTCCCCTAGGTTTGGGAATAATGATGAAAAAGAACGAAAAAAGATTGATAATTGCATCCTGCAGATGTCATCTTGGCTTGAGAGGGACTCGAGCCAGGTGAGCGCGTCAAGGAGGGGACCATTCGCGTTGAATCCTACGAGTTTGAAGCCGATCAAAGGGACTGATCGACTGGTTTGATTACGCTTTGCTTTTATTTCTTTATTTCCTCTGTATTGTCAAATTGCTGTTGATCTTTCTACTCCTATTGAATTTATCATTATGGCGTGAAGGCTTTGCTTGCTCTCTATTCGCTCGTGATCTTCATTGAGTTTTGTCTTACCACCTTGCTATTTTTATCATTGTATTTTCATTTGTGATTGTCTATCCTGCTTTAATCTTTTGTATTAATTCATGATTGAATCGTGCTTTGTTTTGGCACGAAAGCATTCTTCTAAGTGGTATACAAAGGACAGTCATACAAGTATACTCTTGGTGTTCACCATCAAAGATATTGAGCCTTTAATTCCTCCTATTGAAGACACCATTATGCCCCAAACATGTGAGTTTGCGGAGAACATTTTTCTGAGTACACTTTAACCTTTTTGGCACCGGATAAAGTCGCTAGCCATCCTATCCGCAAACAGGTGAGTTTGTGAGAAGAAGAAAAAGTAGTCCACATATTCTCACTTAAAGAGAGTTTGAACAGTTCAACCTCTAGATGAAATATCTCCATAGCAATCCTCTAATCTAGAGAAGAAAGCTACCTTAAACCATTATGTCGTCAATGAATGATACTTTTAACTATGCGAGGCCTTAAGGTTTTTCCCATTTGAAGCCTTGTATTTTTCCCCGTTTGAAACCCCTTGTGTACTTTGAGTTTTGCTTGTTTTGGATTTTTTCCATTGTTTTATGCAGATAAGGCAAAGAGAACTCTCCTTCGCTTCACCTCTCACATTTGTTCAGTTTCCACGACATACTCATCTTCACTACTCTCATCCTCAATAACAGATAAAATAAAAACACAAGCCGTGTGCACAACGTTAGATAGATTAATCTCTACAACTGCTATCAAAAGAAGAAGAAGAGTAGAAAAATAAATAGATTAATGTAATATCTTGATCAAGATATAAAAAAATAATCATATAATCAGTTCCTATTTTTAAAGATTAGCCTTTTTTCTTTGTGAAAAAATAAATATGATCACATTATTAAGTGAACTTGACAAGAAGTTTTATTTAAAATAATGCAGAAAATAAGTTTATGTAACATTAATATATATAACAATGACAACAAAACCTTACAAAAAAAAAGGCAGTCAGTTTGTTGTTATAGTCATGAAAGAAGAGTAGATGAAAAATGAATTGTAAGAAATGGCGATAACAAATCCCATCAAGAGATATCTGAGAATTCAAATGCAATTAAATGTGGAAATGTCCGACTAAAATAAGTTTGCATTCAAACATTGACTTTGCTTTGAGTACATTCTACAGATTTCTAAACACAAATTACTCATTTAACAATATTAACTACATAATTTTTGTGCTTAAGCAGATAAACTAAATGGGTTACAAGAAGTTCTTGCTATGCTATCTGCAATCAAAACATCAAACATAGTTGAACAAATCCAAAACACCTGCTCAGTCCTTGTGATTTCAAATTATATCAAACTAATGTGAAGAAAGAAGAATGACTTAAATTGAACCAGGCCCAAAACTGATATTTCCATTTTCTGCACTTCACAAATAGATAGACATATAGACCTCATTCTTCTTTTACCAAATTATCATTAGCATGCAATAAAATGGTTAACAAAAAGGGATGGTAAATTTGGTAATAATAAGAAGGGCCATAGAGAGAGAAACGTTAATCAACAGTTCACTGAAAACTAAGAGAAACTTAAGAGGAAGAGGAAGGGGGGAAAAACACAAGCTGCAGTAAAAGAAGGAAAAGAGGAAATAGATGCCTCCGGTAAGGAATCACCAACATTGAGCATGTTGGAGAATCCAACCTGCAAACAAGGAAAAAAAAGAGTAGCAACTTCGGCAATCTTTCAAATCTCATACACAGAAAAGGATTATTTCTTGTGTCCAGCATAATAGCCATTAAAAATGAGCTATTCTTTGATCAGTCTACCCGACATTCAATACTATTAACTATACCAAATTTAAAAAATTTATCACTTAGGTAACTGAAAAAATTAGAACAATATTAGACATCGAACACACAAGTAAACACATGTATAAGTTAATATATTCCTTATTCAAGCTGCATGCACCATTGGGCATTATAATAAATAGAACAAATTACACTATAAAATGCAAAAAATAGTAGATGAAATGAGAGAGATAAGACATCAAATGACATAACCTAAATGTAGAGAACTTCAAATTAAATACCCAATCTAAATAGATGGTAATAGCAGCTCATTAACAGAGAGCTCAAACAGAGCTGCAGTCACACGGAACTCAAAATGATAAACCACCAAACAAAATGATTGGAATTTAGGAGTATACCTAGTGGAAAATGAAGTCAGATCAGCGTGCAAAAATAAAGCAAAAGATCCGAGCGGTCACTCTGAGATGAAGCTGGAGGAAGCCTCCGTCGACAGACAGCGGGATCCGCGAGCAAAATCCGGCGTTAAGGAGCTGCTGTCGAGGATGCGCATCGGGCGATTGGCAATGAAAAGGGGGCGCAGTCTCGATGGAGACGACGCGCTTGTGTTCTCTAGAGGACAGCAGCCGGTGGAGGCGACATGAGCATTGGAGGATGCGGCCGAGGGCTTGACGGGGCGATGGGAAGATTGCGGCTGCTCGTGAAGATCGAAGGTATACCACTGCTCGTCCTTCTCTTTGCCGTCGCTCCGCTCGTCCTCGAAAGCGAAGAAGGAAGGCTTGGATTTAGGTTTAGGCGCGGATATGCGTGGATTGGAGCAGAGAAATCGCCTTCTCTTCCCGCGACGACTGCGAAGAGAATGCAGAAAACTAGGGTGAGCGATCTGCGGTGTTATCTCGAGATGCAATGACTGTAATTAATTAATTAATATATAAAAAATGACAGTAATTAATTATAATATTATTTAAAAATATAATTATATTACATAATTATTTTTAAAATAATACAACATAAGGTAATACTGAATCAAATATATTTTAAAATAATTTTTTAATAATTTTTTATTCAATTTTTATATGTTTTATATTAAATTAATTATTTAAGTTAAATACATGATATTAATAAACTAAAATAAATACTTATTTAAAAAATAAAATACTTATTTTATATTTAAAATTTTACTATATGTTATATTGAAGTATAAATATTAAATAGTATTATTTATTATATTAAAATACTACTAAAATTATCATTTATCATTATTTATTTAAATAATTATTAAAATACTATTTATAATATGTTAGTAATTATTAATCAATTATTTACTATTATTTATATTTTCAAATTTTTTTAAATATGTATTTTATTATATTTTTTATAATAATTTTTATTATAAAATACTATTTATCAATATTTTTAAATATTACTTAAAATAATATTTATAATATTTTAACATTATTAATGTTCCTTAATAACTTTTTAGCTATTGTTTTAAATTTATTCATATATTAAATATTATTTAAATAGTCTTTAATTATATTTACTAATTTTAGAATTATAAAAATAAAATAATCATTATTAAAATATTAATAACTATTTTTTTTTAAAGTGCTAACTAATTGACATTTTTTTTGTTCTCGTTATATATTAAAATATTAATTAAATATTATCATAAAAAATATATTAATTAAAAAATATTTATAATACTTTCTGATTTCTTCTAAGTTAATATTCCATTCTATAGAAAATTATATATCTTTATTTATTAATTGTCTAGAATATATAATTTCAAAATATTGATTATGTAGATCATCTAATTTAATGTCGGAAAGAATAGATTTGATTTCTACATTATTGGTTTTTGAAAAATATCCTAATAATCGCCAGGTAAAAGTTAAAAGTTTTCTTCCTTTTAACATAAAAATATTTTTTAATTTATAAAATATCATTAAACTTTGATCTATATGTTGAACCCCATTGATTTTGATAATCACAATTACTTTAAGTTTAATACTAATCCTCTTCTAAGTATATTTTTACAGGCTAATCGTCCGTTAGAAGATGGATATTCTCAAGTCCAAGTGAAGCAGAACTCACCATTTGTTTTTTCTTATACTTCATAGGACTTAATGTAAACGCGTTAGTTTGCCAAGAGATTTTACTCATTTTTCCTACATATTTACTTTTTATTCCTAGATGTTTTCTCCTTCTTTTCACTTGCATTAGTAGGCTTAGAATGTTAACTTATTTTATTTTTTTTAGTAGCCTAAAAATATTTCAAACTTCTCACCTCTTAAGCCAAAACTGTGCAATCGGTCAATTTCACCAAATCAACCGGTTGGTTCTGTTGGACCTGGACAGAACCGTTCAGTCTGCCCAGAATTTTATTTGACCGTTATTACACTATTTTTTGCTGTATTAAAAGGCTTTACCTGATATTCTTAAAGCTTTGTGATGTATTATTTTTCTCTATTTATGAAAAGTCCACAAAGCCCTTATTTTTTCTCCTATTTTATCTTTTTTTCAAAAGAAGAAATATTGAGTTGATGTTTTCCAAATCCATATCTTTTTACTCAGAATTTTTGTACTTATGCTGAGATATGGTGGTCCTTTTTACCATATTTTAAGGGCACAATAATCCTACTTGGCATCCCTTCTTTTGTCCTCATCCTAAGCAAACATGCTTTAGTATTTTTATAATATTTCTCACTCCAACATTATTGTTTTTGCTGCCACATTTTCTGGAAACATGTTTCCAGAAAATCTGAAATTTTATCTCATGGTTCTTGAGCCCAAAAAAGTCCATAATGCCCTCCTCTTGTCTTCCTCTCATTGGTCCTTGGGTAGGACATGGACACATGGCAACCTCTTATTGAATAGTTTGAATTAAGGGCATTCTTCTTTCAGCTGAACTATTTTTTCTCTTGCTGTCCCAACGGTAGAACACACAACATTCACTTGCAAAATTTTTTCCAAGTGTTCTAAGCTCTCCTCTCAAGCTCTAAGTGTTTTCTAACTTCTTCCTTAGCAAAAATCTGCATTCACTCTTGAAGAAGTGATTATTTGGAAAAGCTTTTGGCTAGCAAACAAGCAAAAATCTGAAGCTGTATTTTTCATTCTGTTGGCAAATAATTTCAGGTTTACTGTTTTTATTTCCTGCACTTGGATTTTCTGAAATTGACAAGTTTGTGTTTTGAAAAAGATTATATGGGCTATTCTTGAAGTTTTCTTGCTCTTACTTGAAGACACTCTTACTTAAGCATTTCATAGTTTCTTGAAAACGATTTTCTCTCTTCAAGATCTAGCTTCTTACGATTTCTTTTAGACGAGTTATTGGTAACTCGTTTTCGGTTTTCACGAGTTTTCTCTCTTGGCAATCCTCTACGCGTATAGAGCTCCTTGTGTAATTTTTATTCTTACTCTCAAGTTGTAATATTGGCTAGCTAGTCTAGCATCACTTTATTCTCTTGTTCTCTCCTTTGTTGAGGTGTTTAATTTTTCCCATTAAGTGGAAAAGTAGGTGGGTTAGAATTTTTCTCGTGTAAAAATTCATTGAAGGTTTGGTCGGCTTTGGTTCCTAGAAAAAGCCGGTGTGTTTATAAGGTTTGGTCGGCTTTGGTTCCTAGAAAAAGCCGGTGAGATTGTAATCGGGTTTGTTCGGCTTTGGTTCCCGATAAAAAGCCGGTTTGTTAGTGGATTGAAATCCCACTTGAGGAGCGTGGGGAGTGGACTAGGCGGGAAGCCGAACCACTATAAATCGCTTGTGTATTTTTCTCTCCTCTCTAACGTGATAAAATTGTTCAATACATAAAATTATTAAATATGATTTTAACTTAAAAATAAGCTCAAATTACTTTAACAAAATTAATTTACATAGTATTTAAATCATATCTCTCACATTTTTATTCTGAGTTGTTTTTGTGTTGATATTGCTGTCTTGGTCTATTTGCCCAAATCAACCGGTTTGTTTTTGTTTTCTGCTCTGTTCTTGTTCAGCCGGTCTATTTGGTGAAATCGACCAATCTGCTTTTTCGCACTCTGTTTAACTTATTTTTGCTGTAACCTTAACGTGTCTCTCATCTATTTTGAATATTTGACTGTGTACGCCTTTTACCTGCTGTTGTTTTCATTAGTACAATTTATTTGATTTTTTTTTTAATTCTCAATTCACCCTCTCTTGGGAAGGCCTAAGGGCCAACACTATATTTTTATCTGCTAAACTTATGGAAAAATTAGGAAAAAAATTTAAAATTTGTTATTTGATATATGTATGTATGTATGTATGTATATATATGTATGTATGTATATGTATGTATGTATGTATGTATGTATGCATGCATGTATGCACGTATATGTCTGTAAGTATGTATGCATATATGTAAGTTATAAACACATATAGAATTCAACACATCAAAAAATGAGTAATGCATTTTATTGAATATTTTGAAGGTCCTATTGGTAGCTCTGAAGAACCAACAGCCATAATTAATTTACAAATTATTACAAAAAATAAAATTAAAAAAAAATTAAAACAAGTTAAACACCCTGATAGAATCAAATATTTACACCTAGGATGTATATTTTCAATGCAACTGCTTTGGCTTTATTTAAGGCAGGTAACAATCAAATTTTGAGTCGAACTGACCTTAGCTTAACATTTGATTAAAAGTTTCTAATTCGATGTTGATTTGATTTAATATAAATAAGAAGTATTTGATCTGATCTCAATTAAAGCTTAATTTGATTCATTTATTATCGATTCAAGATCAAATCAAGCTAAAGTCAATCCAATTTTTAATTATTTTTTTATATTTATTTTTACATCTTAGATATAAACGTCTTATTTACTTAAATTGTATTATCTATCTTAATCTAATTGTTATAAATAGAAATAAAAAATTAATCTACGTTGTCCATCTTGATTCAACTTCTCAATATGTATTTGTTTTCAAGTGTAACTCGTAATGTTTAACAAGGATGTTTTGTTTGATACAAATGTTCTAATTAATTTTATTTCAAGTTACTATTGTTTTAGAAAATAAAATTATTTTTGAGGCATGATCTACAAACTTAAGCTGTTAAGTCAATTGATAATTACAGAGATTTAGCTAGGGTGTTAAAAATATCCGAAACTCGAAACTCGCTCGGAACTCGTTCGATTTTTGAATCGACTCGAAATCAGTTCGAAAATTTTGAATCGATTCATGAGCTAAGGATTTTGGCTCGAAGTTCATTTCGAGCCAATTTCGAGTTGGCCCTAGCTCGCTCGAAACATGATTCGATTTGGCTTGAAATTATATGTATAACATAAATAATATTGATATATTATATACATATATACATAAATAAATTGTTATTTTATATAATTTAGTTAGTGGTTTAGTGGTAGAGTAGAAGAGATTTAAGATTTATTTTCCTTAAGATCTAGGGATCAAATCCTCTTAAATATATAATATTTTATATTTTATTTACAATTCTGAGTTGATTCGAATCATGATTCGAGCCGGCTCGAAATTGAGAGTCTCAATTTTGAGCCGAGCCGCTCGAATCATATCCCATTTTGATTTCGGACCAATTTCGAGCCGAGCTCGAAATTTTTGATTTCGAGTTGAGTTTGACTCGCTCGAAATCGGCCCGATAATAGCCCTAGATTTAGCATTGTATTAGAAACCATTTTAGGTTTGAACCCTCTTTCCGCAGTCTAGGGGTGGTAAAACGGATAGGCGGGTCGGGTTCTGGTCGAACCCGATTCATTTATTAAATGGGTCAAAATTCATTACTCGAATCTGAAATCAGTCGGGTTGGCAGGTCGACCAGACCCATTTATTGAGTATTTTTTTATAAATGCCCAACTTGAACCCGACTCGACCCGATTATGTCTAATCTAAACCAAACTCTTTTAATAAACAGGTCAAAATTTATGATCCATACTCGAAATTTTTGGGTCGAGTTCGAGTCGGGTTCACGAGTCAGGTCATACATTGTCACCCCTACTCCCCACAACCTATGTGGCAGCCGCCCACTGGCCACTGAAAATGTATTATTCGCACTCAATAATTTCTTGTGTATACAAAATATACGTATCCAAGAACATAATATATGCCGACATACAGTGAAAATGTAAAATTATCGCAAATAACAAAAAGGGGGGAACATGAGTGGGACGAATTTGGTCAATCACATTCAGTGCATAATAAATGATGCTGCACAGCATTATACACAGTAACTGGCATATTCAATATAAAAAAATGGCATATTATATTAAAGATTTATTTTTTCTAAAAAAAACTTTTGATTTTCTTTTTTTTATTTAAAATTTTTTTGAGAAATTCTCTACTCTATTTCTCAAAAGTTTTCTACTCTTAATTTGACCAATGCCATGGACTGTATCTAAAATTAAAATTATGCAATTAATTCAACTTCAAAATCTTAATTGTTCTTGCTGAAGTGCAGATTAATTGAGTTAGGAAGCATTTGGTTCAAATTTTTTATAGAATATTTAAAATTATTTTAATGATATATTATCTAAAAATTTTAATTATTTGATTTGATGATATTTTTAAATAGTATAGTAAAAAATAATTAAATTATTATTTCAAAATATTATATCTAAATGTCATAAAAAATTTAGATAGTATTTAAATAATATAGCATTAAGATAATAAATATTAAAAAAAATGTATTTTATCTTTTTTTCAAAAAATTACAAGGAGATGCCAACAAAAGAGTAATTTTCAAAAATAAACAACTCTAATATCTTTTATTAAACAAAAACTCTAATATCTTTCGAATGTAGACTTTTGTAATTTAAAATGTAATTTTCTTATAAGAGACTGTGATTTTTTCATCTAATTTTTGATTTTCACAACTCTAATATCATTCTTTTTAAGATTTTCTTATATCCAAATATTCTCAATCAATTCATTTATAAAATTTTAAGAATATGTGTATATATCATACAAATAATCTTATACTATAATACACATATTTTTAAATTTATATTGTAAAATAGTTAATTTTTGTGAAGAAATTTGTGTGGCATAATATCTAAAAAATTACATATATGTTAGAATCTTCTCTAATATCCCTTGTCAAACAGCTGCTCAACAGCAGCCCCAAGTCGAAGAGCAGCTCAACAGCAGCCCCACGTCGAAGAGCAGCTCAACAGCAGCTCCTTGCCAAATAGCTGCTCAACAGCAGCCTCAAGTCGAACAGCTGCTCAAGAGCAGCCCCACGTCGAAGAGCAGCTCAACAGCAGCTCCTTGCCAAACAGCTGCTCAACGACAGCCCCACGTCGAAGAGCAGCTCAACAATAGCCCCACGTCGAAGAGCAGCTCAACAGCAGCCCCAAGTCGAAGAGCAGCTCAACAGCAGCTTAGAGAGATCACCAAATCGTACTCTCTGTACTACTATGTCACCTCAACATTTAAGACAGCATGGGAGTCTACTCCCTAATCGTTCTTTGTAAGAATAGGTGTCAGATATGACAGATCGTACCTATTGTACCCTCTCCTTTCCAGGCTATAAAAAGGGGACTCAGGCTCTCTCCCAAGGGGCCACTCTTTCTCTACTCTCTCTCTCTCTCTTGTACTCTTTTGGTCTCTCATTAGAGACCCCCAAGCTTTGTAAGAGGAGATGAGATTAGTGGATTCAAATCGCCTGGACGGCGTCGTGGTTTTTCCCCGGACACTCGGGTTTCCACGTAAAAATTGTCGTCTCATTTCTCTCTGTGGTGGTGCATTTTTTAAATCAACAGTGGTGCCCTCATGCAGGACCGATACCTCACTACATGAGATTCCCTTCTCTAAAACCCTCACCATGTGAGGTCTCCCTCTCTAAAACCCCTTCTCGAAGTCCCGGCTCATGGTCAAGCCAGCTCGGCGACGGGCAGTCAAGGGCAATCCCCTTCTCGAGGTCCCAGCTCACTATCATGACGCCTCGACGACTGAGAGTCAAGGGTAACTCCTTCTCTAAAACCCCTTCTCGAAGTCCCAGCTCATGGTCAAGCCAGCTCGGCGACGGGCAGTCAAGGGCAATCCCCTTCTTGAGGTCCCAGCTTACGATCATGACGCCTCGGTGACTGAGAGTCAAGGGTAATCTCTTCTCTAAAACCCCTTCTCGAAGTCCCAGCTCATGGTCAAGCCAGCTTGGCGACGGGCAGTCAAGGGTAATCCCCTTCTCGAGGTCCCAGCTCATGATCATGACGCCTCGGTGACTGAGAGTCAAGGGTAACCCCTTCTCTAAAACCCTTCCTCGAAGTCCCAACTTACGATCATAGCAGCTTGGCGACTGAGAGTCAAGGCTCAACCACCACGAGCTAAACGACTGCAGGGAGTAATCTCTTCTCTAAAACCCCTCGTCGAACAGCTCTCCTCTAACAACTCTTCTCAGCAACTTCTGCAAAGTAGCTCAACCATGACGAGCTAGCGACTGCAGGGAGTAATCTCTTCTCTAAAACTCCTCGTCGAACAGCTCTCCTCTAACAACTCTTCTCAGTAGCTTCCACGAAGCAGCTCAACCTTAACGAGCTAACGACTGCAGGGAGTAATCTCTTCTCTAAAATTTCTCGTCGAACAGCTCTCCTCTAACAACTCTTCTCTGCAGCTTCCACGAAGTAGCTCAACCATGACGAGCTAACGACTGCAGGGAGTAATCTCTTCTCTAAAACCCCTCGTCGAACAGCTCTCCTCTAACAGCTCTTCTCAGCAGCTTCCACGAAGCAGCTCAACCTCGACGAGCTGATGACTGCAAGGAGTAATCTCTTCTCTAAAACCCCTCGTCGAACAGCTCTCTTCTAACAGCTCTTCTCTCCAGCTTCTACGAAGCAGCTCAACCATGAGGAGCTAATGACTTTACAGGAAGTAATCTCCATTGAAGTCCACCGAATCAGCATTAGCACGTACATCAATGCACGTTATGCTCTAGAGGGGGACATGTTAGAACCTTCTCTAACATCCCTTGCCAAACAGCTGCTCAACAGCAGCCCCAAGTCGAAGAGCAGCTCAATATTAGCCTCACGTCGAAGAGCAGCTCAACAGCAGCTCCTTGCCAAATAGCTGCTCAACAGCAGCCTCAAGTCGAACAGCTGCTCAACAGCAGCCCCACGTCGAAGAGTAGCTCAACAGCAGCTCCTTGCCAAACAGCTGCTCAACGACAGCCCCATGTCGAAAAGCAGCTCAACAGCAGCCCCACGTCGAAGAGCAGCTCAACAGCAGCCCCAAGTCGAAGAGCAGCTCAACAGCAGCTTAGAGAGATTACCAGATCGTACTCTCTGTACTACTATGTCAACTCAACATTTAAGACAGCATGGGAGTCTACTCCCTAATCGTTCTTTGTAAGAATAGGTGTCAGATATGACAGACCGTACTTATTGTACCCTCTCCTTTCCAGGCTATAAAAAGGGGACTCAGGCTCTCTCCCAAGGGGCCACTCTTTCTCTACTCTCTCTCTCTCTTGTACTCTTTTGGTCTCCCATTAGAGACCCCCAAGCTTTGTAAGAGGAGATGGGATTAGTGGATTCAAATCGCCTGGACGGCGTCGTGATTTTTCCCCGGACACTCGGGTTTCCACGTAAAAATTGCCGTCTCATTTCTCTCTGTGGTGGTGCATTTTTTGCATCAACAATATATATGCGTAAAAATCTCAAAATTTTATGACATTATATTTATTTTAATGTTATGATAAATAATACTTGAGTCCTTGAGATCAGAATATATTGCAAATAAAACTCCTGTAAATTAGACCTAAAAATGTTATTTTAATTTTATGATGACACCTCAGATCAATTTGTATTTTGTAAATGAGATATAATTAAAATTGAGTGAATATTTTGATTTTCTATCAGAATTTGGTGAAAAAGAAAAAGAAAAGCAAGTGATAATACCTTGGTTGATTCCTACGCGTGCCACTCAGTTTGCTAAGAAGAAATATTAAAAAAAAAGGTAAAAATAGAATTAAAATTATTTTAATATTATTTTAATATTAAAAATTGTGATGTATATTAAAATTTTTGTTGAGATACGTGTAAAAAGTAAAATAAAATTAATTTAAAGTTAAAATTTATTTTTAATGTGAAATAAAATTAATTTTTTATTATTAAAATTTAAATATAATGTAATATATATATATATATATAATTAATTAAATATTTTTTTTAAAATTTAGTTAAATTTGATCTCACGCCACATGTTTTTTTTTTTTTGATAACTGTCACATGTAACTTATGCTTTTAGATATCAAATCTGTCCCTTTTTTTTCTCTAACAGCACGTGGGGCCCGCTTTCTGTATACCGTTAAGCATCGCACAATAAGTACTCGTATAATGTGTAAATATATAATTTTGTGCTTATTTTCTCAACATATACATAAATATGTGACTCTATCAAAAAAAACATAAATATGTTCCTTTGAATCAATATATGTGCATACATAAATCTAATTCTATATATGAGCAAAAATAAAAAAAAATTTCTATATACATATATTTATACTTATAAATATAAATGACTGTTTTTCACATTTATATGTCTATAAAATATATATATATATTTATGTATTTTTATTCTGTGTTATTGTTTTGTGCAATTATATAAAATGAGTTGTTAGTCTACTTTATGTGATTACACAAAAAATAATTATTTATTTTTATCTTTTTTTGTGTAATCATACTAAATAATATTATATAATCATACTAAAATAAATATTGCTAAAACTAATTATAGAACTTCTTTGTGTAATTACGTAAAATCAATAATAAAGTTAGCTTTTGTAATTACATAAATACAATATTGTCTGGATAAATATAAGGTTAAGTGAGTACTGTATAATAGACATTATTTTATATTTTTTGCATGATTTAATTGATTGATATATCTAATTATTATAAAAAATATTTATATCATTTTCCATGAAAGTTAATATGATCTTGGTATGTGAAACTTACTTCAAAAAATTTAAATTAATTTAATAAAATCGTTAACACAAGGATCATTATTTTTATCGTATATGAATTTAAAAGTTAAAAATTAAATTTATTTCATATCTAAAATAAATTATAATTTTAAAAATTAACTTAAATAAAATAAAATTTTAAAAATTAATTTTATTTCATAAAAATAATTTAATTTCACATCCAAGTCAATACTTAACATTAAAGATAAATAAATGTTTTCTCACTTTAATTCAAGAACATCTTGAACGTCCCTAAAACACGGACCCAGATGAAATTGTTTTGGCCTATTCTCATTAGACTCTCGAAATCACGGACCCAGATGTAATTTATCACTTCATAGGGGGGGTGATTTTTTGGCCTCTCTTGAGGAAAGTGGAGGCGCCGGCATGCTGACAAATTCAATTGTTTAATTCTGGGGAAGACGTTTACATTTGGTTGCTTGGAGTTTAGTGCCAGTGACAGAGGAGGAGGAGATGGCCATTTTACATCATCTGCGGGCCTCACCGGAGAGGGAGCGTCTCGCACCGGTTTTAGTTTGTCACGCTCTCCAAAACCCAGATCGTAGATCATAAGGAATCTGCATATTCCCCTAGCTTTCGTTTCGCCCCTCTTCTCACTTCCTTGTGCACTTCGGATGGAGCCGCCGTCGTTTCCTCTCTCGCCTTTCTTCTCGGTAAACTCGGGTTTTCTCGCTCGTCGACGCTTGATTTGATTTTCGACCTCTATTCCCTTGCTTTTTGTGACTCTTTGTGAATATTTTGGCCTTTTATCCGTGGATCTGGAGCAAAGTTACGCTCTTGCGGTCGATTGGCTAGCTTCTTCTAGAGGATTCAGGTTTTCTTTGAAATGGATGATTGCCCCTTTTGAATCCCTAGAAATCATTGCTGTCACTTCCCAGTATATTCAATGAATCTTTGAGAACACGGGTTTTTTCCTTGTACTGCGACTCCTCGGACTCCTTTACTCTTCTTCACCGCTAATTTCCTTTTTGAGATTTTTCTTTCCATTTTGATTACGTTGGTGTATAAAATGTAAGGCCCTTCTTCTAATCAGTTGATAAATGATAAGGCCTCCGTTTTTGCAGCTCTGACCCTCTGGAAGCTATCGTTCTTCTCATTTCATTGTTGCTCGTCTTCTCCATGGAATCCTGCGAGATAGCTTATTCGGTGGGCTTTGGTAGTCCCTTTGAAGGAGGAAGCTCTCTGACGCTGGAGAGGGAGTCTCTGCCGGTGCCGGATAGAGCGCCGGAGAAGTTTGAGACGGTGAAAGGGTTCAGCGTCGATCGGGTGATAGAGGAGTTTGAGTCGCTGTCAAAGGATGCTGAGGAAGTGCAGCGAGAAACCCTTGAGAAGATTCTAGAAGAAAATGGCGCAGCCGAGTACTTGCAGAGATTGGGCCTTGCCGGAAGAACAGATCCACAGAGCTTCAAGTCATGTGTTCCTTTGGTTACTCACAAAGATTTGGAACCGTATATACAGAGAATTATTGATGGAGACGCCTCGCCAATCCTCACGGGGAAGCCGATAACATCAATTTCATTAAGGTTTTGGATGCTACCTTTTCATCTTATGTTTGATATTGTTTCACTTCCCATACTAACGTGCTCAAAGCTTGTGCTATATATCTTTCTTCAGCTCAGGTACAACGCAGGGGAAGCCAAAATTTGTGCCTTTTAATGAAGAATTGGTTCAGTTCACCATGCAGATATATCGTACTTCCTTTGCTTACAGGAACAGGTTTATTTTTTCTTTCATAAAGTATTTACATTTGCTAATTAGATGTTCTTGCACAATATTGTCATTAACTAGCTATGTAACTTTCAACAGAGCATACCCCATTGGGAATGGAAAAGCTCTTCAGTTCATTTACGGCAGCAAGCAGTTTGAAATGAAGGGAGGCCTAATGGCTACCACAGCGACCACAAATGTATACCGAAGTGAGCAATTCAAGCACACGATGAAGGATATTTGTTCTCAATGCTGCAGTCCTGATGAAGTTATTTTTAGCCCTGATTACCATCAGTCTTTGTATTGCCACCTCCTTTGTGGCCTGATATTTGCTGAAGAAGTTCAGTTTGTGTTCTCCACATTTGCCCACAGCATCATTCATGCATTCCGAACATTCGAGCACGTATGGGAAGAGCTTTGTCACGATATAAGAGAGGGAGAGCTTTCCCACCGGATCACTATTCCGTCTATTCGCGCAGCTGTTTCTAGGCTTTTACGACCCAATCCTCAACTTGCTGATAATATATATAGTAAATGTAGTCGATTAAGTGGCTGGTATGGTGTGATTCCAGAGATCTGGCCAAATGCGAAATACGTATATGGAATCATGACAGGATCAATGGAGCCTTATTTGAATAAGTTAAGGCACTATGCAGGATGCTTGCCTCTGATGAGTGCTGATTATGGGGCCTCTGAAGGATGGATTGGAGCAAATATCGATCCCGAGGTACCACCGGAGTCGGCAACATTTGCTGTTCTTCCTAACATTGGCTATTTTGAGTTTATACCTCTCAAGAAAGGAGCTGAGCAGCAGCAGAAATGTGAATCAGCGGAACCGATTGGCCTGACAGAAGTCAAGATTGGTGAAGAATATGAAATAATCATCACTACATTTGCAGGTAATATCTTGCTTTCATCGTCTTGCTAGTATGTTCATGTACTTTTCTTGATGAATATTCTCATAGAAAAATCCTATGAGAATGTTTAACTCGGGGGTTAATTTTCCTTCAGGAATCTTTCTTTCTGGCACCTTTATATATCTTTTGGCATGAGAATAAATTTGTTGAAAATGAAGCAGCTCCTTTGAGTAGAGAAAGTAGATTTATGTAGGATTTATTGGTTTCAAGTAGCAAACGCTTTTTGAAAAAGCATAGGTTATAATGGCCTACCAAACTTTAGATTCGAATTCTTTATTTTCTTGATGTGAGGACTTACATTTTTAGCAAGTTTAGATTTTCTAAAAGAACTTGCAACACACCCCGAATTAATTGGCCAATACATAGCCCAAATGATGGAGTTGAGCTTAATTTCCTCTGTTTAATTCATTGGATAATCCAGTGAATTATGCTCAAATTCATCATTAGGCTATTTATTGGTCAATTTATTATGCCGTGCAGTTTTTTTTTTTCTGAAAGCTGTAGTTAGTTTATGTAGGTGTTCTGTAGGTGATATATCAAACCATGTGTTTATTTGGTTTCAACTTTGGCTGAGGTTGAGCCTCAACTAGACTCAGAGTGCTGAGGTTCCATTTTAAGGCTAATTGACGTCTATTGAACAATCTTTTAGCCAACTCTTAAGTTGAATCTCATTTCAAAGATATTATCAAACAAAGTTGAAGGAAAAAAAAGAAATATGAAGAAATTGTGATTTTTTCGAAAAGTGTGTATGATGTAAAATAAAATGAGTGTGTTATATTAAAAATTGTGTTAGATGGAAATAAAGTTGAATAATTAGTTGAGAGTTTTATTGGATGTAAAATGAAGTGATTATTTAATATTAGAGTTTGTGTAGGATGAGATAAAAATAGTTTTTAAATCTTTTTTTAATCAATTAAAGTTTAAATAGCCATGGTTAAAATAACTATTTGTCAAATAGGACCTTAAAGTTGAATCTCAGCTAAAGATATTACCACCTAAGTGTATTGAGACTTGGAAAGGATTCAATGGGTACAAGGTTTTCTCATGCTTAAGTGTATGTGTTGCTTATATTTACTAGGTCAAAAGGATCTGAATGTTAGGTTTGAGGGATGTTTTGTTCAATGTTATTTAGATGTTCGTGTTATCTTGATATCAATATTATTTAATTTCTACGCTCTCTCTAATAAACAACAACAACAACAACAACAACAACCAAGCCTTAATCCCACTAGGTGGGGTCGGCTACATGAATCCTTTGTTTCCATTGCGCTCTATCAGTTACCAAATTCTTATCTAAGTTTAAGTAATTAAGATCACTCCTTATAGTTTCTTGCCATGTCTTTTTTGGTCTCCCTCTTCCTCTTTGTACATGGGCAAAATCCAATAACTCAATTTTTCTAACTGGAGCTTCAATTGGCCTACGATTTAGATGTCCAAACCATCGAAGCCGACTTTCTCTAAGTTTATCCTCAATTGGTGCAACACCAACTTTCTTTCGGATATACTCATTTCTCATTCTATCCTTTCGTGTATATCCACACATCCATCTTAACATTCTCATTTCTGCAACATTTATTTTATTTGTATGTTTCTTCTTTGCAGGCCAGCATTCAGCACCATATATCATCGCTGGTCTTATTACAGTTTTATAAAATTTACCCTTAATTTTAGATGGAATTTTTCTATCGCATAACACACCAGAAGCATTTCTCCATTTTACCCAGCCTGCTTGAATCCTGCTAATAACGTCATTATCTATTTCGCCATCATTTTGTATAATTGATCCAAGGTATCTAAAACGCTCACTCTTCTTGACAATTTGATCACCAATTGTCACATCTCCAATATAAGTATTTCTTTCTTGACTAAATGTGCACTCCATATATTCAGTTTTTGATCTACTGAGATGCAAACCTTTAGATTCTAGAGCATTCCTCCAAAGCTCTAGTTTCGCTTTAGCTCCCTCTTTAGTTTTCTCAATAAGAACAATATCATCTGCGAAGAGCATACACCAAGGCACTTCATCTTGAATATGTCCAGTCATGACTTCCATAATCAAAGCAAAAAGATACGGACTTAAAGCCGAGCCTTGGTGTAATCCAACTGTAATAGGAAAATCCTTAGTCAAACCTCCTTGTGTCCGAACAGAGGTAACAGCTCCTTCATACATGTCTTTAATAACTTGAATATAAGCAGTGCAAATCTCTTTCTTTTCTAAAACTCTCCAAAGTACTTCTCTTGAGACTTTATCATAAGCTTTTTCCAAATCAATAAAAACCAAATGTAAGTTTTCCTTTCTCTCCTTAAATTTTTCCATTAAACTTCTTAGTAAATGAATGGCTTCTATAGTAGATCTACCTGGCATAAAACCAAACTGATTCTCTGATACCTTAGTATTATGGCGTAACCTTTGTTCGATCACCCTCTCCCAAAGTTTTAAAGTATGACTCATTAATTTAATTCCTCTATAATTGGCACAATTTTGTACATCGCCTTTATTCTTATAAATAGGTACTAATATACTCTTTCTCCATTCATTTGGCATCCTTTTAGTCTTCAAAATCATATTAAACAATCTAGTGAGCCAAGAAACTCCTTCATCTCCTAAGCACTGCCAAACATCAATTGGGATGTTATCTGGTCCTACAGCTTTTTTATGCTTCATCTTCTTTAAAGATGACAATAAAAAATTATTCCAACTCCGTCTGTTTCTATTACAATTAAGGTGATATTTAGAAGCCGAATAATTTTGGGCTCCAACTAGATGTTATTTTTGAATGATAATTATGTAATTTTTTATAATATTATCTGAATATATCTTTAAATCAAGTAATCAATTTCTCCAAATAACATAACTCACATCACAATGGCATTGAACCAAATGCCCACTTAATCATCAACTGCATAATTGGATATGCTATCTCATCATGAAGTTGACTTGTTTCATCATTGAATATGCTAGATCATAATGAATATTGTAGATATCATGAAAGCAAGATTTCTCTTCTCCAATTTGCAGGTTTGTACCGTTATAAGCTCGGGGATGTTGTCAAGGTGGCAGGTTTTCACAACTCGACCCCAAAGCTCCAGTTTGTTCGCAGGGAAAGCCTTATTCTCACCATCAACATTGACAAGAACACCGAGAAGGACCTGCAGCTGGCCATCGAGGAGGCTGGAATGCTCTTAGCAGATGAAAAACTCGAGATTTTCGACTTCACCAGTCATGTCGACATGTCCACCGAACCAGGGCATTATGTTATCTTCTTGGAGCTCAGTGGCGATATTGCAAAGGAAGAAGTTCTTAGCAACTGCTGCAATTGCTTGGACCTTGCGTTTGTCGATGCTGGCTATGTTGGATCGAGGAAGGTTCAAGCAATAGGTCCTCTCGAGCTACGTGTGGTTCATCGTGGAACTTTTCATAAGATCATGGATCACTACCTCAATCTCGGATCAGCAATGAGCCAATACAAGACCCCTCACTGCGTCAATCTCTCAAATTCCAGTGTTCTGCAAATCCTGAACAGCAATGTGCTCGGCAGCTACTTTAGCAGTGCCTATAACTGTTAATGTTTAACTATTTTAAAGAAGAAAAATAAAACTATTTGGTAGCTGCACTTTGAGTTTATCTACAGTTTGGCCCCTCTCCTCTTTAGATTCATCATGTTCGCTCTTATGTTTTTGATATATTTCTGTCATATTATCCGCATACCCACTACCACAAGAAAAAGAGAGGGCATGTAGTCAAAAATCACAAATCTATACAGACATATATATTACATAGAGAGAGTGAAAGAGATTAGGTGCTCTTCCTACATGGAGTTAATGAAAAATTGCATGTGCGAAACCACTAGTTTATAAAATAATCTTACTACACGACTCAATAAATTAACTAATAATGAGTCTAATGCACTAGATTATGAACTTAATTCTGTTGAGTAATTTATTGGGCTACATAGTTTTTTTTATGAGAACCAAAATGATGAAACCAAACTGCAGAAAACATCAAAGGCAGCTTTTTCTTTTCACTGCTTTTAACTGCTGATTATCATGTTGTTTGTATTCAGCTTAACTTTGTCATCTTCCCTTTTTGTTTAGCAATCATGCAGTCTTCTGTTTCTTCGATTACTCTGTAATCTTCCGCGTTTATGTTTACTGAATGCAGATGATATACTGAGTTTGAAGCTCTCAGAAATAGAACTTGTTGATTTATTTTGAGATGCTTCTCATTCTAACTTGTTTCTGATGATAAATCAAATTTTCTGGAGGTTTAATCTCGCTGACTGCTATTATAATGTTTAGTCTGTACAGCCTCGGAGCTCACTTATGGCTACGGGTGCCTGTGGTCCGGTAAGAATCGGTCCAAACTGGATCTAGTTCTAACCAGACCAATTAAGACCGGTCCCGGTTTGCGGCCTAGGTCTAATGCGATTTTCCGGCCACCCAAATTGGACTCGGTCTATAATTTCTATTTTGAAAAATTGTCTGCTGTAATACCCACTTATTATATTTTGGTCATTTGGAATGGAATAGTCTTCAAAATATAATTTTATTATTTTATTTTATTTTTATTATGAATAAGGTTGTGGTATGTAATTTATCATCATTTTTTATTTAAATTAAATTATAAAGGTTGGCAAAGTTCGTCAAGATTGAAGGCAACAGTCGAATGAATATTGTAAGGTTTTTTCTTATAAAAATTCAAAGCTCTGACTTTCAAGAAAATATTTGAATTGCTTTTAACTTCACGGCAGGTTGTTGAATGTGTTCAATTTTTTTTTTAATGTGTGCTAGAACTAAGTTAAAAGTTTATGCGTCGAAGATAAATTTATTGATCCGGGTTTCATTTGGAACAATCTCTAGCTACAATGGAAGAGTCACAATAGAATATCGAAGCTGAGCATAAACGCAATCATCGAGAACCTTGCAGTAAATGTAGTAAAGCATCAAAATTTTTTGATGTTATTTTTAAAATGAGCAGCAAAACTGATCGATTTATGATTTGTAAAATTTGTAAGAAACGATATTCTTATAAATCTGGATGTGTGAGTGGAGGGACTAGTACGCTCAAAAAGCATTTGATAAAATGCCATAATTTTGACAAAAAAATGTGTCAATCATCTACTGTTGCCCTGTTTGTTTGGCAATTAAAAATTAACTTAGTTTAATTTTAACTCGGATATATCACATCACATATAAAATTTAATATTAAAAATTAACTTTATTTCACATCCTATATATTTCTAAAGTAATAACTAACTTATATTACATCCCTCACATATCCCAACATAATAACTAACTTTATATCATATCCCTCGCATATTCTAACATAATAACAAATTTTATTTCACATCATTCACAATTTTCAATAAAAAAATATCTCTATTCAAGTTTAATTTTAACCTTGTTAAATTAAACCTTACAAACAAACAAGCCCAGTTTTAAAAAAATATTGATTAGTATATTCACTGTAAAAATAAAACAATTATTCACTTTTTGTAAAGAGAAAAGCCACCTCAAGTACATGATTGAATATGTACGTCTTACTCGCCAATTAATATCAAAATATACACTGAATAAATGCTTAGCTATGTACAAAGAATGTCGATAGATGTTAATAGAACACGTGAGAAATCTATCTTATAAGCCTAAACTCGGATATATCAACTAAAACTATCAAAAAAAAAAAAACTACGTACTCCGACATACCATTGGATTGATGACGAATGGAAAATGAAAAAATGAATTGTCTCTTTAATCACGTGTGCATGCTTATACAAATTTAACAATCTTCAACTATATTTTAAATATCTATAATTTTTTTTTGAAAAATAAAAAATACATGAGAAATTTTATGTATTGATGATAAAATTTTTGAGATTGCTTTAGATAATACATCGAATAATAATATCATTGCTTATTACTTATCTCAATCCTTAAGATCTATGCGGAATGGCAATTTAATTCACTTTCATTGTGCATAATATTACAAATTTATTTGTTTCTACTTTATTTTTTGATAATTGATAAAATTAATTATATAACAAAATGAATTTAAAACCCACACATTAGGCATGAGTAGCAATGCACATGGAGGAAAGAATTGTACCAAATTTTTTTTACCAACTGACATCAGATGAAACTCATTTTATCGTTTAATTGAATTTGTGTTACCTTACGAAGACTTTCTCTTATTTACAACTCTCACAAATTAAATAAAAATTATCAATTAAGTTTACTAAATTGAAAATTTTGAATTTATTTTTTAATTGTTAACAATACTTAAGGAAGTCAAGGAACATTTTTCTATCTATCTCTTATAATCTAAGCGCGCTTACTTTCTATTATACGTCCTATGATGATGCATTTTTTGTGTTTTTCTCATCTACTGAAGAAAATTTAAGAAGTATTGGAAGGCAGTATCACATTTACATCTTTATTCGATCACTAAAAAAAAATTATTAACCAATTATTTTAGAATGTAATGCTTTTTAAAAAAATGAGAAGTCATCTATGTACACTACGCTCAAAAATTTAAATTGGGACTTAAGTTTAATTACATTTGAGATAGAAGGGGCGATTTAATAGTCCTAATTTTAATATTTTTTAGCTTATTGGGCGTTTTATTTGTTATTATTTTCATATTATGTCATGTAATATAAATATTATGACATCTGTATGTTTTTTTTTATTAATAATTTTATAATTTTTAAAAAATTATTTATAAATATTATTAAATCAAATTTTAAAGGAAAATTATATATATTAATAAAAAAAGAGTTTTTATTTACATGACATAAAATTTACACGAAATTATGCATTTCACCATTAATTTGTAAATATTACCACTATCACACTATATTCATTTAAATATTTTGCATTTCATATATTTGACAGATTCTGTCACAGTTGCTGACTCGCGATTAATCATCCTTTAACCACAGGGTTAGCCGATCCTGAGAGACGGGGGAGACCCGTCTGAGAGCGTCGCGTGGTGCGAGGTTCGAAAGGGAATCAGGTTAAAATTCCCGAGCCTAGATGTGGCGGCGGGCGGCAACGTGAGGCGGTCCGGAGACGCCGACGGGGGAATGAGCTTTTGCAGTGTCGATCGTGAAGTTCTGCAGAACTGCAAGTTTGATGCCTTAGAAAAAGAAGAAGAAGAAGAACTACAATTTTGATGCCCTAGAAGAAGAAGTTCTGCAGAACTACAACTTTGATGCCCTAGAAGAAGAAGAAGAAGAAGAAGAAGAAGAAGAAGAACTCCGGCTAACCTCGCGATCTCCCAATGTCCCGATCTGGCGATTTTGCGATCTCCCAATCTCCAACTTTGAAGAAGAAGAAGATCTGCAGAACTCTGGCTAACCTCACAATCATGAAGATCTGCAGAACTCTGCCTAACCTCGCGATCTCCTGATCTCTATTTCACCACCATTATAACGGCTCTGTCAAATATGTGAAATGTAAAATATTTAAATGAATATGGTGTAATAGTGGTAATATTTATAAATTAATAGTGAAATATATAATTTCGTGTAAATTTTATGTTCTGTATGTAAAAATTCCTAAATTTTTTTTAAAAATATATTTAAAATAAAAATGCGCTTCTCAACGTCTCCTCTCTCTCTCTCTCCAGCTTTCCTCCACGTCCGCACTCATTCCCTCATTTTTCTCTCACATACTCTCCTCATCAAAATGAATTTAAATTTTAATTTAAATTATATTTTTTTAATATTAGAAAAGTAATATTTTTAAAATTTGACTTTAATAACCTGTTTATTTGTAAAATTAAATTTAATAAATTTAAAATTAAATTTGAATAAAGATTATTTTTTTATTAAAAATTGTGAATAATTGAAGTAAAGTTGGTTATTATGTTAGGGTGTGTGAGGGATGTGATATAAGTTAGTTATTATTTTATTTCCATCTACATCTAACTTAAAAAGTAATTAATTAAAATTTAAATATATTTAATTAGAAAATCCAAGAACCTTAAATTTTATCTATTTAGAAGTCATTTTTATCTGACTTAGCTGAAGATAATAAACTTTTTAAATCTAAAATAATAAACTTTCAATTTCTTTATTTAAACTCTGAGACTTAATCAAGGGAGATTAAATTTTTAATTTGAACAAAAATTATTTATGAAATTAAATTTTAATTTTTTTATTCTGAAATTTAAGAAAATTATAATTTAGAATTAAATCCCACTCTAACTGACGTATACTATTGAAATTAAATTTTATAATTATGGTTCATAAATATTTAAATTGATAAAATTAAATTTCTTAATTTTAGGATTTAAACTATCTAAAATACTTAAATTTTAAACTTAAAATTTCACTTGTGCATTCTTTATGCCAGTTGTTTGAGATGTTAAATTTTAGATTGTTTTCCATAAAAAAAAGAGATTGTTTTCATTTCAAAAATTTTAACTTTTTTACTATTTAATTTATTTTAGAGGAGAAAATGAGAGAAATAGAGAGAAATTAATTTTTTTTCTTTTTAATGTTTCAAAAATTTAAATTTCTAGAATAAAGAGAACGTTGAGTAGAAACTAAATTTCAAATTCTTGACAATTTTTATTTTAAAAATGTTAACTCTTTAACGAGTATAGAATAGGAGAGAATTTTCATTTCAAGTTTTCAACATCGAAAAATTTAAATTTTATTTTTCATTATTTGTTAAGAAAATAATTTATGTTATAAAACCTAAAAAATGGAAAGTAAAGAGAAATGATTTCTCTCACTCATCTATTTCAACTTGAAATTTTTAAAATCTTAAAATAAAAATTTTGAAATAAAAAATATGATTTAATTTCTCTCCCCTCACTGATCACCTCTCTTTTTTTTCTTATTATCAAACAGAGCTTAAGAAACAAAAAATTAAATTGAAGGGCAAATTGGTAAGAAGGAAAAAGGAGAACATGAGAAAACATTATATATATATATATATACACATATATATTGATAATAAATAAGAAAAAATATATATGGCAATTTAAAATGGGTAAAAACATGTGTTATAACATTGGTGTTGCCTTTAGGACTCAATATTTAACTTTAGAGACTTAGGTTGAAATTTTTTTAAAATTTAGTTTAATTTTTAAGTATTCTCTATCTCAGATTTTTGAAAATAATTTACCAAAGGATTATTAAAGAATTAATAGGAACATGATATATTATAAAAATAAAATTTTATAGGCTTATAAAATTGTATGGGTTAGATTTCAAATCAGAACTTCACTTAAAAAATTATTATATTCCGCGTATTAATTAGATTAAAATTTAAATCAAATTATGTCGTAACCCGGCCCATTGATAGTCGTAATTTTACCTACTTGTTATTGAATGCTTAAAGCTATCTTGCGTAATAGATAGTGGAATAAATGCGAATTTTATTAAGTTTGGCCCAACAATATTTACGAGCTGTCAACTAAAAATTATGAGAGATTCTTTTACTGCAGGTAGATTTATTATTTTCTCAGTCAATTTCATTCATTTATGTGAATATTTTTTTTAGAGTAACTTACCCTTAGGTCCATGAGTTTTTACTATATTATTGTTTAGATTTATGTTTTTAAAATTTTAAGATCTTTAAATTTTAATACAGTCATTAAATTAGTATTTTCTTATTTATTATTATTATTATTATTTTAAAAAACATCTATTTTACCCTTCCCACCACTCTCTCACCTCTCTTCCTTTCTTTTTGTACGGAGCTGTGGAAGAGTGTCCGTCCCCCCCTCTCTCTCCATGCTTTCTCTATTTCTCTCATCTCTATCTTCTCTCTTGCCTTTCTCGCTCTTTGTCTTTAACAAAACCGTCGGCAACAGAGTAAAGTCAAGGAACACTCATTGCCCCCTCCCCCTTCTCTCTTTCTCTATCCATGTTCTCTCACTCTTTCTCTCATCCTTGCTCTCTCTCTCTCTGTATTTTGCCTCTCTCACTCTGTCTCTAGCAAGGTCACTGGCCGCAGCTAGAGCGGGGGGAAGGGAGGCCCTCCGACGAAGAGGCCTCCCTCTCTCTCTTGCTGGCATAGCGGCCGCTCACCTCTCTCCACTAGCGGGTCGCTCCTCCACCAGCAGGGGAGAAAGATAGAGAAAGAGAAAAAAGAGAGAACTGCCAGTATTCTTACCAGAAACAAAGAGGGAGAGTGACGAGAGAGAGGATGGAGATGAGAGAGAGTAGGATATGAGAAAGAGTACAGGGGTAGAATAGTTATTTTTAAAAATTTTAATAATAAAAAATAAGAAAAAAAAGATTCATTTAATGATTATATTAAAATTTAGAAACTTATGCGTTAAAATTTTAAAAATATTAATCTTAGAAATGCAAAGTGTAATTTACCTCATTTTATATTATAGAATTGTATTTGAATATGAACCCACCCGGTTATCTTACCGAGCTTTAAATCACATAGTTAACATATGGGTCTGTTTGTTTGTAAGGTAAAATTTAACAAGGTTAAAATTAAATTTGGATAAAGATATTTTTTTATTAAAAGTTGTGAATGATATGAAGTAAAGCTAGTTATTATGTTGAGGTGTGTGAGAGATGTGATATAAAATTAGTTATTATGTTGGGATATGTGAGAGATGTGATATAAGTTAGTTATTATTTTAGTAATATGTGTAAGATGTGAAATAAAGTTAATTTTTATTATTAAATTTTATATATGATGTGATATGTCTGATTAAAATTAAATCAGGTTAAGTTTAAACTTGCAAACAAACAGGACCCCATGATGGTTCTATTTCCAAAAAAAGAAAAAAAAAATGTATGATAGTTTTCCTTTTTTTCTTTGTTCTGTGAAGTACTGATATACTTAAAATTAAGGACCATTTGGCATTAGCTTTTTTTTTTTAATAACAAAAAAATTTATATTTAAATTTTAAAAAAAGTAATATTAAAAAATATATAAAATATGAAATAAAATTAATTCTATTATTTATATTTGTATTAAATGTGAAATAAATTAAACTTTTTATAGTTAAAATTTGTGTTGGCTCAAAAAAACATCACGAGCTAAATGCGGCTTAAAGATGGCATTCATATTCTAATATGAAATTTCTAAAGCATCTTACAAAATTATACAATACCATTTCTTGAGAAATGAAAAGAAATTTTATAATAATATAAAATATCAGCAATTGATTATAATTTCATGCTAACAAATTTTTTTTTTGAAATTCATTCATCAAGATGCAAGAAATTATTAATTTCAAGCCTCTCAATTGGCTTTTGCCATTAGTGACCCATTGTGATCTCACACGATTAATGACATGTCATTTTGCATATTTTTTTTCTATCATTTCAGATATTCTATTATATATATAACGACGATTTATATATATGTATGCATCTATATATTGCAAAAGTAGATTTATACAAAGCAAAATTTATAACGTATTAATCTATTTTTAGTTAATATAAACTATCTTTATTACATTATCTATATCACGTATATAAAAAACAATATGAAAAATGCTATTAACAGTGTACAGTTGTAGTAGGGCCTGCCTACGTAGATGATATGTCCTACTGGGTGCCAAACTTCTCATGCATTGAAATGTCTGCGCCCAATAATTTCTCCAACAAGGCAAGTTGGTGTGCTCGGGAAGCACAAGCCAGCAAAACTCGGTTGAAATAATGACTTACATGCTAATGCAGTCTGAAGTTAACTAATGAGTAACCATTACACTTGCAGCCAATGGACTCAAATCTGGCAAACAGAATACATATGTGGCAATCAAATAATTACAAGCAATTTGACATTAAATATTATCAAATTAAATAAAACAAATGAAATATTTAACATTTTATAGTGGTTGTACCTAAAATTTGACTTCCAACTTTGACAGTTGTTATACTTGTAAAGCTGTCACATGAGCACAAATATATTTTATATTTTAGAGGTGCAATTGCATGTGCATTCTTAAATTTTAAAATAATTTGCATTTAATCTTCAAATTTTTTAAAGTACAATCATTTTTTTTATGTTGTCATGTTAAAGATTTAAAAATAATTTATGATTACCTTAAAGTTTGACGGTGAATTTGTTAAATCAATATTGAATTGGAAGAGAGTAGATTCGAGATTCAATCCGTCAACTCTAAACGGAATGCATTGGATTTCATATTTCAATGTCGGATCTTAAATTAAGAATAATTAAAAATTCACATTAAATTACTACATGGTATGTTGCAGGTTACTTTAAGCCTTATGGAAGAAGGGAGAGAAGAAATGAGAATACAATAATGAAATTCTGAAATTATTTTCTCGAATGTATGTATTCTTCTCTTGTGAGATCTCATGAAGATATTTGACTAAAACCTCATGAGATTAATGATATCGAAAAAGAACTTTAAGGATGAGCGCAAGGAGGAAGGCAATAACCTAGGGAGGGCGATGGGGTTGAGGCTGGACTAGGAAGCATCATGGATGTGAAGGCTGGCAATGGAGACGCATATAGCTTTCCATCGAATATGGTGTCAATCAATTTAAGTTTAATAATGTAGAAGAGGATGAGCACCGTAAGAAGGGAGGTAGCACAGGAATGGATTGAAGAGGAGGGAAAGTCGACATCAAGAGGAGAGAGAGAAAATAGTTGGAGAGGTAAAGAGAGAGTGGGAAAGGAGAAGGTGTGATTTAGTCACTTTATCCATTAAAAACATTCGAGTTTTAGTACATGGATGAAGAACTTGTCAATTTGATTATTTAAAGGATCGCTTTTAAGTACCATCTTAACTTTAGAGACCTAAAGGTGATTTACCTCATTAGTAAATATGCCAAAATTAATATGGGGAAATTACTTTGTAGCCCCAAATGATTGCTAAAAAAGCTATAAAAGTCCTTCAATTTTTTTTTTAAATTTTGGATTATTCTGGCTATTTGTCTTTCACTATTCCTGTGTTCAACTTATTTGTTGACACTACCGCCTATATGTTTGCCTCGCATATGGTTAGTCAGTAAAATTACAGTATAGTGTAATATTTTCTGCTAATTCAGTAATTTGTTCTCCATTTAAGTTGGTACTTTGGTAGGCAAGACTAAGTTGAATCTAATTGAAAAATTAATACTTATATACAACAGCTGTCCAACAGCAAGGACCTAGAAGTAATTAACCCTTATCTAAAGCGTTACATTTTTTTTTGTTTTTTTGTTTTAAAGAATGCATTATCGGTGTTTTACATAATTAGTGGGCCATTTCGCATATTTTTGAATTTCAAATTTAATAAATAAAAAAAAAGAATTCAAATATATGATTTTATTTTATATAATTTTTAAACTATTTTTTATGATTTTTTTTTAGAAGAATGCACCTTAATTTCTTCAGAACTTGACAAAGCTAAGAAGACAAAAAAAATTTTAAACTGACAATTTGCTATTTTAATTCCTTAGTTTATAATGAAATTTTAAAGATTCGATTGTGCAAAAGTTATCCTTTCAATTACATTCCCCATGTGGGTTTTGATCATGAACAAGCTTATAAAGAACTAATCAGTAATTAGTATGATAGAATTAGGTTTATATCATTCATTAAACTTACTTGACATTTAAATTAAAAAAAAATTGATTTCTAATTATATATTTATATTTTTTTCATTTTTGTCATTTAACATTAGATATTAAGCTTCTAAATATGCTCATTTTTACATATAAATATTTTATGTAATAATTCTTGAAAAGTATATATAAACAAAAAGTTGCAGTGTTAGAACCTTCTCTAATACCCCTTGTCGAACAGCTGCTCAACAACAGCCCCTTGTCGAACAGCTGCTCACTAGCAGTCCCTTGCCGAACAGCTGCTCAACAGCAGCCCCTTGCTGAACAGCAGCTCAAAGAGATATCACAAGATCGTACCCTCCATATTACTGTGTCAACTCAGCATTTAAGACAGCATGGGAGCCCACTCTCTAATTGTCCTTTGCAGGAGTAGGTATCAGATGTGGTAGACTAAATCTTCTATGTCCCCTCCTCTCCAAGCTATAAATAAGGGTGGGGATTGCTCTCTCTAAGGACCCTTCCTTCCTCTCTCTCTCTCTCTTTCTCTCTCTCTCTCGGGCTGAGCTGCCCCTCTCTCTCTATCCCTCTTGTACTCATTCGGTCTTCATTTAGAGATCAAGTTTTGTAAGAGGAGATTCGAGTAGTGGATTTTAATCGCCTGGACGACGTCGTGGTTTTTCCCCCAGACACTCGGATTTCCACGTAAAAATTGTCGTCTCATTTCTCTCTGTTGTGGTGCATTTTTTGCATCAACATTAGTAACTTCAAAGAAAGACTATAAAAATAAATGATAATAATGAGCCAACAATAGCATAAAACATGTTCCACCTATTCTTTATATAGCTAATGTTTTTTGGTGTTTTATTTTTATTACATACTAAATTGTTATTTTGAAGTCAAAAATTTAAATTTGAAAATGAATGAAAATTTAATAAAAAAAACATTTTCATTGCATTCTTAAAAATTATGTTTTTTGATAGCTTCTTTTTATTTCATTTCGATGCAACTTTTAATAGTTAATAATTTTGAAAAAATAATTAGATATTACACTTAAATAATCAAAGTCACGCGTGATAGATCAAGACAATATATTAGATATTCATTTTGTAAATTTACTTATGCTAAAATCTAATTTTAAATATTTAAGATATTTCACTCAATATTAAAAATAATTTGAACATAATATGCGTAATTTACTTACAGGTTTGGCGCATAATTAAAAATGTCATGGTCAAGATAAGTTATA
Organism: Apostasia ramifera; assembly: GCA_019297695.1. Taxonomy (NCBI): domain Eukaryota; kingdom Viridiplantae; phylum Streptophyta; class Magnoliopsida; order Asparagales; family Orchidaceae; genus Apostasia; species Apostasia ramifera. The sequence goes on along the minus strand of JAEMOT010002522.1, from coordinate 8,302 downwards.
TATATATTTGGGCAAATTACACCGGATATTTAGTTTAATGCTTAATAATGCACAAATTTATATTTTTTAAAAATTATAACATAAGGATCTCTAAATTTTAATAAAATATCAAATGAGTCTTTTTTTATTTTTTTGTTATTAAAATTCTTTTAAGATTACCATTTTACTCCCCAACCCCTCTCTCTCTCCTCCAGATCCTGTGCACGCGCGAGGCACCACGCGGGGATCGGGAGGAGGAAAGAGGGAGGCGACCTCTCTCTACTCCTGATCCACGCGCACATGCGAGGCCGTGTGGCCACCAACGAGTCTGCGGCCGCTGGCAGGTCCGCGAACGCACTGCTTGTGCGACCCACTGGCGATCGCAGAGAGAGAGGCGGCCTCTCCCTCTCCTCCCGATTCCCGTGCAAGCGCGAGGCAGCGTGGCGTGTGCGACCCACTAGCTGCAGGTCACACACGTCGCGCGGTCGCTGGCGGCACGTGAACTGGATCGGGAGGAGAGAGAGAGAGAGAGGGCCAGGGGATAAAATGATAATTTAAAAAAAAAATTAATAATAAAAAAAGACTCATTTGATAATTTATTAAAATTCAGGAATCCCGATGTTATAATTTTAAAAACGTGGATCTGTGCGTTATTAAGCGTTAAACTCAAGAATTAGGTGTAATTTGTCCTATATATTTTTTAAGTATTGGGGTGAAATTTAAGTTATAAAAAAATACATTAAAATTTAAAAAAATTTTATCTTAGCATATTAAAAATTAGACGGTAAACTTAGTTAAAATAGAAATATTTGTAATGAGAAGATAATAATTGATCATATTATCAAGAAGAGCAAGTAGTTTAAATATTTTAGATCAATCATACAGAATAATGATAAAATAAAGAGTAATATTATTTATAGGATTTAAGCAAGATGGATAAAGTAGAAGAATATACTAGCATATTATGTGATGGAATAATTTTACTCAAATTTAAAAATAAATTTTATAAAATAATTATAAAGCCACTGATGTTATATAATACGAATGCTAGGTTACAAAGGAGAAACATAGAATAAAATAAGGACACTAAAATGGATGAGTGAGTAGATGTGAAAGAATAAAGTGAAAAATAAATATATCTGCAAAAAAAAAAATAGAATGACTTTAATTAAAGATAAACTTAGAAAGAATCGATTGAAATAATTTTGATATTAAATTATAGATCGATAGATGGTTCAATAAAAAAATTAAATTATTTGATTTTACTATATGTAAAAGAAAGAGAAAAATAAATTAAAATATGATAAGAAATTTAAATTTTAATTAAATAAAGATTTAATATTTGATAGAGATAATAAAAATAAAAATTTTATGTAATTGATCTCATCTAATTGAACAAAAACTTGATTTATTGTTGTAACAATTTTTTTGTTAATGAACCAAACTGGTTTTTTTTAAAAAAAATTGAAAACAAACAGGGCTTTAGAGAACATGATTTCAATAAATTTTCTATTTTAAAGGAAATGCAGTAAAAAATTGACATCAACAGATTTTCTGAATATAATTTCCATCATATTTATAATTTATTTATTTAAATTAAAAAAAACGTTTGATTATGAAGTTGTCTAATGACTACTCTTCCTCATCCCACCTGCTCCCCCATCAATTTTGAAATGTTCTGCGACGTCTTCGAGCTCGGCAATGGCAGCCGCGGCCGAGAGACAGAGAAGCTCACTCTGTCCCCTCACGGTCCCGGGCCCCCACCCTCACCCTCTAGTAAGCAGCACAAAAATTGCGCTTTTGTTTTCTTCTCTTCGGGGGAAATGAAGAGCTTTCGAGCTGGCCTGTAGTCAGACTTTACGCGGGAATCCTGGAAATGGCAGCAGAGTTTGGCCGCCCGTGAAGCAAATTCTCGGGCTTGCCGCCTGACGTCTCCTACTCGACGCCTTCGGTGGCGATCCCTATTATTCATTTGTTCTTCGTCGGTCTAGGGTTTTTGGCGGGATTTCTGCCAGCGGCTTTCCTCTTTGTACCTCTGGAAGTAATGGCGGAGGGGGAAGGAGGGGCGAAGATCCAGGTCGTTCGCTGCCCCAAATGTGGCATGCTTCTGCCTGAACCACCCAATTTCATGGTCTATCGGTGCGGTGGTTGTGATGCAACTCTTCAAGGTAGGTCAGCCATAAGCTTTCTTCTTTCTTTCGATTCCCCTCTACCAAGTAGCTCAAAATCTTCTCTTCCTGTTCATGCAGCTAAAAAACAACCTGCAATATTTAAAACTTCATCTAATAAGGATGATTGTTCAGAGAATTTTGAGTCTGGTGGGATTAGAGATGCCATGAAAGAAGGAATGCATCCGAGGCCCGACAGCTCTACCAGGAGCAGAGCTGAGGCCAAATATGTGAGTTATCGGCGTTCTTCCATGCGTTCCCTTAGTGATCCATGCAACAGTGTTGATGAGTTGTGGGGTAGGTTAAAGGTTGAAGATGAAATCAGAAATCAGGGCTTATATTCCAATGGGCATTCTACAACCGAAGCTAGGGGCAGTGACGACGTGAATAGATATCAAGATTCTAAATCAAGAAGCTACTATCCAGATCCTAATAGTACTGTTTATTCAGACTATCCTGATCGAGTTGAGCTTCTTGAACAAGATAGAGCAGAAATCCTGAGGAAGCTCGATGAATTAACAGCTCAGTTCAAGCGGTCCTGTGAGATTTCAGAGGTACCCAATAATAGGCAGAGCAGAAGAAGCTTCTTTCCTGAAGTCCCTTCAACACTGAGCCATAATGTATCCCAGAATTCTCCAAAACTTCATCCTGCAGCTGATATGCACTATGGCCTGCATAGGCCATCTCCCTTTCACTACCATAGCCGACATTACCAGAGATCCTCTGATGGCTACCTCTTTAGCCAGTTAGATGCCGATCCCATTATTTCTTATCATCATGGTGGGTTCTACAATCAACATGCATGTTCTTGCATCCACTGCTGTAGCAACCGCTGTTTGCCACCTGCTCAAGTTCCTCCATGTCCTTTAGGCTGCAATGAATTCAATCCAGTTAAACCTTTTACGAGTAGAAAAAGGCAACTTTGTCGTCCTGCTGCTGGGGCATCCCCTTTCATTTTGTGTTATAATTGTTCTGAAATGCTTCAAGTTCCGGAAGGGATTATGCAGACGAAAAAGCAATGGTATAAGGTGCGTTGCGGTTCTTGCTCTCAGTTGATTTTGTTTGAGGTTCGTGGAAGAAGGCTGCTGTTTTCTGATTATACTCAGAATACAATTGATTCTAGTGATCGCACAGAAGAGGTTTTACAGTATCACGATGACATTAAAAGAGGCGAAGTTCTTTCCTTCTCTTTTGATAATGACACCCCGAGCTATAATGATAGTATGTCTACAGAAGAGAAGATTGTTTTGCCATCATTTCCTATGTCGAGTAATGAAATGGTGAAGAAAGAGTGTGGGATTAATCTAAGTGATAACGAGAAAGTGCATGGGATTCTCTCATCATCCAGCTCCTCAGATGGTGTTGACAGTGTGGATAGTAGTGTGATCAGCCGTAAAGATGTGCCGAATTTAGCCCTTGTTGAACATTTTGAGGACCCTTCAAGTAATCAACTAGATGATGACCCTGGAAATGGATGCAGAAGCAAAAACTTGGAGCCGGAGGAAATTATATTAAAAGACAATGCAAAGCAATTATCTGTAGGAAATGTACCTTTGCCTACTGATATGAACCTGTCTGCTGAAGATTATTATCCTAATGGTTGCTTATCTCAGGACTCATTCGAAGCAAGCAAAGATGATGAGCCGCTTCGTGTTAGTAAGGGCGGCGAGTCATTCTTTGCTGGACTCATTAAGAAAAGCTTTAGAGACTTCTCCCAGTTGAACAAATTGAGAGATGCTGGGAGATTGAGAGTTTCAGTGAATGGGCATCCAATCTCTGATTGCATGATTAAGAAGGCTGAAAAGCTTGCTGGGCCAATCCATCCTGGAGACTACTGGTAAGCTACTATAATCCTAATTCAATTGAGACTGTAAAAGCTAATGTTTTCTAGATCAGCTTGATATATTTGTCGAAAACATGAGAAATGTATCTTTGGACTCATTTACTCTTGTTGAGATTTGTTGAAACCTAACCTGTATGTATGTTCCCACTCATTTACTGATCCGATCCCTAGACCACAGGCGGTTTTACTTCGATACTCAACCCTACTTTAGTGTGAAACTCCTCAAATCATCGCGTGTTTTGACTTTTATTTGCATTGTGTCGATATCCAATTGCGTCGATATGTTCATATTCTAAGTAATTATCAAGTTAATGCTCTTGTTGAGTAACATATAACTAGTACAATTCTTCTTTCTAGGTATGATTTTCGTGCTGGATTTTGGGGTGTGATGGGGCATGCTTGTCTTGGAATAATTCCTGTAAGCTTAATTATATGCGAAATGTTGTATTCCACTTATCAATCGCTTAAGTTACTCATGAAGCATTATTTGCAGCCTTTCATCGAGGAGTTCAACCATCCCATGCACAAAAATTGTGCTGGGGGGAATACTGGTGTTCTTGTAAATGGAAGAGAGCTACATCAGCGAGATTTGTTGTTGCTTGCTAGTCGAGGGCTTCCAGTTACCAAAGGCCGATGTTATATCGTTGAAATATCTGGTAAAGTTTGGGATGAAGAAACGGGCGAAGAACTCAATGATCTTGGAAAACTTGCGCCTACGTAATTTCTCGCCTTCCTATCATTTATGCTTTTTCGTGACCTTGGTTCGACGAACCATGAACAATGTGATTAACATATAATAGTAAAAGAAAACTAGTAAAAATGGAAATGGAAAACTAGAGAAAATTATATTTAGAGAAAGAATATTATAGTAAAAGAAAATTTCATGCATGGCCATGTGTGAATAGTAGGCATCCTTGCAAGAGTTTATCATCATTGAGGCTTTCAAGCACTAGTGAAATGAAGAGGCTTGTCATTACCCTATGACTATGTCATGAATGAACCTAACTTTTTTTCTTAATTATTATTAATAATTGGCTACATCTCTTTGTGTTAGGGCACTATTGCTTATAGCATCTTATGTTTAAGGGCAAATAGCATTTGGGTTCCTTTAATTTTCAAATTAAGTAGATTGGTCCACCATTTTGAGTAAAAGTGAGAATGAGTTCTATTTTAATAATGAATGTTATTTTTATAGCAAAAATATCTATGAAAATAGACCCTTATAGCAAAGTTGATAAGGAGCACCATTGTTCAATTGTCACTGCCAAAAAAACTATAAAAATAATTATTTTTTTGCTATAGAAATAAAATTTATTATCAAAAGATGACTCATCTGTACTTTTATTCAAACTGATGGACAAATCTGTTTAATTAAGGACTTATATGCACATAAGAGGAAACAAAAAAGGCCTTAATGCTATGTACCCTATGTTCAATCCTAATTCGTGTGTGATCCCAAAGAACGGCTTATTTTCTATTACTTTTCTTCGGGATGCAACCCTAATTTGGTGGTGAATTTTGTTAGTGTGTATATTTGCATACTTAATAGCTTGTTTTTTGTCGATATAAGTTATGACTTCGTTCATTTGATTGCATTTTATGCAGAGTCGAACGACTTAAATGTGGATTCGGCATGCTGGTTCCAAGGCTCCTCTCCTGAAGGTGTAGATGGCTGATCGGTTTGTCACTTAAAAGACGTGTTTTTGTACCTTCTACGTGTTGGAAATGCTTATATTTGATCTATTTAAAATATTAGTATTTTTTTCGTACATAAATTATACAAATTTTTTTCATATTTTTAAAATACATTTATTTATTATAAAATTTAAATAAAAATTATAAGCTATATGTTTATTTTTCCTTTAAAATTAGTATATAAATATCTTATAATAAAAATATAAAGATATTGAAATATTGATTAACACTTAATCATATAAATAAATTTATAGTTTTATATATAAATATTTATATATTAATATATAAAATAAAGTTAATTTAATTTAATTAACTTTAATTTAATTCAATTCATAATTAAAATTTTAATGTATATTTGAAAATAAAAAATTAAATTTATAACTTACTATTTTATATTAAATTTCATGCAATATTTCCCTTTCAGAAATTGCATAAAAAAAATTGATCTAATAATTATTTATTAATAACATAATATAAATATTGATAGAAATAATTTATATAAAATAACATTATGTATTATTATTATGTTATTTTGTACATAATATTATGCCAAAATAAAATTATTCAAAAATTTGGTTAGATTTTATCGCAATAACTGATGCTTTAAAATTTTATTTAAGTTTATTAGTATGTTCAAGTAAAAATTTTACTCTTTTGTTTCAAATTTTAATATATTTTTATAAAAAAATTTACATAAATTTTTTTTAATTGTACTTTATAGGTGAAGTTATATTTATACTGAGGAGTAATTTTTATTATAAAAATTATATTTAAACATAATATATATAATTTTAATATCTATGAAAAATGTCACAAAATACAATATTATCATTTATTAATTATTTTTATATATTATTGTACAATTATTCCCATACAAATTTGGAATAATTGTGTCATAATATTTAGGAATAATTGTGTCATAATATTTAGGAATAATTGATAATAAATGATAATATTGTATCTTGTGGTATTTTTTTATAGATATTAAAATTATATATTGTATTTAAATGAGTCTAATATTACAATGATGGGAGAGAGGTAGTGGCCCATTTAGGCCTCGGCTAAAGTGTTTTTTTAAATGAGATAAAAAAAATTATTTTTTAAAGTTAATAAAAAAAATATTTTAATATTAGAGATTGTATGAGATGTGAAATAAAATTAATTTTAATATTTATATTTATATTAAATAAAAAATAAAATTAATTTTTATAATTAAAATTTATATTGAATCAAAAAATATTTCAAATCTAATAAGGCTTTAGAGGAGAGAGAGAGAAAGAGGGGCAACAGGAATAGGGGTGTTAAAAATATCCGAAACTCGAAATTCGCTCGGAACTCGTTCAATTTTTGAATCGACTCGAAATCGGTTCGAAAATTTTGAATCGAATCATGAGCTAAGGATTTTGGCTCGAAGTTCATTTCGAGCCAATTTCGAGTTGGCCCTAGCTCGCTCGAAACATGATTCGATTTGGCTCGAAATTATATATATAGCATAAATAATATTGATATTTTATATAAATATATACATAAATAGATTTAGTGGTAGAGTAGAGGAGATTTAAGGTTTATTTTCCTCAAGGTCTAGGGATCAAATCCTCTTGAATACATAACATTTTTATATTTTTTTTACAATTTTGAGCTGATTCGAATCATAATTTGAGCCGGCTCGAATTATATCTTATTTCGATTTCGGACCGATTTTGAGTTGAGCCGAGCTCGAAATTTTCGATTTTGAGTTGAATTTGACTCGCTCGAAATCGGCCCGATAACAGTCCTAAGTTACAGGAGGGAAAGACAGAGAGAGGGGCGAGGGTCATAAATAGTGGAGAGAGAAGAGAAAGAGAGTGATAGGAGAGGGGGGCGACAGTTGGCGGAGAGAGAAGAGAGAAATATAAATTATTGAAGTTAATAGGGAGATTTTAGACAATTCAAAAGTTTAGCATTTTGTACTAATTTTTTTTAAAAAATAATTACTTATATGTCACACATTTTAATTTTATTTATATCTTACCTATTTATTTTTATTATAACAAATAATCATAATTTTTTAATAACCTAATTATAGTTAGATTACAAAAAATCTGAACCGTTCATTATATTATTTTAAGAGTATTTAAATATATTTTGAGTGAAAATTCTAAAATTTTAATATTTAGGTGGCAAAGAAAGGAGACATTCGCGACGTGAATTGATTTTAGGATAAATCAGCGCTTTAGTGTAGTATTGAGGAAGAGAAAAATATGTATTATTAACAGTAAAAAATATAATTTTAATAATTTACTAACCGAATATTTTTTTTCAAATAGATTTTAATTAAGTTTTAACTCAAATGTGTGTATGTAAGATTTTGTAATATTTTGAATGTGCATAGCGTAATTAACTAAAAATGAATAAGTAAAGTATAAATAAAATTAAATTGTGTTGCATGTAGATAATTATTCTTTTTTTTTATTACTTCATACAAATTTTAATTATATTGTGTAGACTGTATTTTAATTATACGTATGTTAACACGTGGTTCCTGTGCTGCATCCTGGCCGAACACGTGGCGCCCGTCAAGTTTGTACTTGATTGATTTGATTTGCTGACTCAGCTTCCAGTTTTGCAGGACTATTGA